>CM057449.1:788877500-789410000 GCA_016271365.2 Neoceratodus forsteri | reverse complement strand
AACAGGCCACCATGAGACCCAGGAAGCACAGGAAGTCCCGGGCAGGGCACAATTGCCCAACCAGGAATGATTGGGCAAAGGAGGAAAGAACCTTGGCCCTGTTCGCCGGGAGCCGTGCTCTGCCCTGATGAAAAGAATCACCTGCTTCGGCTCGAGTTCCGACTTGGCCTCGTTGATGAGAAGGCCGACCTGAGAGCAAACCTGAGGGTCAGATCTCTGGACCGCCCACCTCCCTGTCGGAGGGGGCTATCAGCCACCGCCCAGGTAAGGGTAATCCGACCCTCGGCGCCAAGAGGAATGCTGTCACCACTGCCATGCATTTGGTGAAGACCCTGGGAGCTGGAGATAAGCCGAAGGGCATGGCTTGGAACTCGAAAGGGTACCTTCCGGGCCGAAAGAGAGGAACCTTTGATGGGACGGATGGATAGGGACGAAAGAACGCGTCCTGTAGGTCCAGAGAGAGCAGAACCACCGCGTGGTCCAAGGATGGGATTATCTGAGCCAGAGTAACCATCCTGAAGGTTGAGACCTAGGAACTTGTTCAGGTCGTAGGTCGAGAATGGGCGCCAGCCCCGTCCTTCAGAACCAGGAAGTACCTGGACACGAACCCTGGGTTTGAGAGGGTCCGCCACCTACGTCACCTCCTTCTCGAGGAGGAGGCGATGTCGGCTCGGCGAGCTGACAGCGGGCTTCGGACCCCGAGGCCCCCGAGGTGCGGACGGCTCTGAGGGTGGGGCCTGCTCGAATGCAGAGGCAGGCCCTTCCTACCACCTCCAACACCCACATGTCTGTGGTAACAGACCAGGCGGGAAGAAATGCCGGAGCCGTCTCCCATGGGGGAACCTGGGATGAGAGGTGACGGAGTTGGGCGGCGCCCTCAACCCGGCACTGTGCAGGCTTGGAGGAGGGACTGGCCGAGGGACCGCCTGGGCCTTTACCTCCCTGCTTCCTGGAGGAGGAAGCCGCAGGCTTGGGTTTGGGACGCCAAGCGCGAGCCTGCTGGCCCTGGTGTTGCTGGGCCGGGCGTGCCGAGGGCACAGACAGACGAAAGGGCATGGGTAGAGGTCTGCGGCCCTTGTCCCTCTGAGCGGATGATACCGAGTGCAAGGTGGCATTGGACTTTTCGATCCTCTGGAAGTGGCCTTCCACTCCAGGGCCGAAAAGGTCGGTCCCCAAGAAGGGGACATCCGCCAATTTGTGCTGGGTATCTGCTGTGAAGGTGGATATCCTCAGCCATGCCCGACGGCGCATAGCCACTGCAGCCGCTACTGACCTGGCGCATGAATCACCGATGTCCAAAGCAGTCTGAAGTTGCTGCTTGGCCACTGCCCTGGTCCCCGCACCTGCTTAACCGTGGTCTGCAGGTCAGCTGGGAGATGAGGGACCATCTCGTCCAGGGAGCCCAACAGGGCGTGAGAAAAATGTGCCATCAGTACGGCCGAGCTGGCCTGACGAAGGCCAAGGGAGGACGCAGCGTAGACTTTTCGCCCGGCATAGTCCAATTTCTTGGACTCCTTGTCGGGAGGTTTGTCCACGTCCCTAGCGTTTCCGGCACGCCGGAAAACGCTGTCGGTAACTAACCCCTCGGCCGAGGGATGTTCGAGAAACCGACAGGAACCAGTAGGGACCGCGATACTTCCTGGTCATCCTGGCCGGGCGAGGGCAGGAAGCAGGACGCCGCAAAGCTCCAAGGCCGGGCCCACAATGGCCTCAGCCACAGGGAAGACCTCCGTGAGGAATCCCCGGTCCAATATCTCCGTGAGGGATACTTGGCCCGCTTGGATACAGGTTTCGAGCTGCATCCCGTGGATTCCGAGATGAGTCTGAGCAACCCCAGGAAGGACGAAGGGCTGTCGCCCAGTGACTGACCTCCAGAGGACTCCAAGTCCACTCGCTTGGAGGAAAAAGGAGGAATCGCGCCGGACTCGGAAGAGTCCGCAAAAGCTGCCTCGGCCTGAGCCACCTCCACCTGCCGAGGGTGATCGGGAGTGGTGACCGACAGCCTATGGGCAGACCCTGAGCCGACCGAAATTTGGTCGGAGCCCCAAACCCTGGCTGTGGGGCGGAGGTTCCACCGGATCGGTGAAGCAGCTGGTTTTGGCTGAACAACTGGCCTGGGAACAGGCTCCTCGGTAAAACGAGGGCTGTTTCGCCGCCCGTGACAGCCATTTAATGGCTGGGGAAGGCGACGTGTCGGCTTATTCCCCAGTCAGAAGGAGCTGTTGCCACATGAGGTCTCGACGATCGCCGACGCACTTGCGCGAAGCCTCCTTCATCTGAGGAGGAGGAGACGAGCGGCGGCGCTTCTTACAGCGGTGTCAAACTGAAACCGCCTTATGATGGCGGATCGGCTGGACCGCGAAGAAGTCCGAGACCGAGAACCCCGGGCTTTTCCGAGGACGCAGCGGAGAGGGATGCGCGGTACCGCTCCTCCTCCGCTCGGAGGGAACACCCAAGGGCTCCGAACCGAGGCACTGGCAAGCCCACGGGATCCTCAACTCACCGGGGAACCGGAGAGGGATTGCTTCATCGAAGACAACCCGTCCAACGGGTCGAGAAAGATCTCAACTGCGCCGACGGAAGTCTCGGTCAACTGACCTGACGGGACACCGTGAGACCAGTGGCAAGCCTAACGATCGAATCAAGTCGATGGCCGACAACTCGAGAGGGACTTCTCGCCTCTCAAGAGCCGCCGACAGAGACTACCGTCCTTCTTCTTGGACCGAGAAGAAGAAGGTCCAGCAGACGGTCCCTCTCCCCTAGTGGAGCGGGACAGACAAAGCTCCTTAAAGTAAGCTGTGTAAGAGGAACCAAGGGAAAGCGGAATAAAAGCTGCAGTCGAGGAAGTTGCGGCCCGTGCCGCCTCCTCTTTGAGTGCGGTCATCTGCTCTAGCTGATCCGCCGAGCCCGCCGCCGCGGAAACCGCCGACCGGGCCTCTTTTGACTTAACCGGAGGAAAACGTTTCTCGGGGCGCCCTAGTTGTAAACGGGCGGCACGGTCTTCGAGGACGTAGGCTGAGAAGGAAGAGCACAGGTCGCAAGCCTGCGGACGTGCTCAGGCCTAAACAGTACACACACGTGGAGTACGGATCCGTCCGAGACATCTTCTGCCCACAAGGGCACCACCGAAAACCGGGAGTCGATTTGTCCATCGCAGCCACGAGGGATAGAAGACCAAAGTCTTTTAAGCAAAAACTTTAAATTTGGAAAACCGAAGAATTAGGAACCAGTCTTATACGCAGAGCGTTAAGGAGAGAACCTGAGCTTCCAAGCGGTAAGGAAGATCTGGCGTCATGGGGCGGAGCCGAGAGTTTTACCACTCGGGTGGGTGGGAGGAGCCAGCTTGAAGACCTTCCAGCAAGATTTAAAGCGGCAAGGATACCTGCCAGACAGTGTGGATGAACAACATATCCATGTCCCTAGAAATATATATAGACACACACACACACACACACACACACACACACACACACACAGTGTATACAATGTGTATGCTTATATTGTCAGTGCAGTGTGCTAGAAAGGATATGACGGTGATATGCACCTTGCCCTCTTGAGGAAATGATGTCAAAACCCCAGGTATAAAGGAACTATTTCTAGGGGTGAGGGGTGGGTAGGGCTTGGGCCTAAACTATGCCCTCACGAAACAATCAGCTAAAAGCTCTGACCTACCCCAGCGATGAGTGCTCCTGTCAGCAGATGCCCTACACGGCAATTTGACAGAGAAAATACCCTGCTAATCAAACAGAGAAAAATCCAAACATCCAAGTCAGACACAGGTAAACCTCCCCAGCCCCAAAACAGCCTGGTGATTTGCGCGCTGAAAGCAGTCAGCCCCAAAACTGCCTTTTAAGGCACACAGAGATAAACACAAAAAACAGTTTCCACCCACTGGGGCACTGTCTGGGTCAAATACACAGCCTGTAACCTGCACTCACTTCAGGACTTATGACAAATTGTTAGCCCAGTGAATAACTCACAGTATTGCAAATATTGCAATGTAAATGGTCAATCAATAATTCCAATCAAGTCAGCTGTGCACAAGGACAGACACAGTAAAAGTATTCAGTCCCTCTGGGCTTAAACTCTTCCTGCACTGAAAAGATTACCAATTGTAACAAAAGTAAAGCAAGGTCCACCTCCCTCTGTTGACTGAATGACTATCTTTCCTGATAATTCTAAGTTCCTTATTTCATCTTTCAGTTAGAAGTAGCCTTTCTGATGATCTGCTACAAACCAAAGACAATTGAAAATTGTAAGGTACACCTCCCTCCCGTGTGAGCACAACTCGCTTTCCTGCAGATCCTAAGTTCAGTATTGCAGCTTCCAGCCAGAGGTAGCTTCACCTGAAGAATATTAGCTCTGCAAGCTGAGTAGCGTTATGCAGATTAAAGGAAAGAGCTGCCCTACGACTGAGTTGTCTCTTTTCTTTGAATTACACAAAGTTTCTGCCCAGCAAGAACAGAAAAGTGTCATGATCAGTCAGACTGAAGATTGGACTCGCACTGACGAGCCGCTTGCAGACTGTCCTGCACTAGACTCACAGTGACACACCTCTCAAAACCAATTATTTTAAATAAAACTACTGAATTTTATAATGTTACCTGCCTGAGTTACCTCAGGTTTGTCATATTCTTTAAAAAGCTGGTGATACATTCAGGAGAACTTTAGCAAAACCTACTAATTAGACAAAGTCTAGATTGTATTTCCTATTAGTGCTGTATTCTCCTCCCAATTATTTATTGCCGATGGCATCTGCTTGAAACCAAGATCTTTGCTCCTGAAAAGTTTGTCTATTCTTGCTTTCTCCCTACCTGAAATCAGAGAGCACTGCTTGTGGGATCACAGTTACTCCCATGGCAATAGATTGTGATGTCACAAAAGAGGATTATGACTTGTAGTAGGGAGTAAGCTATAGAGACAGATGAACTCTAGAGGAACTCTAAGGGACAAAGATTATATACTCATGTACATTTCCTTAGTGATAAATAATGGGAAGGAGAAATATATAAAATATAAACGGAATTCAGGCAGAATTATACTTATGATTTTTTAAAAGTTTTCTTTGAGGCGTCAGCTCTTTAAAACAAACATTTAACGTGTGTACTGTTCCAGTATCTGACTTCAGTTTTCACTTATTTTCATAAATTTCACATAAAGCCATCTTTCAAGTTACCCTTTTTAAAATCATCAAGAGCTTGCTCCCGATCAAACTGTTCTCTGCCACCATGGAGTGACTGCACAGGAATTCCCTGAAGACTGAAGTCACTGGATAAGTCATCACAACTGAAATGAAAACAGAAATGCTATGAATTACTCACACCACATTAAAGTTTCAATGACAGGAATCAGATTTTAAATTGGCAGAATGTCTTAGCATATATATTACAAATACTGCACACAGGGTACTCACCTGTAACTACAGATCTTCTAAGACTATGTTCACCATTTATTCACACTAGTGGGAATGAAACGAAGGCATTCAGACTTAGCCGAGTCACAACTTTCAGAGGGCTGGCGATGCAGTAGGCACCATAGGCAATTCACTGCACAACTATCCTACTGCCCGCTGGTATACAGGGGAACCAGCCCCTATCTATTTCACTTCCTTTTTCCCCCTGCTGTCATGTGCGCATCAGGGATGATGTGCTCACTTGACAGTAAGAACTTCACCATCTACGAGACAGTGTTCAGTTCTTCAGTTTTAGTGTTTATTTTTCTGTCAGTTAGGTACTACACAAACATTTTACAGTTTCAGTCCTAACCTGGGTCAATGGTCGATGACCATGCAGGACAGTAGGGAGCCTGAAGAGACAGGTTGCTCTGGTAATGGGGCTGTGTCTGGACATCCCTCTCAGGGCTGATGACAGGACATCCACAGTCTATGAGGGAAGGCAGCCCTTCCTGAGGCACAAAAAGCAGCAGTCCAGATCCCACACATGCTCATTGACATGGTCCTGGCACCGTTCTACCTCAGTCTCTGCTCCTGCTTCTTGTACAAAAGGGAAGAAGCAGCACTGGTCAAGGTCACACTATGTCAAGTCTGCTGTGAGACATCAGACTTCTGTGGGACTGGGTCCTCACCAATGCGAACAACACTGACACCTACAAGGTCACTGTCTCTGTCCTGGGGCCTTACTCAGTCTTATAGCAGGACAGAGGTAGGAAACTACAGACCAGTTAGTTTGACCTCAGTGGTAGGTAAAATGATGGAATCAGTTCTGAAGGAAAGAATTGTTGAGTACCTAGAGGCCAGTGGGGCGCAGGACCCAAGGCAGCATGGATTCATGAAGGGAAGGTCGTGTCAGACGAATCTAATAGATTTCTTTGACTGAGTGACCAAAGTAGTAGACCAGGGAGGGGCTGTGGACATGGCTTACCTAGATTTTAGCAAGGCATTTGATACAGTCCCATACAAGAGATTAATACACAAGTTAAGACTTGTAGTAGGTCCCAAGGTGGTAGCCTGGATAAAAAATTGGCTAGACAACAGGACGCAAAGGGTAGTAGTAAATGAAGTCCACAGTGAAGAAAGGAGGGTTACTAGCAGGGTACCACAGGGTTCAGTACTGGGACCGGTCCTTTTTATTGTCTTTATAAGTGACATTGCAGAGGAACTGGAAGGAAAAGTATGTCTCTTTGCAGATGACGCAAAGATCTGCAACAGGGTTGATGCACCAGATGGAATGGAAAGGATGAGAAGGGACTTGGCAAGGTTGGAGGAATGGTCAAATGTATGGCAGCTCAGATTCAATGCAAAGAAGTGCAAGGTAATGCACATGGAAAACAAAAACCCAGGGCAAGAGTACACAATGGGGGGTGAGATACTGACAACAGTAAAAATGGAAAGGGACCTGAGGATAATTATATCAGATGACCTTAAGGTGGGCAAGCAATATGAGAAGGCAGTAAGGAAGGCTGGGGGGATACTGGGATGCATAGGGAGAGGCATCAATAGTAGAAAACAGGAAGTTGTTATCCCTCTGTACAGACAGTTGGTGAGACCCCACCTGGAGTACTGTGTGCAGTTCTGGAGACCCAATCTCCGCAAAGACAGACAGAATGGAGGCTGTCCAGAGAAGGGCAACCAAAATGGTGCGGGGTCTGCATCAGAAGACATACGAAGAAAGACTAAAGGAGCTTAATATGTATACCCTTGAGGAAAGGAAGGAGAGAGGGGACATGATAGAAACTTTCAAGTACCTCAAGGGAATCAACAAAGTCCAAGAGGGTGGCATCTTTCAGAAGAAAAGATGTGCAAGAAGAAGGGGGCACAGCTCAGAGGTAATGTGAGGAAGTATTTTTTTCACAGAGAGGGTTGTGGATGCATGGAACAGCCTCCCTGAGGAGGTCGTGGAGTCAAGAACAGTGGGGGAATTCAAGAATGCATGGGACAGACATAAGGCAGTCCTAGTGGGGGGTAGGAGGAAGTAAGCTTTTGGTTAATTAGGATCTGCAGCTTATCTGTTAGGTAGGAAAATGGGCAGACTAGGTGGGCCAAGCGGTCCTTATCTGCCGTCACATTCTATGTTTCTATTATAGGGAGAACCCTGGTGGGCAGTTCAGTCATTGGGCAGTTCTTATGGAGCACTGGTTGCAGTGTCTTGCTCATGCAGTAGGGTTTCTGTCGCTGGCCCCTGATGCCTTGGGGCCAGCTGGGCCCTGGGGTATGTTTGCATGCGGCAGTGATCTCCGTGTTAGTGTCACAAATGCCACTGCTGTCTGTCTCACTTGTTGTGATGCCTCCAAGCATTTCAGGATGGGGACAGCCATGCTACCATCGCCAGTCACTCTGGTTCAAGTCAGATGGGTGGTCAACGCCATATGCACTGCCAGAGTTGGGCCCCAGTGGCCTACCCCAGTTACTGGCATCAGGTGTAAAACTGCATGAATTTGCAATATCACCTCTGATGCTGTATCTTAGGCCCCAGGGGACCAGGGCCAGTGTCAACAGAGCTGCATGTTGTGAGCCCTGTGCCATCCCACTCCCCCCCCCCGCCATTATCCCTGTAATGAGAAGGTTGAGGAGGGAGAGGAGTCAGACCCTGGCATTATTATCTCTGATGGTGGGGACGATGGCTACCTGTTCCAGTGCCTGTTCCTCGGGACCTTTCCTTCCAGGCTCTGCTGAGAAACGGACATTTTACATTAGGTTTCAAGCCAGAAACCAGACTAGGCAAGGTGCCTACAAAAAACAGGTTACTCACCTGTAGCAGTAGTTCCAGGAATGGTATATGGTGAACATCCATACTTCTGTCTGTATCCTTTCCCTTTAGACTTCTTGTCAGAAAGTCTTCAGGCTGGCTACTTCCACCAACCCAGGTGGTAACTCTGTTGGCACCTCCCTGTGACGTCAGATCTTATCCGCTGGAAGCAAAACGAAGTGCGCCACTTGCCTGGGGATGTCAGGTGGGTTGAGTAGATGTACATCATATACCACTGCTAAAACTACTGCGGCAGGTGAGTAACCTGTTTTCCTAGGGATGTGGATATGGTGTACTTATCCACACTTCTGGCAGACTCAGAGCACTTCTCCAGGGAGGCGGGGGCAAGGCGCCACTTACACTAAGGGAACAGAGACTGGAGAACTGAGGCACCAAAACCAGCATCCCAGCATGACTCAAGGTCGATGTGGTAGTAGAAAAGAAAGAACTACTCACCTTAGTAATGTTGTTTCTTCTAATGGAGTCTTGCTGTATTCTGACTATTGCAGTGATCTCCAGCCTTTGAACTGCCCCAGAGAACAAAGAGTTAACTTTCCATGCAAGGCATGGAATGCTGAGCTCGAGCTCGGTTGAAGACTCTGTCTGCTGCTGTTTGAACCCCAACCGTCAGATCTTTTCGAGCTATACTCACTGGGCGTTCTGTGTGGAAACTGTAAACTCACACTAGCCAACTGGCAACTAAATTTGATAAAAAGGGTTTTTTCGGTTTCAAAGTAAAGACTCAAGTCAGGAAACACAAAACACAAAACACAACACACACCCAAAATAAAGGAGGGTGAGAAAAAGGGGCACCTTTAGGTGCCAACACTGCTCCTGCCCACCCACATCCCAAAAACCAGGTTCTGAGAGGTGAGGTCAGAATACAGCAAGACTCCATTAGAAGAAATATTACTAAGGTCAGTAATTTTTTCTTCAAACAACATGAAGTCTTGCTGTATTCTGACTATTGCAGACTACCAAGCAGTACCTCCATGGAGGAGGGACAGAACCTACTTTGGGAATAGGCTCTGAAGTACTGCTGTGCCAAACTGAGCGTCACTCCTAGCCTGGATATCCAGAGAGTAATGCTTGGTGAAAGTATGGACTGTTTTCCAGGTGGCTGCTTGACAAATCTTTAAGATAGGAATATCCCTGGCAGCAGCCAGGGAAGCAGCTGTACCTCATGTAGAGTGAGCCCTCAGGCCTGAGGGTGGGATTCTACCCAATTTTTCGTAGCAGAATTGTATACAAGAGACAATACACCTGGCAATAGATCTTTTAGTGGGAGGTTTTCCCTTACCAACCTCTCCATAAGTGAGGAACAACTGGAGGGAGTAAAACCTGTGACCCTTGGTGCGCTCTATGTAGTAGCTAAGGACCCTTTTTACGTCCGGGCTGTGCAGCCTCCTCTCTCAAGGGGAGGAATGGTCAGTGAAGAAAACAGGAAGAGACACAGACTGATTAAGGTGGAAATCTGAAACCACCTTAGGCAAAAACTTCCTGTTAGTTCTTAGGACCACTATCTCTATGGAAAGAGATGAAATCAGGCTCCACTGACAGGGCTTGCAATTCACTGATGCGCCTGGCAGAGGTAATGGCTACCAAAAACACAGTTTTCCAAGTCAAGTACTTAAGCTCTGCAGAGGACAAAGGCTCAAAAGGGGGTTGCATAAGCTGAGCAATGCAAACATTAAGGTCCCAAGCAGGAGCAGGATCCCTGAAGGGAGGATTGGTGTGCAACAGTCCCTTGAAGAATTTGCAAAATACAGGATGGGCTGAAAGAGAAGAGGGCTTGCCTACTGACAAAAAACAGAAACAGCTGCCAAATGTACTTTGAGTGTAGCTGGTCTGAGTCCCGAGCCATTGAGATGAACCATACAGTCCAGGACTGTAGGCAACCCAGCAGATTCTGGAGAAACATGTTTACCAGAGCACCAAATAGTGAACCTTTTCCATTTGGAGTTGTAAGTCTTTCTGGTGGAAGGCTTTCGAGAAGCCTTTAGAATATCCAGAACACCTCGAGAGAGGTGCAGATCAGCAATCTAACTCTTCAAGAGCCAGGCCTTGAGATTGAGAGATTTGAGATTCGGATACCAAACCCTCCCCTGAGAGGATGTCAACAGGTTGTAATTCCTGGGAAGAGACAGGGAAAAGTGGACTGCTAAGGACAGCAACAGTGGGTACCAGGGCTGTCTGGCCCAGCGTGGAGCGATCAGAATCACTTTGCAGGGTTGAGACCTGATCTTGACTATTACCTTGAACAGGAGACGGAAGGGGAGGGGGAATCATACAGGAACTTCCCTTCCTAACTGAGTACCAGAGCATCCAGGGGGACTGAGCCCAATACTGGGAGTCTGCAGCAAAAGACAGGAAGTTGGTGATTGTCTGGCGCTGCAAAAAGACCTATCTGTGGAGTGCCCCATCTGGAGAAAATCACCTTCAAAATTAGGGGACCTAGGGACCATTCGTGGTGGCCCCGAGATATCCTGCTGAGAGCATCTGCCAGGACATTGTCCTTCCCTGAGAGGTGAAATGCTGTGAGAGAAGTTTGCAGGGTATAGGCCAGAGACCACAACTTCATTGCTTCTGTGCACAAGGCCGTAGAACGAGTGCCCTCTTGCTTGTTGATGTACCACATTGTGGTAGTACTGTCTGTTCTGATCTGGTGAACAGACTTGAAAAAAGCTTGTAGTGCCAGAAACACTGCTCTGAGTTCCAAGAGACTGATGTGAAGCTGAGATTCTTGAGGTGACCACAGCCCTTGGGTGGTAAGATCCCCCAAGTGGGCTCCCCAGCCCAAGAGGGAGGCATCTGTGGTGAGGATTAGAGAATGAGACTGAGTGACAAAAGGAACTCCTTGCCTAAAAATTGCCCTGATCCTGCCACCATTTGCAAAGCCTGGATCAGGGTTCTAGTCACTGGGACTAGTTTGGTCAAGGAATCCTTTCTCTGGGACCAGAAGGTTCTCAAGTGGAACTGAATGTCCCTCATCTGAAATCTTGCCCCCAGGAACACTGCTGTAGAGGCTGCCATGTGGCCCAGGAGCTGCAAGAAGTGCCTTGCTGGTCGAGACACCTGAAGGGTGAAAGAAGAGGCCAGTTCTATTAGTGTCCTTGCCCTGTCCAGGTGAAGGAAGGCCTTTGCTCTTATTGTATCCAGCTCCGCCCCTATAAAGGTGAGGAGCTGCACTGGCTCTAGAACTGACTTTGGAGGGTTTAGGAGGAACCCTAAGGAAGTGAGCAGTTGCTGAGTTATCTGAAGATGTGACCTGACTTGGTCTGGAGACTGACCCACTATGAGCCAGCTGTCCAGGTATGGAAAGATGGAGACCTTTTTTCTCTTAGGAAAGCAACCACTACTGCCAGGCACTTTGTGAATACCCTTGGGGCTGATGTTAGACCAAAGGGCATTGCTCTGAATTGATAGTGGCCTGAGGGCAACTCGAACCCGAGGTACTTTCTGTGGGAGCACCTGACAGGAATGTGAAAATAGGCATCCTTGAGGTCCAGGGAGGCTAGCCAGTCCCCTGGCCTTAGAGAGGGCAGAATATTCCCAGAGTCACCATTTTGAATTTTGGCTTTAAAGGTGCTTGTTTAGGTATCTCAGATCCAGGATGGGCTGCCATTCTCCTGTCTTTTGGGGGGTTAGGAAGTACCTGGAGTACAATCTTTTGCCCCTGTGTAGGGTAGGAACCCTTTCTATGGCTCTGAGAGCCAAGAGGGAAGAAACCTCTGCCTCTAGGGCAAGCGCCTCTGAAGGATTTGCAGGTGGAAAGGATCTGGTTCTCATCTTGGGAAATTTTTTGAAGCTGAGAACCAGTCCCTGGCTTACTTCTTCCAGGACCCACTTGTCTGATGTTAAAGACTTCCAGTCCTGGACAAAGTAAGTCAGCCTGCTCCCTACAGGTAGTGGAGAATAGGCCCGGGCAGACCCATCAGGGTGTCTGCTTGGCAGGGGGGCTTTAGGCTGAGGGGTGGAAGCAGGCCTGCTCATACCCAGTCTGCCTCTCCCTCTAAAGAACCCCCTCTGAGCAAAAGCAAAAGAGGAGGCCTGGGCTTGGTAGGAAGGCCTATGAAAAGGCCTGCCCCTGCCCCTGCCCTTGGAATGCTGCCTCTGAGGAGTGACTTGCCTTTCTTTGGCCTGAGCACTCCTGTAGGTGGTCCTGTACTCGTCCATCTTCTTCATGTAATTCTCTGTCTGCTCCCCAAACAGAGAATTACCAATGACAGGAAAATCCATGGCCTTAGCCTGGGTATCCTGTGACAGGCTAGTACATCTGAGGCAAGCCATCCTCCGAAGGGCCACAGATGTAGCCATGACTCTAGATGAAACATCACTGGAGTCCACAGCAGCATGAAATTGCACCTTGGATGCCTCAATCCCATCCACAGCCACCTGCTCCAGCTCCTTGGCAAGCTGGTCAGGAGTCTGTTTGGCTAGAGCCATCACAGTGTCCCACCTGGACTACTGGTATCTAGCTGAGTAGGCTATATAGTTAGCCTGCTTGAGTCCCAAAGATGCTGCCATGTACTGTTTCTTTGCCATGGCATCAATCCTCCTGGAGTCCTTATCTGGGGGGTGTGAAGCCAAGGGAATATTTGCCTTATCACAGGCAGCAGCCTGCACTACCCCAACATGGCTGCATTGCTGGGAAAGGAACTCCGTGTCTGAGCCTGAAAGAGTATACCTCTTGTCCATTCTTCTGTCCACAGGAGGTATGGAATTAGGAGTTTTTAGAATTTTAAATGTCTGTTTCCCAAAAGACTTATGGAAGGGAATAGAAAATCTCCTGGACTCTGGGATGTCCACCATCTCAACAAAGTCAGGCTCCTCCTGATCCTCTACTGCTTCTTCCATAGGAAGATGGAGGGTTTCAACCACTTTTTTGTAAAACAAAGTGGGAAGGGGACTCAGAAAGCCTAGGAGGAGAAAACACCTGAAGGTCCGTCTGGGGAGATGTCCGGGTCAATAGGCACAGCCAGACTTTCATAATCACCATCATTATCATTAGCTTCATACTCTCCCTCCTCCGGTTCATATAATCCTTCTAAAGTATAATCCGGAACTGGGGGAACCGACCGAACCGAGCCCCTGACCGATGGTGCCGGTTCGGCTGGAACCGAAGTTAGCGATTTAACTAGACTTATCGCTTTGGCTATCTCATCAGCGGTCGGAGAAAGAACTTGTGGATCCGAACCGGAGGAGTTATCCCTTATTTTTCTTTTAACCGGAACCGACTCCTCAGAATCGGTTCTCCTTTTGCCCAAAGAAGTTTTGCCCTGGTCAGAGGGCACTCCTCCTGGTTCGGTCGGAACCGAACCGGGCTGGCCATCTGGGTCAGTGGACTTCTCGGCCTCCCTTTCCCTCAGTCTACCTACTCTCTTATCCAGGGTAGCTTTGGGAAAACTTTTACAAATTTGGCAGTCAAACTGAATTGAGGTGGTCAAACCTCAGACAATAAACACAGGTGGTGTGGGGATCAGCCTTAGCAAAGGCTTCCCCACACCCACTACAGTGTTGAAACCCAGTGGGCCCATTTTTTTTTCTTGGGTTTCTCAGACAGTGCAATCCTAACCAAAACATACCCTTTTTCCGGCAATCCGCCAGGCAAGACACCCCTATTGGTTCCTGACCGTGTTACGGGTCTTGGAAAAAACCGTAATGAAATCCAGTTTGTTTTTGTTTTTTTTTTAGAACCGATACGGACCGGTTACCACACTCACCTGATCGGTTCAAACCGAACAGATCCAATGTTTACAAGTTCCACACAGAAAACTAATATAGAAAACCTATCTATCTAGTACTCACGGTACCACAGACAGAGACTTGAACTGACAGGTTAGAAGCAGAAATTCGGTTGAAACCGAGCGAAATAACGCCACTTTAACTGACTTTTTTGAACCGAGCAAAGGAGAAATCTCCGGAGCAACTGTTCAGTGAGGCGGAGTAAAGAATCTGGTGGTTGGGGTTCAAACAACAGCAGACAGAGGCTTCAACCGAGCTCGAGTTCAGCGTTCCATGCCTTACATGGAAAGTTAACTCTCTGTTCTCTGGGGCAGTGCAAAGGTTGGAGATCACTGCAATAGTCAGAATACAGCAAGACTTCATGTTGTTTGAATGAAGGTGTGTGCTGATTTCCAGGTAGCAGCCCTGCAGATCTCTTGGATAGGGATATCCCTAGAAGCAGCCACTGAGGCAGCGGTATGTCTGGTGGAATGAGCCCTTAGCCCTACGGGAGGCTTCCTACCAGCCAACATATAGAAGAGATCAATGCAGGATATAATCTGTCATGAACCAATTACTGGGGGCCGGGCCCACTGAGCTAACAGCAAACACCTCTAAGTGCAATCTGTGATAGGGGGCCAGGAATACCCTCCTTGTGTCCTCCTATAGTGCTCTCTGTGTTCACAACTAAACACTCGCCACAAGGTCCCAGGGCTTCCTCTCAAATCAGGGTAAGGGCAAAATACAGTCTCAAGTCTGTAGCGAGGTGAGGACCCTCCTTGGTTACTGTACGGGGGGGGGGGAGGGCCCACGTGTTACGACCTCTTTGGGATGGCCTTTCCTGATTGGTGTCTTCTCCCACGGGTGGTACAGCGCCCTACTTCTCCCTTACAGACTCCTCCAGAGACCGGTGCATCTCCCCTACTTTCAGCACCCAGATTTCCCTTTCAGGATCCTAGTCTTGGTAGCGAGTCGTAGCACCTTGGCAACTAAACAGGCTGATCTCAGAAATGAATAAACCTTTTATCTTTACACACACAAATCACTCACAGACAGCTTTAAAAAGAAAAGTGCTTTACTAATTTTAAATAATTATCATACGAAAGATTCAGAAATTTGGTTAAAAGATAACAAAAGTTGGAAAATATACATTAAAAATGCATCGCAAACTTTTAACTATCTAGTTTCTACCAAGTTCATGGATGATCAAAGTCCAGAAAATATATAAGTTTGCAACAACCCAGTTCTCTCTTGCATTCACTGGTCCTTGGTCTGTCTTTGTGGCAGTCTTGCTTCTCTTGTGCATCATGAAAAAGTGTCCAAACTACAATGCCATAAGTTTCTGTTCTGAGGGCCTTTTCACGGCTTGGCTATCCCTAAGTCCAGCTGTTCATTCTCTAAGACAGCAGGGGTCTCTCTTGCTCTTTCCCAAACTTTGAAGGCATCATCATTATATTTCAGGTGCTCCCACAGCTCAACTTCCTGGTACTTACAGGAGCTAGCTTCTCCCATCTCCGGAGATTTTATTACACCCAATTCCCTTTAGTAAGCTAACCAGGGACTTGCATCCTTTTGAAATGGACTCAGCTTCCTGGCTAAGCAGCCTGTTTTCAGATTACAGAGGAATGACACATCTTTTGCAAGACATTCTCTCTTTCCTGTGACTTTTTCAGTAAAACTATGTATCACTCTGTCAAAGCTCATCTCCTGGTCTGTTTGGGAATTTAGTTCCTCTGCATATAACCCCGAGGGTCTCTGGGCAAAAGTGCTACTTTGCACAATTAGAATAAGCATACCCCCAATAAATAACAACATACTAAAAGAACAGGTTACTCACCTGTAACAGTAGTTCTAGGAGTGGTATATGTTGTTCATCCACACACACTGGCATGTCCCTTTCCCCTTTAAATCTTGCTGGACATTTTCAAGCTGGCTCCTCCCACCCACTCGAGTGGTAAATGCCTCGGCTCCGCCCCACAACGACAGATCTTAGCCTGCTGGGAGCAAGGTTGTGCATCTAAAGCCGGAGAGGTTGGGTGGGTGCATGTGGACGAACATATACCACTCCTAGAACTACTGTTACAAGTGAGTAACCTGTTCTAGGAGCGTGGATATGTTGCTCATCCACACCTCTGGCAGACCTGCCAGTTCCACGGGAGGAGGGAGGCAAGGTGCACACCCCCTACTTGGGAAATAGAGACTGGAGAACCGAGGCCCCAAAACCAGCATCCCGGCGTAACTCCAGGTAAATGTGGTAGTGGGTAATAAGAAAAAATTACTTCCCATAGTAATGTTGTTTCTTCTAATGGAGTCTTGCTGTATCCTGACTAAATGCAGTTAGCCCCAGCAATTGAACTTCCCCCCGGAGAGTAAGGAGTTAACTCTATGCAGAAGCATAGAACGTTGAGCTCGAGCTCGGTTTTCAAACCTCTGTCTCTAGCACTCTGAAGTGTAACCAACAGATTATTACGAGCACTAACTAATAACACTAATAGGTGGAAATTATTTTAACTCTTGCAAGCCAAATGGCTGCACAAATTGTTTTTAGGGTCAAAAGACTCAAGTCGAGAACACCAAAAAGAAAGCTAAATATAAAACCAAAGTAGGTAGAGAGCTAAAACATAACTAAAACCCTTAAGACAGGGCAAGCCAAGTACACCTCTGGGGTGCAGCACTGTGTCTGCCCAACTACATCCCAAAACTACTGGGTTCTAGGAGGGGAAGCAGGGATGGTGGTCAGAATACAGCAAGACTCCATTAGAAGAAACAACATTACAATGGTAAGTAATTTTTTCTTCAAACAACATGAAGTCTTGCTGTATTCTGACTAAATGCAGACTACCAAGCAGTACCCCCTTGGAGGAGGGAGTCACAGAACCTATTTTGAGAACAGGCTCTGCAGCACAGCTGTGCCGAACCTAGCATCACTTCTAGACTGAATGTCCAGAGAATAATGCTTGGTAAATATGTGAACAGTTTTCCAGGTGGCTGCTTTACAAATTTCCACTAAAGGTATATTCCTAGCTGCTGCGAGCGAATCAGCTGTACCCCTGGTAGAATGAGCCCTCAGGCCGGAGGGAGGTTCCGTCCCAAGTTTTGAATAGCAGAACTGGATACAAGAGACAATCCACCTGGCAACAGTTCTCTTGGTGGCTGGTTTGCCCTTTCCCACCTCGCCACAAGTGAGAAATAACTGAGAACATCCATTCCTATAGGCCTTAGTATGCTCCACATAGTAACTAAGGGCCCTTTTCACATCAAGACTGTATAATCTTTGTTTCCCAGAGGAAGACTGGTTACTAAAAAACACAGGCAATATCACAGATTGGTTCAGATGAAATTCTGAGACCACTTTGGGAAGAAACTGTTAGTTCGAAGGACCACTTTATCCTTGTAAAAAGAAATAAAATCAGGTTCCACTGATAAAGCCTGTAACTCACTGATCCTCCAGGCAGAGGTAATGGCTACCAGGAATACAGTTATCCATGTCAAGTATTTCAGCTCTGCTGAAGATAGAGACTCAAAAGGGGGCTGCATAAGCTGTGCTATACAGATGTTCAGATCCCAAGAAGGGGTAGGGGCTCGAAAGGGAGGATCAACATGCATCAGACCTTTGAAGAATTTCAAGAAAACTGGATGAGAGGCTAAGGAAGAGCACTTCCCAGCTGAAAGAAAGGCAGACACAGCTGCCAAATGCACCTTAAGTGTAGTGGGCCGAAGGCCTAAACTATTAAGATGCACCAAACAGTCCAATACAGTAGCAACGTCAGCTAATTCTGGCCGAACAGGTATGTGGGAGCACCAAAAAATACAGGTTACTCACCTGTAACAGTTCTAGGAATAGTATATCTTGTTCATCTACACTTACTGGCAGGTTCCTTGCCGCTTTAAATCTTGCCGAAAGGTCTTCAAGCTGGCTCCTCCCACCCACCCGGGTGATAAAACTCTTGGCTCCACCCCATGATGCCAGATCAAGCCCGCTGGAAGCCAGGTTGTGCGTCGAAGCCGGGGAGGTCGGGTGGGTTGTGTGGATGAACAAGATATACCATTCCTAGAACTCCTGTTACAGGTGAGTAACCTGTATTTCTAGGGACATGGATATGTTGTTCAATCCACACTTTCTGGCAGACTCCTAGCAGTTCTCCGGGAGGAGGGAGCCAAGGTGCACACCCCCTACTTGGGAAATAAGGACCGGAGAACCGAGGCTCCAAAACCAGCATCCCAGCGTGACTCAAGGTCGATGTGGTAGTGGGTGTGTGCCGACTTCCAGGTAGCAGCCCTGCAGATTTCCTGGCTAGGGACGTCCCTGGAAGCAGCCACCGATGCAGCGGTATGGCGGGTAGAATAAGCTCTTATCCCTTTGGGAGGCTCCATGCCCACCAACCTGTAGGAGAGATCTATGCATGTGGTGACCCACCTGCCTGTCGTCTGTCAGGCTGCAGGTCTGCCAGGTGCGGCTTCAGCATAGGTGACAAACAGCTGGCGAACCTCTCCCTGAACTTCAGCCATCCACTCCTTGTAATAAGAGAGCGCTCTTCTAGGGTCCAAAGTATGGAGCCTATATTAGGCCTCCGAGGTGTGACTGGGGTAAGAACACCGGCAGAGTCAACACCTGGTTAAGGTGAAACTCTGACACCACCTTTGGAAGGAATTTCGGCTGGGGGCACAGGACAACCTTGTCCCTGTGGAAGACCAGATAGGGAGACTCGATGGAAAGCGCCTGGAGCTCTCCCATCCTTCTGGCTGACGTGACAGCCACCAAGAAGGCGGTCTTTCACAACAGGTGAGAGATGTCACACCTGTGCATCGGTTTGAATGGCTTGCCCATGAGCTTAGCCAATACCAGCAGTAGATCCCACGGAGGTTGAGGTTCTTGCACTGCAGGGGATATATGATCAAGGCCTTTGAAAAAGCGCCCGACCACCTTCTCCTGCACCATTGACTGCTTGCCGGCCCGCACTCGGTAAGCAGAGATGGCTGCCAGGTGCACCTTAAGGGTCATCGACTGAAGCCCTAGCTGAGAAACGCACCACAGATAGTCCAAGATGCTAGCCAAGGAACAGGAAGAAGGGTCCAACCCCTTGTCCTGATACCAAATGGAGAATCTTTTCCATTTGAAGGCATAGCATTTTCTGGTCGACTCCTTACGGGATGCCTCAACAACACTGAGGACCTCGTCGGAAAGACCCAAGGCTTGGAACTCTAGCCGCTCAGGAACCAGGCCGTCAGTTACAGCGAATGAAGGTCCGGTTGGAGAACCTTCCCCTGGTTGACTGAGATAAGGTCCGTGCGGGCTGGAAGCTGCCTCGGGAGCCTGGAGCCGAGGCTGAGGAGATCTGGATACCAGAACTGGCAGGGCCAGTCTGGGGCTACTAGAATCACCTGCGCCTTGTCCCTCCTCACCTTGAGAAGCACCTTGTGGATCAAGGGAAATGGGGGAAAGGCGTAGAAGAGGCCCAGGGTCCACGGCCTCGAGAAGGCATCCCCCTGCATTGAGCCTGGCTGAGGGGAGGCGGGCATGAAACAGCCTCAGCTTCGCATTCTCCTTGGAGGCAAACAGGTCCACCTGAGGTGTGCCCCAGTGGGAGAAGAGATCGTGTACTACCTCCGGCAGGAAAGACCAATCATGAGATGCAGCACCTATCCGGCTTAGGGCATCGGCCAGAGTGTTGGAGGCTCCTGCCACATGTATGGCTAGGAGATCCGCCTCCAGTCTACTCATGAGAGACCAAGTGCAGTGAGCTTCCTTGCACAGAGGCAAGGAGTGCGTCCCGCCCTGGCGGTTTAGGCAGTACTTGGTCATGGTGTTGTCCGTGTGGACCTGGACCATTTGACCCCGTACAAACGGAGCGAAGGCGGTGAGGGCAAGTCGGACCGCTCGAAGCTCCAGCAGGTTGATGTGGCATCGAGACTCCTGAGGGGACCAGAGGCCATGCACTCTGAGTTCCCCCAGATGGGCACCCCAACCCATCAGAGCGGCGTCGGTCGTCAGAGTGACCGTCGGCTCTGGGCGGACAAACGGGATACCCTCCTGAAGATGAGCCAAATGATCCACCAATAGAGAGCATTCCCCATCTCCTGGGTCACTATCACTGGCTGGACCAGAGGACCGGAGCGCTGTGACCACTGGCGGGCCAGCCATTTGGCCTCATTGATGAGAAGGCCAATATGAGAGCAGACCTGGAGGGCCAGATCCCTGGACTGCTCCACCTCTGGTCTGGAGGGGGCTGCAATCAGCCAGTTGTCCAGGTAAGGGTACACTCGGACCCTTCGGGGCCGCAGGAATGCTGTCAACACTGCAATGCATTTGGTGAAGACCCTGGGAGCTGGAGAGAGGCTGAAGAGCATAGCCTGGAATTCGTAAAGGGACCCCTTCGCCCTAAAGCAGAGGAATCGCTGGTGGGATGGATGGATTGGGACATGAAAGAATGCATCCTGGAGGTCCAGAGAACAGAACCACACACCTTCTTCAAAGGATGGAATGATCTAAGCCAGAGTGACCATCCTAAAGGTTCGAGACCTTAGGAACTTGTTCAGGTCGTGTAGGTCTAGAATGGGGCCGTCCGTTGTGGGACCAGGAAATACCTGGACACAAGCCCTGGATCTGGTGGAGGATCCGCCCACCTCCCTGATCACCTCCTTCTGGAGGAGCAGGGCAATGTCGGCTTGACAAGCCGAAAGAGAGGCTGCACATCCCGCAGCCCCCCGTGGGGCGACGGCTCGAAAGAGTGGAGCTTGCTTGAATTCCAGAGGCAGACCCTTTCGTAAACACTTCTAGCACCCAGCGGTCCGTGTTGATATTGGACCAGGCGGAAAGGAGTGACGGAGCTCCGCCCCCCCCACAGGAGGAACCCAGGGAGGAGTGACGAGGTTGGGGGCGACACCCCTCAACCCATCACTGGGCAGGCTTGGAGGAAGGACCAGCCGAGGGGCCTCCTGGGCCTTTCTCTCCTGGCTTCCTGCTGGAGGAAGCTGCAGGCTTGGCTTTGGGGTGCTAAGTGTGAGCCTGCTGGCCCTGATGCTGGTGTTGTTGGGCCAGACGTGCCGCAAGGGCAGAAGGCCAAAAGGGCTTACACTGCTGCTGGTGGCCTTTGTCCTTCTGGGCAGACATGACAGAGTCCAAGGTTCAAGTTCAAGTTCAAATTTATTGCAGGAAAACTCCATTGAGCAAGCTCATTCACAAGGAGGTCCTGTGACATAAACACTTAAAGTACAAACACAGATAAGTAATAACAGTATATACATGAAATGCACGTTACATGATACAGGCTGGATATACATACAAGGGTACCACGTAGGGTGACCGGAGGTGGTAAACATTGATATGAGACAGGGAAGCGACTTACAGGTTGCATACTGATAAATGAAACATGATGACTGTGTGTGCAATACATATACAGTATTTTGGCAGCTAAAACAAACAGTCTACAACTGATATGGGGAGGAGTGATTTGATAGAGTAGCAGTGGAGCGTAAGCAAAGATAAAGCCAGGAGTAGAAGGGGAAGGGAAAGCAGTTAATATGACAAATCAATTATACCTTACCAGTGGATAAATATGGCATACATGGGGAAGGAAGAGACTTAATGACAGTTACAGGTGTCTTTTATTTTGGCTGAACTTAGCGATTTGTAGAAGTTTATTGAAACTGTGCTAGTTAGTTTCAGTACGGTTTGTAATTGGTTCCAAATGGAGGAAGGGCATATGCAATAGCCGTTACCAAAGGAAGTCACGTCCTGGTATGTCGAAGCATAATAAAGTCAGATTTTCTTAACGAGTATGCACTATGTGAGATACTAATAAGGGACGAGATAGCTTAGCAATTTCTGCAGGAGCAGTTTAAGAGTCCATAGCCCAGCAGGAGCAGGCGTCTAGTAGTAAGGGATGTCCAACCAACAGCTGCATATAAGTCACAGTGGTGCAAACAGTAAGGAGAATTGGTAATGAACCATAACACTACGGTGATAAAGGATGTCCACTTTACTTAGATTTGCAAGAGTGGTGGAGAAATAGATTACATCACCATAGCTCGTAGCGGAGAAAAGTGGCCTGTATGTTTGTTTCGAGTTTCATGGGGAATAGGCCTATTTCTGTAGAAGAAACCTAACCTTGCTTTTAACCTTCTAGAGACATCTTCGACGTGGTCAATGAAAGATAATTTATTGTCGATCCAGATACCTAGATATTTAAATTTGGTTACAACTTCCAGAGGCTAGTTTAGCGTGGTGACAATGAAGTCTTGGGCAAGGGTATTGGGGCCTGTGACATCACTGCGGAGAATATCATCGCTTTAGTCTTAGCATTGAGCAGAAGCTTTGCCTTTTATTAGATTATGCTTGTTGAAGTCCGCTAGCATTCCCCTTGACTTCAGATAACGATGAGCCAGAAGTATACAACACAGTATCATCTGCAAAAAGTGCAGATTGGACGAGATATGTTAGCATCTAAGTCATTAATGTACAGAGAAACAAGATAGGGCCTAAGATGGATCCTTGAGGGCTCCTCTTGCAACTGGCAAGGTAGCAAAAAAACCTTCCGCCTTTACTTTTTGGAATCTTCCAGTTAGGTAGCTAGAGAACCACTGGGTGGTATGGTATGTGGCACCCAACTTTGCAAGGCAATTGACTAATAGTTTGTGATCAACAGTATCAAAAGCTTTGCTGAGATCCAAAAAGACTGCACCAGTTACCTTTTAGCATCTATAGCAGAGATCCAATCATTGGTTACTTTGCTAGTGCAGTGATTGTGCTATGATTAGCCCGGAAGCCTGATTGAGCTGGGTTAATGAGAGAAGGTTTCAAGTGAGATTTTAACTGAATATGGATCAGTTTTTGAGAACTTTAGAAAGGATAGGCATATGGAGATAGGCCTATAGTTGTTTACATCGCATGGGTCACAGATTTAAATAGAGGAGGATATGTGCTGATTTACAGCAGGACGGCACAGTAGCAGATGTAATGGAAAGATTGAAGATGTGGAGAATTGGGGCAGTGAGATGGGCGTAGCCTGACCTTAGGAAAAAGGTTCAAGCCATCGTCCCTGCGCTTTTTGGTGTCTAAGTTAAGAAGAGAATCTTCTACTTCTTTATAAGTTATCTCGCAGAGTTGGAAGGGGCTGGGTGCAGGACTAGATGTGGTGGGAGGGGTATGCTGGCTCACCGCAGCACCAGCATAAGGTGACGAAATAAAAGCTAATCCAGCTGTGGCAAAGTGGGAGTTAAGTTCCTCCAGGATTAGGGACTTGTTTTCCACAATCTTGCCACTTGCAACTATCTTTGTTGGGACAGAGGGGGCCATGGGCCGTCCTTCTATAGCTTTGATAGTCTTCCATATTTTATGAGGGTTACCTTTAGCTTGTTCGAGAGTAGAAATATTATAGTTAGCTTTAGCAGAGTGAAGTTTTTTCACACAGTTATTCCTGGCTGTTCTAAAGGCCTGCCAATCCGAAGAGTCTTTGGAATGTCTAGCTTTGCCTAGAGCTTATCTCGAGCTATAAGGGCTGCCTTGAGATCCGAGGTGAACCAGGGGTTGGAACTGTTCGTACCACTTACTTTGATGAAAGGGCATGCTTATTTATTATTGTAGTGAGTTTGTCATTAAGGATGCAAGCTGCCTTGTTGACATCTTTGCTTAGGTAAAGATCTTGCCATCTGATCATGCTCAGGTCAGATAGGAAGTTTACTGCACTGAATTTGAAAGGATCTTTTTGTTATAAAGATGGAGTTGCGGACCTTAATTTGAGATCTTATGCAAGCAACAATTCCATGATCGTCATGTCGTTGTGAAACACTGCCAAATGAGATATTTTGTGTGGATGGGTGGTTAGTACCACATCTAGAATGGAACTGTTGGCACTATTTAGAGTGTTGTTCTAGTAGGTTCACTGACTAATTGCCCAAGACCTAGCTCGTCACAAAGGGATTTGAGGCTGTGTGATTTAGGTGACAGCCAGTCCATATTTAGATCTCCTAGAAATATTGTTTCAGTTTTTTGCATCTACGAACATGGATTTCAAAAGATTAAGGACTTCATCACCACCAGACAGGGGTCTATAGCCACCTAGGATAGTGATACATTCCGAGGAGGGGAGATGAAGGCTCAGCAAAACTAACTCAAATTCCTTGGCTAGAGATTTGCAACTAATATTGGTGACAGAGTACTTAGATTTGGCGTAGATAACCACCCCCGCCTCTAGACTCTCTATCTGCTCTAAATAAATTGTAGCCGGCAGTGATATTTGTTGATCAGTGTTAGTCTTTTTAACCACGACTCAGTAATTATGATAAGGTCTGGGTTAACGTATGCCCAGGCTTGCAGCTGTACAAGTTTTTTAGGCAGGCTTAAAATGTTGACCATCATCATTTTGAGACTTGTAGCCTCAGCAAAATCGATAAGGAGGTAAGTTGTGTGTGTGGGGGGCAGGGGCAGGGTTGAGCTCCACATTTCCTGAGCAGAGAAGAAGCAGAAGTATAACTTTCTTTAAGGAGCTTATAAGAATGGAGACTGCTTTTTTATTTCTTCGCGGCAACCCATATCGTGCTGCACAAGAGGCGGCACCACTGTAATGATAGTTGATCGTGATCAATGTAAGTGCTTGAGTAGACATAGGTGAGGACAGTAGCAAGGGGGTGTAGGCTAACCGGGGGGAATAGGCTAAAAAGGGAGAGGAGAATGACATAGTGTCTGCATGGTAGACTGTTATAACATTAGGTATTGATAAGGTACAGTACATTGGAGAACTGAATTGCATTGAGGTACTTCGAATTGCACTGTATTGCTGAAAACTCTGCACCTTAGGAGCAATAAAAACACAATAGGGAGAGCCATGGTCCCAGATTGAGTGGTCTTGTGATTTGTATTAGTGCAATATTTTCTAGGCAAGTGATTTGGCCCACCCAGGTACTCACTAAAACCTAGATGAGAAAATACAGCAGAAAGGGGAACAAGGAGAGCAGGAGCAGCTTAGTTAGTGGCCATCCACCCTTCAGACTCAAGTCCCTTGTAGCAGCACCAGGAAAGAAGTAGAATGATAATGTAGGCCATATTGCCCACGAATGAATACAGTGATTTATGTAGAAGACCAAGAATCTCTAGTGGCAGGTCTGTATAACCTGCTAATGGAAAACTAGCCACTTTTGGGGGTTAGACTTATCGGCACTAAGGCAGAGTGCTTGGATGGGGGGCGCTGCAGGAAGAGCAGTCAGACAGAAGAGGTGTAAGCACTTTAAAACAGTAGTAGAAATTACAATCCAGCTAATACAGTTGAAAAACTCCTAATAACACAGTTGAAATGTGCTTAGTTCTATCGAAAATCTAACAAAGTGCCAGGTGTCTATAGCAGGGAAAACTCCTGGCCAATCAGAGTGGGTTTGCTGGAAGCACCCAGATCCGATTGGCTGCGCTGTCCCATACCTTCCAAGGAGCTGCAGGCAGGTGTCCTGGTCTTGGTCGGTGGCTGGCTGTGTGCCGGCCGACCATGGGTGAGCTGAGGCAGCCCTGTTCAGGGGCAAGCAGCTAGAGAGAAGAAGACAGAGCAGGTCTTAAATAGCATAGAGGTAAAGGGGGTTAGATTTGAGCAGTTTAGTAAGACAAAAGGTAGTTAGACTAATGCCACTTAAGGTGGCACTGGACTTCTCGATCCTCTGCAGATGACCCTCCACCCCGGGACTGAACAAGTTGGTACCCAAGAAGGGAACGTCTGCCAGCTTGTGCTGGGTATCTGCAGTGAAAGTGGAGATCCGCAGCCAAGCTCTGCGCGCATGGCCACTGTAGCCGCTACTGACCGGGCACAAGAGTCTCCAATGTCTAAGGTAGTTTGGAGCTGTTGCTTAGCCACCGCCCTTCCCTGATCCCGCACCTGCTTGACCGTAGTCTGAAGGTCAGCTGGGAGATGAGGAATCACCTCATCCAGAGAGCCCAAAAGGGCGTAGGAAAAGTGTCCCATCAGAACAGCCGAACTGGGCTGATGAAGGCCTAAGGAGGACGCAGCACAGACTTTACACCCGGAGTAGTCCAGTTTCTTGGACTCTTTATCGGGTGGCCTGTCCATGTCCCGAGCGTTTCCAGAGCACCGGAAAACACTGTCGGTCACAAGCCCCTCCGCGGAGCAGTGCTCCGAGAATCTGGAGAGTGAACCAGTGGGAACTGAATACTTTCGGGCCATCCTGGCCGAAGATGCTGGACAAGAAGCTGGCCGCTGCCATAGCTCCAGAGCCGGGCCAACAATGGCTTCGGCCACCGGAAAAGCCTCCGTGGGGGAATCCACTTGGTCCAGTATCTCCATGAGGGGATACTTGGCCCACTTTGAAACGGGTTTGAGCTTCATCCTAGTAGATTCTGAGATGAGCCGAAGCATTCCCAGGAACGAGGATGGGCTCTCATCCACCGACTGACCCCCAGTGGACTCCAGGTCGAGGGGCCTGGAGAACAGCGAGGAATTATCATCAGACTCAGAGGAGTCTGCAAACAACTGCTGAGGGCCTGAGCCACCCTCCACTTGCAGAGGCCGATTGGGAGTGAGGGTGACCGACAACCGATGGGGCAAACCTTGACCCGACCGAGAATCCTTGGTCGGTTCCCCAGTTTTAGGTTGTGGAGGCGGGGGTTCCACCACAATGGTTGGCGCAGCTGGTTTTGGCCGAACAACCAGTGCTGGCTTCAGCTCCTTGATTACAACGAGGGGTTGTTTCGGCAGCTCTGGTGACAGCCACTTAATGGCCGGGGAAGGAGATGGAGTCGGCTTGTTCCCGGTCAAAAGGAGCTGCTACCACATCAGATCCTCGTAGTGCTGACGCAATCTGCACCAGAGCCCATCCTCCGAAGACTAGGATGAACGGTGCCACTGCTGTCCTCAGTGCAGAGACCGAGACAGCCGATGTCGGCGGGATCGGCTGGACCAAGAAGAGGTCCGAGACTGAGACCTTCACTGTTTCCGAGGGTGGATCTGAGAGGGAGCGGAGGAAACCCGCTCCTCCCTCATTTCGGGGACCTTAACCGGGGACTCCGGCACAGGAGGCACAGGCAAGTCCTCAGTTTCCACTGGGGGAACTGCTGAAGAAGGGTTGCCAGCTTCTCCAGTTGACAACCCGTCCGATGGGCCGAGAAAAATCTCTTGTGGCATCGACAGGTATCTCAGCCGGGTGACCTGGCGGGGGACATTGTGAATGACCTGGCTAGCGCAACCTCGACAGTCGAGTGTTGACTATCCGGGGAAGGGACCTCTCCTGCTCCCACGAACGTCGACGGTGGGACTTACCCTTGGAGTCCTTCTTCTTGGACCGAGAGAAATGTCCCGAAGGGCCCTCTCCCTTGGTGGAGAGGGATTGACAAAGCTCTTTGAATGAAGCCGTGTAGGAGGAGCCCAAAGACAGTGGGATAAATGCCGCGACAGAAGAAGCCGATGCGGCCTGGGCCGCCTCCTCCTCGAGGGTGATCATTTGTTCAAGCTGTTCAGCCGAGCCCACAGCCGCGGACACCACCCAACGGGCCTCCTTTGACTTTACCGGAGGATAACGTTTCCCGGGGCGCCCAAGTTGTAATCTGGCAGCGCGATCCTCAAGAACCGTGGTCAAGAAGGACTTGCACAATTCACAGGTCTGCAAACTGTGACTGAGCTCAAGGCAGTAAACGCACATGGAGTGCGGATCGGTCCGGGACATCATCTGCCCACAGCGGCACCGCTGAAATCCGGGAGTCGACTTGTCCATCGCAGCCGTGGAGGAAGAAAAAGACTGAAGTCTAGTAAACTTTAAGATAAGTTTTGGTTTAACCCAAGAGTTAGGATCCAGGCCTAAAACGCAGAGCACAAAGGAGGGAACCTGAGCTTCCAAGCGGTAAGGAAGATCTGGCGTCGTGGGGCGGAGCTGAGATTTTCATCACCCGGGAGGGTGGGAGGAGCCAGTCTGAAGACCTTCCGGTAAGATTTAAAGTGGCAAGGAACCTGCCAGTAAGTGTGGATTGAACATATCCATGTCCCTAGAACCAAATCTTTTCCACTTGGAATTGTACGTTTTTCTGGTAGCAGGTTTCCTGCTAACCTTCACAATATCTAAAACCGATTGAGAAAGGTTTAAATGTGCATATTCTAACTCTTCAAGAGCCAGGCCTTGAGCCTGAGAGCCTGAAGACTGGGATAGAGGATCCTCCCCTGACAGGATGCCAGCAGATTGAACTGTCTGGGAAGACACAGAGGCCTTGTCACCGACAATGACAGTAGTAGAGGATACCATGGCTGCCTGGCCCAGTCTGGTGCCACTAGTATCACTCTGCAAGGCTGAGATCTGGCCTTGATCAGAACCCCGAAGATCAAAGGGAAAGAAGGAAATGCATACAGGAACCTGCTTGTCCAATACAATAGTACAGCCTCCTGTTGTACGGAGCCCAGTAGAGGAGGCCTGCAACAAAAAAGAGGAAGTTGATTGTCAGGGGCTGCAAAGAGATCTATCTCTGGAGTCCCCCACCTGTTGAAGATAACCTGAAGGACCAGGAGATTCAGAGTCCATTTGTGATGACCCTGAGAAATTCTGCTGAGAACATCTGCTAAGATGTTGTCCTTCCCTGGCAGGTGTACAGCCACCAGGGAAGCGTTAAGGGAATAGGCCAGAGGCCATACCTTCATGGCCTCTATGCACAAGGTTGAGGACAGAGTGCCTCCATGCCTGTTGATGTACCACATGGTTGTGGTATTGTCTGTTCTGATTTGTACTACTTTCCCCTGAACCACAGTTGAGAATGCCTGCAGAGCTAGAAAGACAGCCCTCAACTCCAGAAGGTTTATGTGAAGAAGGGACTCCTGGTGAGGCCAGGTTCCCTGAGCTGTAAGCTGGTCCAGATGGGGCCCCCCAGCCTAGGAGGGAGGCGACCGTGGTGAGAATCACTGAAAGAGCCCAACTGATGAATGGGTCACCTTGCCGAAGGTTGTCTTCCTCCAGCCACCACTGGAGTGTCTGAACTAGAGTCTGGGACACTGGAACCAATTTGGAGAGAAGGTCTTTTTTCTGAGACCAGTAAGATCTGAGATGAAACTGAATATCTCTCATCTGAAACCTTGCTCTCTAGACCACAGCTGTGGAAGCTGCCATGTGGCCCAGTAACTGAAGAAAATGCCTGGCTGGACGAAAAACTAGAGGTTGAAAAGAGGAAGCCAGAGTGACTAGAGACTGAACTCTTGAAAGAAGAAGGAATGCTCCTGCCTGGGTAGTGTCTATGTCCGCCCCATGAAAGTGAGCAGTTGAGCTGGTTCCAGAACCGACTTTTCTAGGTTTAGAATGAAGCCCAAGGACTCCAGAAGCCTTTGGCTGACCTCTAAGGCTGACCTGACTGGGCCTGGGGACTGACCTACTAGGAGCCAGTCGTCCAGGTATGGGAACAGAAGGATACCCTGTCTCCTGAGGAATGCCACCACTACTGCCAGGCACTTGGTAAAACACCCTTGGAGCCGATGTTAGGCCGAAAGGCATGGCTCTGAACTGATAATGGCCTGGGGACAATTCGAACCTAAGGTACTTTCTGTGGGACTGTCTGATGGGTATGTGGAAATCGGCATCCTTGAGATCCAGGGAGGCTAGCCAGTCTCCTGGTCTCAAACAGGGAAGAATTACTCCCAGAGTCACCATCTTGAACATTGGTTTTGTTAAGTGTTTCTTGAGGTACCTTAAATCTAGGATGGGTCGCCACTCCCTTGTCTTTTTTGAGATAAGGAAGTATCTGGAATAAAGTCCTTTCCCCTGTGACAAAGAGATACCTTCTCTACTGCTCGCATGAGCAGAAGGCAGGAGACTTCTGCCTCTAAGGCCTTTGTCTCCAAGGGGGAGAGGGGGGTGAAAGACCTTGCTCTCATCTTTGGGAACCTTTTGAAGCTGAGAACAAGTCCCTGCCTCACTACTTCCAGGACCCATTTGTCCAAGGTAATGGAATCCCAGGCCTGGGAATAGTGAGCCAGCCTGCCCTACAGGAATTGGGGAGGCAACCCTGACTGACAGCTCAGGGTGTCTGTTTGGCAGGGGGCTTGGACTGAGTGGATGCTGGGGTCCTGGTCATCCCTCGTCTGCCTCTTCCCCTGAAGAACCCCCCCCTGCTAGAAAGAAGAGGAAGCCTGGGCTTGGTAAAAAGGTCTGTTAAAAGGCCTGCCCTGCCATCCCTAAACTGCTGCTTCTGAGGAGTGGTCTGCTTCTCTTTTGCTGCAGCACTCCTATAAGTGGTCCTGTACTCATCCATCTTCTTCATGTAAGCCTATGTTTGTTTGCCAAACAGATAGTTACCAGCAACAGGAAAATCCATGGCCTTATTCCGGGTATCCTGTGATAGACTGGTACATCAGAGCCAAGCTAATCTCTTCATGGAGACAGATGTAGCCATGACCCTGGAATGCACATCATTCAAGTCAACAGCAGCATGAAACTGGACCTTGGATGCCTCAATACCATCTGCAGCCACCTTCTCCAGCTCCTTGGCTAGCTGGGAAGGGGCATTCTTAGCCAGTTCCAGAACCGTATCCCACCTCGATTTCTGGTACCTGGCTGTATATGCCATATAATTGGCTTGTCCAAGTACCAAAGAGGATGCCAAGTATTGTTTCTTGGCCATGGCATCGACTTTCCTAGAATCCTTATCTCGGGGGTGAGATGTCAGGGGAATATTAGCCTTATCACAGGCTGCAGCCTGCACTACCCCAACATGGCTGCAATGAGTTGTAAGAAATTCTGTTCCAGGACCTGACAAGGTATACCTCCTGTCCATCTTTTTATCCAGAGGATATAAAGAAGTTGGAAACTGCAACATTTTTTGCGTCCATTTCCCCGAGGGATTTATGCAGAGGGATAGACACTCTCTTCGACTGTGAGACATCCATCATTTCCATAAAGTCAGGTTCCTCCTGATCCTGTTCAGCTTCTTCCACTGGGAGCTGAAGAGTATCAGCCACTTTCTTGTAAAGCAAGAAATAAGAGGGGGACTCAAAGTCTGGGAGGAGACACATTGGAAGGCCTGTCTGGGTAGATGTCAGGCTCTACAGGCTCATCTAGGCCATCATCTTCCTCTTCATCATACTATTCTTCTCCATCCCAATCGCCCTCATAGAAAGCTTCTGGATCAATGTCAGAAGCGACTATGTCCGACTGAACTGAACCTCTATGAACCATTGCCAGTTCGGTCGGAACAGACTGAACAATAGAAATCGCTTTAGCTATCTCCTCAGCGGATGGACCATGTGAAGTAGGATTCGAACCGGCTCTTTTTTTGTTTCCTTTTGCTAGGAACCGATTCCACAGAATCGGCTCTCCTTCTGCCCAAGCAGGTTATTGCCCAGGTCAGTGGGCACCTCTCAGGTTTGGCAATCACCGAACTGGGCTGGTCATCTGGGTCAGCAGACTTCTCAGCCTCCCCCTCCCATAACCTACTCAAACGTTTTTCCAGAGTGGCTTTGGGAAAGTTTTTACAGATTTGGCAGTCTTCTTTGAGGTGGTCAAACCCCAGACAGTAAACACAGACGAGGTGAAGTTTGGCCTTGGCAAAGGCCTCCTTACATTTGGTACAGTGCTGAAACCCAGTGGGACCAGTTTTCTTTTTGGGTTTTTCAGACATGTCGGAATACTGAAAAGTTACCCTTACCAGGTATTACATCAGGCAACTAGAAACTAATCAGTTCCAACCATGTCACAGGTCAGTTAAAAAAAAAAAAAAAATCTGAATTTTTTTTTTAGGAACCGATGAGTACTGGAAACCACAGTAATACTGTATTTAGAAACAAAACAGAAAAAGAATAGGGTTCGGTTCCAAACCGGACCGACCGGAGAAGAACCGAAGGCAAAAAACAATTTCCACAATAATACAATAACTACCACTTACTGTTACCGAGACAGAGGTAAGAAGATGAAAATAAAGAAACGGTTAGGTAAAACCGACCCGAAGTGCAGGAGGAATCTCCAAAGCGACTTCACAGTTAGGCGGAGTGAAAAATCTGATGGATACACTTCAGAGTGCTAGAGACAGGTTTGAAAACTGAGCTCGAGCTCAATGTTCTATGCTTCTGCATAGTGTTAACTCCTTACTCTCCGGGGCAGTTCAAGTGCTGGGGCTAACTGCATTTAGTCAGAATACAGCAAGACTTCATGTTGTTTGACAGGTGTTTGCTGACTTCCAGGTAGCAGCCCGACAGATTTCCTGGATAGGGATGTCCCTGGAAGCAGCCACCGATGCAGCAGTATGGTGGGTAAAATGAGCTCTTATCCCTCTGGGAGGCTCCTTGCCCACCAACTAATAGCACAGACCTACGCATGATGTAATCCACCTTGCAATGATCCGCTTGGCTGCAGGTCTGCCAGAAGCGGCTTCAGCATAGGTGACAAACAGCTGGCGAACCTCTCCATGAATTTCCGCCGTTCTCTCCTTGTAATAGGAGACAGCACCGTCTCAGGTCCAAAGTATGGAGCCTGTACTCGGCCTCCGAGGTGTAATTAGGGTAGTATACCAGCAGAGTCAACACCTGGTTAAGGTGAAACTCTGACACCACCTTCGGAACGAATTTCGGGTGGTGGCGCAGGACAACTTTGCCCCTGTGTAAGACCAGATAGGGGGAGTCCACTGAAAGCACCTGGAGCTCTCCTGTCCTTCTGGCTGACATAATAGCCACCAGGAAGGCAGTCTTCCACAAGTGTGAAAGCTCAAACTTGTGCATGGGTTCGAATAGCTTGCCCATGAGCTTTGCCAAAAGCAGCAAGAGATCCCATGGAGGTGGAGGTTCACGCACCGGAGGGGGATATGTGATCCAGACCTTTGAAAAAGTGCCCGACCACTGTTTCCTGTGCCAATGTCTGCTGACCAGTCAGCGCCCGGTAAGCAGAAATGGCTGCCAGGTGCACCCTAAGGGTCGATGACCGTAGACCCCCTTTGGAGAGAGACCAAAGGTAGTCAAGAATGTTAGCCACAGAACAGGATAAGGGGTCCAGACTCTTACCCTGAAACCAAATGGAAAATCATTTCCATTGGAAGGCGTAACATTTCCTGGTAGTTTCCTTTCGGGATGCCTCCACTACACTGTAGACATCCTCGGAAAGACCCAAAGCCTGGAATTCTAGCCGCTCAGGTACCAGGTGCAGGGATTGAAGGTCTGGATGGAAAACCTTTCCTGATTCAGAGACATCAGGTCTGGGCGTGTACAAAGCCGCTCCGGGGGTCTGCAGCTGAGCAGAGGAGATCTGGGTACCAGAACAGGCGCGGCCAGTCTGGGGCTACCAGGATCACCTGCGCCTTGTCCTTCTCACCTTGAGTAACACCTTGTGGATCAAGGGAAATGGAGGGAAGGTGTAGAGGAGGCCTGGGGTCTACGGCCTCCAGAAGGCATCTCCTGCAGCAAGCCCTACTGAGAGGGGCGGGCATGATACAGCCTCAGCTTGGTGTTTTCCCTGGAGGCAAACAGGTCCACCATCGGTTTGCCCCAACTGGAGAACAAGTTGTAAGCTAACTCTGGATGGAGTGACCACTCGTGGGATGTCTGGCCTATACAGCTGAGAGCATCCACCAGCTGGTTCGAGACTCCTGCCACATAAATGGCTAGGAGATACGCATCCAACCGGATGACGAGGGTCCAGATTCATACAGCCTCCTTGCACAGCAGATGGGAGTGCGTGCCGCCTTGTTTGTTGAGGTAGTACATGGTCCTGATATTGTCCATCTGGACTTGAATCACTTGGAGCGAAAGCTGACAGTGCCAGTCTGACTGCTCTGAGTTCCAACAGGTTGATGTGGCATCGGGACTCTTTGGGGGTCCAGAACCCGTGGGCTCTGCTGTCCCCCATGTGGGCTCCCCAGCCCATGAGAGAGGCCATCAGTCGAAAGAACGACCTTCTGCTCAGGGTGGACAAACGGGATCCCTTCCTGCAACCATTCTGGGGTGGTCCTCCACTGGAGAGCATCACACATCTTCTGGGTCATAGTGATCAGCTGGTTGAAATGATCATGGCGCTGAGTCCACTCAGTGGCCAGCTCACATTGGAGAGGGGCGCATGTGCCATCTGGCCCAACTGACTACTGAGGTGCATGCCGCCATGTAACCCAGAAGGCGAAGGAAGTCCCGGGCAGGGCGCAAATGCCCAACCAGAAATGATTGGGCAAAGGAGGAAAGAACCTCCACCCTGTCTGCCGGGAACCGAGTTCTGGCTTGTCGAGCGTCTAGCTCTGCCCCAATGAAGCCCATCACCTGAGAGGGTACGAGTTCCTACTTGGCCTCGTTGATCAGGTCGAATTGGGAGCAGGTCTGCAGGCCAGATCCCTGGACCTCTCCACCTTCTGTTGGCCGGGACTTGCCAGAAGTCAATCATCGAGATAAAGGTAGATTCGGACTCCTAGAAGCCGAAGATGGGCCGCCACCACTGCAATGCATTTGGTGAAGACCCTCGGGGCCGATGGCAGGCCGAATGGCATGGCTCGGAACTCGTACAGGGTCCCCTCGACCCTGAACCAGAGGAACCGCTGATGGAACAGACAGATTGGGACGTAGAAGAACACATCCTGCAGATCCAGTGAACAGAACCACATGTTTCACTCCAGGGATGGTATGGTCTGGTTCAGAGTTACCATCTGGAAGGTGCGAGACCTGAGATATTGATTCAGGCTGTGGAGATCTAGGATGGGGCGCCAACCCCCTGTCCGCTTGGGCAGCAGGAAGTACCTGGACACGAAGCCCGAGTCTGTAGGAGGATCCGGTACTGGAGCTACCGCCTCCTTGCGGAGGAGCTGAGCAATGTTGTCTCAAAGAGCCGATTGAGTGCAAGCTGAGATCCTTTTCTCCCGAGGGGCACGGGCTCAGCTGGGAGGGTACTGCTCGAATTCCAGAGGCAGTCCCTGGCCGACCACTTCTAGAACCCACCTGTCTGAGGTGTTATCGGACCAGGCGGAAAGAAAGTGGTGGAGCCCGCCCCCCAACAGGAGGATCCAGAGCTGTCGTGACGGGTGTAGGGGTGGCAACCCCCAACCCATCACTGCACAGGCTTAGAGGAGGAGGTTTTGGTCCAGCACATCCTCGGCCTCCTTTACAGGGCTGTTGAGGACCCTGCTTGGGCCTGGGGCACCAAGCTCGAGCCTGTTGTTGCTGCTGACCTCCTTGATAGGAGGGCTGCCTAACCACAGGGTAAGAGTGCTGAAAAGGCTTCTTCTTGCGCTTCTGCTGGTTCTTGCCCGAAGAACCCTTCGTAGAGGTAGCATCCAAGGTGGCATTGGACTGCTCCATGCGCTGGAGGTGACCAGCCACTCTTGGACCGAAGAGGTTGATGCCTAGGAAGGGCACGTTAGCTAACTTGTGCGGGGTATCCGCCGGGGAAGGAGGATAGCCTCAGCCAAGCCCTGTGGTGAGTGGCCACTGCAGCTGCTAAGGAGCGGGCACATGAATCTCCAATGTCCAGGGCCGTCTGGAGGTGCTGTTTTGCAACAGCACGGCCCTGATCACGGACCTGCTTCACTGTAGTCTGCATGACCGCCGGGAGATGAGGGAGGACTTCATCTAATGACCCTAGGAGGGCATGAGAGAAGTGTGCCATGATAACAGCCGAGCTGGCCTGACGAAGGCCTAAGGAGGAGGAGACCGCAAAGACTTTATGGGCAGAATGGTCCATATTCTTGGACTCCTTGTCCGGAGGTCGGTCAGTGTCAGCTAAGCTACCAGTACGTCTGAACACAAAAGCAGTCACTAGGCTTTCAGTAGAAGGATGTTCTGTGAACCCCGCCAGGGATCCCATGGGCACCGTATACTTGCGGGCCATGCGGGGAGATGGAGCTGGGCAGGAAGCAGGACACTGCCAAAGCTCAAGGGCTGGGCCAATGACGGCTTCGGCCACTGGAAAGGCCTCCGACGGGGTATCCCCCCTTTTGAGGATATCCGTAAGGGGGTACTCCGCCTTTTTCTGGATGGGCTCCAGGGGCATTCTGGTGGATGCGGAGATCAGGCAAAGGATGCCCTGAAAGGAGGAAGGACCTTCCTCCAATCCCGCCAGTGATGATTCATCGTCCCTAGGATGAGAGTGTAAACCAGTGTCATCAGAGTCCGAAGAGTTGGGATACAATGGTCTCCTGCCTAGGTCTCCCTCGATAGCCGGGGATGACCGTGATCGACAGACGTCAGGGAAGCCCAGTGTCTTGTTGGTCCTCTTTCGAGGGAGCCCCTCCCTGAGGCAGCTTAGGCGGTGGAGAGACCGTAATAGGCAGAGTAGGGATACGGGCCAGCCCCACGGGTGGAGGAACTGGAGCCTTCGGTTCCGGAGGGGTCGGCATCGGCTTGAGAGGCGGGAGCCAAGTGAAGGCCAGTGCGGCCGGCTTCTGCCCAGTAAAAATCAGTTGTTGCCACACAAGATCATCATAGTGTCAATGGAGTTTCCGTTGAAGCCTCTCCTCATCCGAGTAGGATGAAGATCTGTGGCAGTGCCTCTTCTTGCAGTGTTTATGGCCCTTTTTCGGCCATTCGACCGAAGGGGTCCTAGTCCTCGATCAAGACAGACGGGGTCGGTTCGGTCGATCAGGAGTCACCGAAAACCGAGGTTCCGGTACAGTTTCCTCGATCGGGACACCAGACAGCAGTGTCTCCTAATCGGAAAAGGAAAGGACCAGAGTCCTTTCTAAAGAATCATCAACCAGAGTCGGCGATAAAGGCTCAATCGGGTCTAGCGTAATTTCGGCCGGTTCAGCCGTTTCCTCGGTCTCGGTGCCTTGGCCAGACAGAAGGTCTGAAAGGCCAGCTGCCGAGGAAGCAATCTCAACCGAAGTCGAGACCGCATGTTCCTGGAACTCGGACCTCTCTCTCGGTCCCAGGAGCGTCTCTGTTTAGTCAAAGACTTAGGGTCCTTATCCCTCTTCCAAGGGCGGGAGGAGTGCGAGCGCGTGGGCACCTCACCCCTGGTGAGGAGAGACTGGCACAACTCTCTTAAGGAGCCCGTAACAGTAGAGTCAATGTTGAGTGGAACAAAAAAGCTTTGACTGGCGGAAGCTTGAGCCACTTCCTCCTCGAATGCCTTCATCTGCTCGGCGGATCCCGCGGCCTCGGAAACCGCCCACCTCGCCTCTTTTGATTTCACCCCCGGGTTTCTATTCTCAGGTCTCCTCAATTTTAGGTGCGCTTTGCGGTCATCCAGAACCCTGGGATGGAAGGCCAGACAGAAGGTGTGAGACGAGATGTCATGTCCGAAACCGAGGCAATAAACGCATGTTAGGTGGGGATCGGTGCGTGACATCTTCTGGTCGCAGGTAAACCGGTGAAATCCAGGGGAATGATTTGTCCTCCATGTCCAATGCACTGTAATCGGAGTCGTTAACTCTGACTAGTTTTAGAGAGATCTGCAGTAAAAACTGACATTGTGAAGCCAGGGCCTACGAATTGCTAAAGAGGCACGAGGGAACCTGCATCTTCCAGCGGAAAGGAAGATCTGGTGTCATGGGGCGGAGCCAAGGTATTTACCACCTGGGTGGGTGGGAGGAGCCAGCTTGAAGACTTCCGGCAAGATTTAAAGGGGAAAGGGACATGCCACAGAGTGTGGATGAACAACATATCCACGCTCCTAGAAATTAGGTTTCTGTGTTACTTCATTTTAAAGTTATGAGCTATTTTGTAATCCTGATTTCACTACCTGTTCAAAAAAGCCAGTTTCAGTGAAGAGCTGCTGATGATGTTAACTGCAGAACTCACAGTTTAGTCTTCCCTGTCAGCAAGCTTACGGGACCTGTTTCTCCAAAGTTTAAAAATCACGTGCAATGGTTTTTACAAGTAAAAGAGGCAGCTACATTCAAAAAATATTTCTATAAAAACTTTCATGTTATGGAACAAAGTTGATAAATTCATATTTTTAATGCTTTTTTGATGTGGTCCATTTCTCCAGAGTTGCTGAATGCTGAGTCAGCATGCCCTCCAGGCTGCTGATACCACTGGGGTACTACTCTGTCTGTTAGGAAGTTGTATTGCTACTAGTATTGCATAATGTTGGAAACTTCACTGTTTATCAGCATCTGCTGTATAACAAGTTTTAAAGAACACCTTTCTCAGTCCTTTTGACTTTAATGTATAAATCACACCATCTTGCAAAATGAATGAAATGCAATTCCAGAATCAGTGCAAGAAGGGGTAATACATGCATGAAAGTCAAAAGGACTGGGAAAGGTGCTCTAAATCGCAATCTCTTTCAACAAAATATTGCTCTGTTTTATACAATGTCTTTTCCTAGCAGTTGAAACTCGGCCTCATATTCTTGTAAGTTTCATGTACTGTCTTTCATAAAATGGGGTAATTTTTTCATGAAAGTCAAAAGGAATAGGAAAGAAAAAAAAAACTACTGACAAGGCATTTGGATTTTGGAATAATGCATCGCTAACAGGGTGTATTGGGGATGGGGGAAACACAGTATGTACACTCAGTACTGGTAATTTTCCCTTGCAAACTTGCTGTGACAGCACTGTACTACACAGTGCGAGTCACTCCTCTGCCCTACAGCGATGCCATATAGCGCCAGCAGCTGAACAGCAAAGGCAAATGCAGCAGGGCTCAAAAACAAATCCAAATTATGGAAGGCAGAGTAAACCTTACCCACAAATAACAAATGCACACATCCTTTCAGGTCTAGTACTGCATATAATGACTACAAGATGTAGCTTTTTTGGACCATCATGAAAGATGCTCTTTAGCAGGGACCTAATAAGTGTTAGGGAGGCAGTATAGCGCAGAGGTTTAGGGCTCTGAGCTGCAAACCTGGAGACCTGGGTTTGAATCCCACAGCCCCCACTTGCATACTGTATGACCCTGAGCAAGTCACTTAACTTCCTTGTGCTCCCAGGTCACACCTGGAAAAAAGCTTCGGCTTAGTGTGCCTTTCCTGGTTAAACAATTTCCCCTTTCCCCTTCCCCTAATTCCTGCTAGTGGTGGAAGTGTTAGCCATGGTAAAATTATTTTAATGTGCAATACAACATAAATGAGTGTGAATGTAGGTTAAGTAACAGCCTGTCAGGAAGAAAACACTAGGGGCCACATATTCAAAACTTTGCACCTGGCGCAAATCGATTGTGCCACGATTGCACCACATTTGCACCGGAGTACTGTATTCAAAAGGCCAAATAGCGCTTGCGCAACGTGATAGAGCCAACATTATGAGAGAATGCATGTGTGGCACAAAGTCAGGGGCAGGGACATACATACAGGTGCAAAGTACAATTACGTAAGAACTTACCGTAACAGTAGATCTTCGAGAACAGCTCTTGCAGCAGGTTACACCATAAGGACTGAAGCCAGCAGGCTGCAGGATGCCACGAAAAACTTCTAGCTAGCTATACCCAGTGGGGGGACCGCCCCCGACGTCGGCCCTGCCCAGACGTCAGATACCATATAAAAGAGGCGGTCCCCCAGCATCCCTCAGTTCTTCCGCCAGAGACTCCCAGCATAGTGATGTGATACAGAAGGGGAGACCGAGGATCCGCTTCCAGAGGAAGGCCAAGGAGAAAAATTTGTCTGAAATTGTAAGAAGAAAGATAACCTCCTGAGGGGAAGGTGGGAAGAGAAACTACCTCCTGCAAGAGTTGTTCTCACGTAACTGTACTATCTTACTTCGAGACACAGCTCTTGCAGCAGGTTACATCATAAGGACTGAGTACCAAGCAGTACCAGATAAACTCTGATGTCAGGAGGGGGAGATATAAGGGCGAGAGAGAAAGGGAGAGAGGATTTCTCACAAAAAGCAACCTTTGTAGGATTGCGGGCCCAAAACCCACCCTGCGCCTGGAAGCAATGTCCAGATTATAGTGCAGGATGAAAGTATGCACTGTTCTCCATGTGGCTGCCGCCCAAATGGAAGCAGCTGACACATTTCACATGGAAGTGAAGGAAGTGGCCACTGCCCTGGTAGAGTGACCCTTCACCTGGCCAGGTAAGGGTTTGTTTTTGTGCAGGTAGCAAAAGGTGATACAAATCACCGACCATTTGGTGAATGTCTGCTTGAACACTGGAGCCCCCGAGCATTCTGTGAGTGAAGGAGACAAAAAGCTGGTCAGTCCTTCGGAGGGGCACAGTCCTGTTCAGATAGTATCTGAGTATGCGGTTAACATCCAGGGTGTGAAGGAGAACCTCTCCTTTATTGGTGTAGTTAGGGAAGTACACCGGCGAGTCAATGACTTGGTTGAGTGTGAGTTCCGACACCACCTTGGGGAGGAATTTAGGATTAGTTTTTAAGGACACCCTGTCCTTATGAAAAAACTAAATAGGATTCCTTGCACGTGAGTACGTGTATCTCTGAGATTCTCTGGGCAGAGGTAACTGCAACTAAAAGCAGAGCCTTCCGAGAGAGAGGGCGAAGCTTGCAACTCGCTGCTGGCTCAAAAGGTGGTAGTGATAGTTGCTCTAGTACAAAGAGGAGGTCCCAAGGGGGAACTGGCTCTCTGATTGGTGGTTTCAGGTGTAGAATGACACGTAGAAATGCTTGTGACACCTGTAGCTGTGTTAGAGCTTTTTGACCGACCGGTGCACGATAGGCCGAAATGGCACAAAGGTGCACCTTCAGGGAGGAGTATGCTAATCCCGTCCTGAACAAGAAAAGGAGGTAGTCCAGGACTGATATCTCTGAACAGTGGAGCAGATCAAGAGTCTGTGCGGTGGCCCAGAGGCAAAACCTGCGCCACTTCATGGCATAGGCAGCGTGAGTGGAGGGTTTCCTTGCTGCCACTAGGATGTCGGCAACTTCGTGAGATATTCTGTGCCTATGGACAGCTATGTCCTTAGGAGCTAAGCGTGCAGGTTCAAGGACCTGGGGTTTGGGTGAACCAGAGACCCTCCTTCTTGGGACAGCTAGTGTGAGCTTACCGGTAGGGGAAACAGAGGCTCCTGTGCCAGTTGGTGGAGCAGAGGAAACCAGATCTGTCTGGGCCAGAATGGTGCTACCATGATCATGGTTGCTCCTTCTGCTTTCAATCTGAGGAGAACCCTCTGGATCAAAGGGAAGGCATAGAGGAATATGCCCAAGGAGGCACAGCATGGCCCTGGCAGGGACCTGCTTCTACGTGCTGATGGACCGGATCAGGGCCCGTAGGTGTTCTGCTCTGTCCTCCAGCAGAAAGGCTCTGCCCTGACGGGTATCTAGTACTGCACCTATGAACTGTAGTCTTTGGGTGGGAACTGACGATTTTTCTTGATTGATGGTGATGCCCAGTGACTTGAACAGGGAGTGTGTCCTGTAGCACCCTGTTCAGCTCTTCTCGAGAAGGAGCCATGAGGGGCCAGTCATCCAGGTAGAGGAAGATGTAGTGGCCTTGTCTCCTGAGGGCTACTGCCACTGCCACTAGGCATTTGGTGAATACCCACAGTGCTGATGAGAGACCGAAGGGGAGGGCCAGAAACTGGTAGTAGCATCCCAGAAACTCGAACCACAGGAACCTTCGATGCGGCTGAGCAATGGGGAGATGGAGATATGTCTTGCATGTCCAATGATGCTAGCCAAGTGTTTAGTCTGAGCATTGGGATGAGACCTGAAAGAGTGACCATGCGGAAGCATTTATATGCTACAGAGGTGTTGAGGTCACGGAAGTCCAATATCGGGCGTAGATCCCCCGTGTTCTTTGGGACCAGAAAGAAGTGGGAATAGTATCCCCTTCCTCTCTGGTTCAATGGAACTACTTCTATGGCCTCCATTTCTAGGAGGGCAGAGATTTCCTGCTGAATGAGCAGCACATGCTGTCCCGATTAACAGAAGCACAGAGGTGGTCTTGGGGGTGGCTGAGGAACTCTATGGAGTGCCCTTGTCAGGCGAGCTCTAGAACCCACTGGTCGGAGGTTTTCCTCTGCCACCTGGGGAGGTGGTGCACGAAACGACCCTCGACCCTCTCTTCCCTTTGATCCAGAGGGGGTTCAGGGGTCTGAAAGGAGTCATGCTGTGGTGAGGCTTTGTGTTTCGCTGTCCCGGCCTCTGGAAAATTTTGACTGACCTTTGTGCCTGTAATTGCCCGAGCTGCTGGCCAGACTGGAGCTGTTGACCCTTTCTGTTACGAAAATGGTTCTGGCCTTTCTGAAAGGGCTTCTGTCTTGGCCTGTACAGACCTTACGGCCTTACCAGCATCCTGCAGACAGGTAATAACACTCTCGGATTCCTCTCCGAATAGGACGGAACTATTATAAGGCACATCTAGGATGCCCTTCTAGACATCTGGTGTGAAGCCCGAGACCCTCAGCCAGGAGTGCCTCCTTAAGCAGACACCGGCTGCCGCTCCTCTAGCTGCGGAGTTGGACGAATCATAAGCAGCCCGAAGGACTTGTGTCCCGACATCCAAGCCAGTCTGAAAATGTTTATGAAGCTCCTCTTTTTTGTCTCCTTCCGGGAGATCCTTCAGAAGGTCCTGGCCTTGTTCCCACGGTGCATTTTGAAACTGCACCACACAAGTCAGGTAGTTTAAGGACCTGATGAAGCAGGTGGACGCCGTGTACATAAGTCTCCCCATGGAGGCCAGCGGCTTGGATTCCTCATCTGGGGGCTGTGTACTGTGGTGCTGGAGCCTCTGAGATCTGTCATGGTTGGCTGTGATCACCAAGGAATTGGCCACAGGTTGTTGTCCCAAATATGGGTCCTCTATCGGGATCCTATACAGGAGGTCCGCTTTTTTGGGGACCACTGACAACGGATATAGGCGCTTCCAGGCGGCTCTGGTAGCATCCTGGAAAGTACTCACCAACGGCAGAACCACCACAGGCTTCGGATCTTTTTGCTGCAGGTACAGTATCTGGACAGGCGTTGCCTCTCAGGGTCCACTTCTTTGCTGTCCCAGCCCATACTTTCTTGGATGTGCCTCATTATGTCCATGAATGATGGGTTGTCCAGGCGGGACCTGGGTAGATCCCTGGGGTCTGGCAAAGGGACACTGAAGGATGATGGTGATTTGGAAATATCTGTGGTGCCCGGGCGGGACCCTTCCGATGAAGAAGGAGGACACCTTTTGCGAGGCTTCTTAGGCCTGTGTGGGCTAGGTGATCGTGAAGGGGTTCTGGAACGATACCTCTTCCGATTTCCTCCTCGCCGAGACCTGCCCCTAGGTGAAGGAGTGTCCGCCTTGGGGGCAGCGGGTGCTTTGGAAGCAGGAGACTTGGGAGGAAGATCCTTCTCTGTAGGCTTTGTGGGTACTACATCCTTTCTGACGGTCTCTCACCAATAGGAGAACAATTACTTGACCTCCTCAACATTTCGGCTGGACGATGGTCCCGGTGTTGGCCTTTCCCTGCCAGGAGACTGGGTTCTGGACCTTGTGGGGTGGACTTATCTGTCGTCTTATTTTGGGGCAACCCCAGGTCCTCTATGTCACTCGACGTCTGGTCGTCGGTAGCTTGCTGGGCTCTGATGTCCATTGCACTGTCTTCCGATGGACCCCGGTGTCCGGTGCAGACAGAGGGGGAACTGTTTGAGAGCTGGATCCTTGGCGGTCAACTGATCAATGGCCGGTTGGAGTCTGGCGTCCGCTCAGTAGTCCACCTGGCGGATGCTTTCGAGGGGCCCCTTGGAGGTTGAGAGACCGATCTCTGGTCGGTGTTCCGGCGCCAGTCCAGGGAGTCGGGGCGTACCTTGGCGGCAGACTTGGAGGGCGGCTTGTCATGCCTGTTTGAGGTCTCAGACCGGCTAGAGGAACCAGAAGGCAGGCTAACAGAGTCCTTAGGCCGGATCTTAAGAGGTTGAAGAGAAGTGGACGTACCTGACCCACCAGATGTTCAAATCTTGGCCGGAGGGACTGAGACTTGGCTCGTGAAGAGGACCTGTCTGAGCGGGCCCAGCCCGAGCTGGCCCGGGAGTCAGAGGTGCAGTTCGACAGGGATCTCTCTCTAGCCTTCTCCATTCTTTTTTCTTTATGTTTCCCTGACCTGTAGGACAATTCCCCTTGGGAAGACTAATCTTTCTCCATTGCCTTTATTTTTTGTTCCAGAAAAAAGTTTGAGTGCCTTTTGGCGGCGGATCCTAGTGCGGTTGTTAAAGTGCTGGCAGATGGTGCAGGCCTTGGTATCGTGGTCGGGGCCTTGGCACCGTACACAGGCTATATGCTTATCCTTGAACGGAATCTGCTTGCTGGACACGCACTTGGAGCGGTGTTCTTCGGTGGAAGGGGTCGGGGACGAAGACATGCTAAGGGAGAAATGGATTTTCTAGTAAAATTGCTGGGGAGAAAAAAAAAAAGAAATCGCTGGATTATAAGTTCTGGTGTCGTTCATTAGCTGATGGCATCTGTGGAGCAGATGCTTGCGAGTACATGGTGGGAAAAGAACAAAGATGCTGGGGGACCATCTCTTTTATGAGGTATCTGACGTCGGGGGCGGTGCCACCGCTGGGTACTGCTACCTAGAAGTTTTTCATGGGGTCCTGCAGAATGCAAGCTTCAGTCCTTACAGTGTAACCTGCTGCAAAAGCAGTTTCTCTAAGTAAGATGGTATATTCAAAAGTATAGCACCGCACGACGTGCGTTAGCACATGTAGCATGGTGCAAATTACCACCCATGAAAAGGTGGTCTTAATGCCGGGCAAACCCAGGATGTTTAGTAATAGTGTGCACAGTCTTCCAAGTAGCTGCTTTACAGACATCCAAAAGGGGTATGTCCCTAGCAGCAGCCACAGAGGCAGCAGTGCCCCTAGTGGAGAGGGCTCTGAGACCCTCAGGGGGCTGTGTACCAGCCTTGTCATAGCAGAATCGAATATACGAGACTATCCAGCAAGAGACAGTTCTCGTAGTGGCTGGTCTTCCTCTACCTACCTCCCCACAGGTGAGGAATAACTGTGTGGATGGGCCCCTGAACTGCTTGGTGTGAACCAAATAGTAAAGTAGGACCTTTTTGACATCCAGACTGCGGAGGTTTTGCTCCCCTGGAGCAGATTTGTCAGTAAAGAGCACAGGTAAGGTGATGGCTTGGTTAAGGTGAAACTCTGAGTTTCACAGGAAGGCAGGAATTTTCTGTTCATCCTGAGCTCAATCTTATCACTATGAGGGTGAATGTAATTGGGCTCAGTGCAGAGAGCCTGTAACTCTGAAATCCTTCTTGCAAAGGTAATGGCCACTAGGAATACAGTTTTCCAAGTGACATACTTGGTGAGCCAAAGCCATGGGTTCAAACGGTGGCTCCACGAGCTTGGCAACACAGAGCTTCAGGCTCCAAGGTGGGACAGGTTCCCTGACTGGAGGCTGGACATGGAGGAGACTGCTGAAAAACTGTTTAAAGACCGGCTGTGAAAAAACAGATTCAGTCTTTCCGACAGAAAGATAAGCAAAAAGAGCAGCCAAGTGAAGCTTCAGGGAAGAAGGCCTCAAACCTGAATCCCACAACTGCAGTAAGTAATCCAAAAGGTTAGGAATCGAAGCCTTAAGAGGATTAATGTGCTTTTTCTTGCACCAGGAGGGAAAATCTTTTCCATATGGCTGCACAGGTCTTTTTTGTACTAGGCTTTTTAGCCATCCTCAGGATCTTTAGAACTTGTTCATAGTACTAAGTGGTAGGAAACTAACTCCTCACTAGCCAAGCTTTGAGGTGAAGAGATTTCAGATTTCGATAGGTCATCCCTGTCTGAGGGAGAGTCAGGATGGCGGGACAAGAGGGGGAGACGAATGGGTTTGCTGCAAGACAGGGTTAACAACAGGGGATACCAGGTTTGCCTCGACCAGTCTGGTGCCATCAGAATCATTGTTGCAGGCTGAGTTTTGGACTTGAACAAAACTGAAAATCAGAGAAAAGGCATAATGAAACTTTCCTGTCCAATCCAGGACTAAGTCATCTGTTGGGAGAGTTCCCAGGGCTGGAGGCCTGCAGCAATACAGTGGAAGCTGATGGTTTACATGAGGCGCAAAAAGATCTACTTCTGGTGTGCCCCATCTTCTGAACACTATGACCAACACCTGTTTGTTCAGATACCATTCGCTGGTCCCTGGTCGATACGACAGAGCATCTGCCAGGGTATTGTCCTTGCCTGGGAGATGTATGGCTGATAGACTGGACTCCCAGTGAGTAGGCAGGGCACAAATCCTCATGGTAGCCAGGCATAAGATGCTGGACCTTGTGCCACTCTGCTTGTTTACGTAGTACACTGCAGAGGTGTTGTCTGTTCTGATCTGGACTGTGTGACCTTTTAGCCTTTATATATGAGGCAAATGCCTCGAGAGCCAGATAAATGGCCCCGAGTTCTAGCAAGTTGATGTGAGCAAGTGACTCCTGTGGAGTCCAGGAACCACAGACGGAAGTACTGTCCATGCAAGCTCCCCATCCAAGCAGAGACATCTGTAATAATGATTCTTGAAGGGGAGGGTGCTTGGAAGGAAATTCCAACTGAGAGGTTGGTAACTTCCTTCCACCATTCCAGAAACTGAAGGAGCTTCTTCGTGACTGGAACCAGTTTGGACAGTGAATTTTTGCTTTGGGACCAGTGAGACTTTAGGTGCTGCTGTATGTCCATCATTCTGAATCTGACCCCTAGAACCACAGCTGTCACTGATGCCATGTGTCCCAGGAGTCTTAGGAAGTGTCTGGCTGGCCTAAGACGAAAGAATTTTCCAAGGACAAAAAGTTTTTTATTCTTTCCAAGGAAGAACAAATGGTTTGATACCTTTTATTGGACCTGCAAGGATGTTACAAAAAGAACCAAGAGCTTTACCTCTTGGACCAACAAGTCCTTCTTCGGAAGACTAATGAGAGTTATTTAGAAAATCTCATGTATCCCATATCCAAGGGAAGGAAAGCTCTGCTCTGTAGGGTATCCAACTGTGCTCCTATGAACGTAAGCAGCTGTGTTGGCTCCAGATGGGATTTCTTTTGGTTTATAAAAAACCCCAAGGAGTGCAGTGTCCCTTGTTAGGGAGAGGGCCTTCTCCACTTGTGGAAGGGTTTTCCCCACTATGAGCCAGTCATCTACATAAGGATAGACTGAAATCACCTTTTTTCTTAAATGCGTTGCCACTACAGCCAGGCATTTTGTGTGAACACCCTTGGTGCAGATGTTGGCCGAAGGGCGTGGCTGCAAACTGGTAGTATCCTGAAGGAAGTCTGAACTTCAGAAACTTACTGTGAGACTGCCTTGTTGGGGTGTGAAAGTAGGCGTCCTTGAGGTCTAGGGAGGCTAGCCATTCTCACTGCTGCAGAGACTGAATCACCAATTTTAGGGTGACCATTTTGAATTTGAGCTTCAGAAGATGCTTGTTCAAGTATCTGAGGTCTGAAATAGGTTGCCACTCGCCATTTTTCTTTTGTGTCAGGAAAAATCTGAAGTAGAGACCTTTGTCTCTTCGATGGGCAGGTACTCTCCCTTGCTTCCAAAAGGTGCTTTACCTCCAATTCCAACAAGATTCTTTCTGTTGGAGTTAGGAAGGCTGGGTGCCCTTGAGGGCTGGCATCTTTCTGATCTGAAGGAACAGGCCCTTTTTCACTACCTCCAGGACCCACATGTCTGTTGCAATAAGGGTCCAGGACTGGAGGTAGTGGGAGAGCCTGCCCCCTACAGGCAGAGGGAAGGCAACCTGTACTGAGAAGTAAAGGCTTTTGCTGGGCAGCAAGTAAAAAAAAAAAACAAAAAAAAAGTTACTCACCTGTAACTAGAAGTGGTATATGCTGTTCATCTACACTTGTTGGCAGTGTCCTTTCCCCTTTAAGAATCACCAGAAAATCTCAAATCTGGCTCCTCCCACTCACCCGGGTGGTATATCCCTCGGCTCCGCCCCTTGACACCAGATCGTGCCCGCTGGAAGGCACAGTGTGAGTGCTAAAGCCGAGGAGGTTGGGTGGGTCCATGTGGATGAACATATACCACTCCTAGAAAGTACAGTTATGTAAAAACTTGCCGTAATAGTAGATCTTTGAGGAGTGTCTCTTGCAGTAGGTAATACTTTTGGGTATCCAGCAGAGGTCGCTGTGCTGCACGGCAGCTCTCTTCTAAGTAGTTTTACCAGGGACCACCCACACATAGCGTCAGCTTCTGTTTCATATACAAGTAGTAGAAGCGGTCCTAATATCCTCAATTCTCCCTTGATTCAGCTTACCAAGCGAGGACCGAGGAAGCTGAAAGTACCAAAGAAGTCCCAATCCTAGTCACCGGACCAGAACTTGCTCTCTTAGAGAAGGAGGGGGACGGAGGGCGGGAACAAACCTACTGCAAGACACGCTCCTTAAAGATCTACTGTTACGGTAAGTTTTTACGTAACTGTACTGCCTTCCGCGGATTGGTCTCTTGCAGTACGTAATACTTTTGGGATGAATCCCAAGCAGTAATGTCCATGTGGGAGGACAGTTATGACAGAAGACCTTGTAGGACTGCATGGCCAAGGGCCGTCCAACGTCATGAGGCAATATCCAGATTGTAGTGCCTTTGAATGCATGGATAGTGGACCAGGCAGTTGCACTGCAGATATCTGAAATGGAGGCTCCCTTAAAGCAAGCCGCAGTGGTGACCATAGCTCTAGTGGAGTGGGCATGGAAAGGTCCAGGTAAAGGCTTGTTACATTTTTTGTAACAAAATGTAATATAATGCGCCAACCAGGATGAAGAAAAAATTACTCACCTGTGGTAATCTTGTTTCTTCCAAAGGGATCCACTAATACTACTACTCTTACAGTGCTCCCTTAAGCCAGCACTGCCCCAAAGGGAATAGAATGCTACGCTAATCATGGAATGTTTAGCTTGTGCATCTATTTTCAAACTGCCAAGTGTCAACTGCCTACATTCTACTTCAGATTTCTTAGAAGCCTGCAAAGAGGTCATAACATGTGTATCAGTAAATAAGTATAAAAAAAAATGCCCAACTGGACAAATAACATTAACCAAAGGACTAGTATAAACAAATGTCCCCTTTTTTTACAGCTGCAGTGGGCGGAGCCTGCAGACATTTTGCATGTACAAAAGGGATGATGTCATGTTTTTTGTCCGTGGAATTGACTGAAGGTGTAAATAGTCTCCTCTGCCGTACCCTCCTTCAAGAAATGTTTTCCACCCTCAAATAAATACGCGTTCATGTTAGTCAATGGTTGCAGGGTGCTATTTTCTTTGTTAAATGGGAGGTACAAGAACTGTAAATTGAGTAGTGGGAGGCAGCATTAGTTTTTTTGGGGGGTAAATCCACCCTCACCAGAGAAGCTCCTAAAGATCCACCCCCACCTTTTTTTTTGTTCATGTGGGAGGGGCATGAGGTGGATCTATCATGTTGGAATAACTATCAGAGCTGCCTGGGGAACTAATCTAGGAGTTCCTAAAACTGCATCTAGGCACATCCCCGACATGATTTATTTATTTATTTTAACTCTAAGCATGTCAGTATTTGGCTCTAACAGTATGGGCAAGTTGGGCATAAAATAAAATAGAAAAAAGGATGAAGCAAGTGCCCTTTCCTTTGTCAGATACATGCACGCAGAAGGTCACAAAATCTGTATAACAAATAGAATAATAGATAGGTTCTGGTACATTACAAGGTAGTAATTCCATAGAGAGGTTCTGGGGACACAGAGGAACCTCGGGAAAGAGCTTAGAGGTTTCATGTGTCCCCAGAACCTCGAGATAGAATTACTACCTTATTATGCCAAAACCTATTTGTTATTTTTTTTAATATATGGATACGAGATGAATTGACTCACCTCCGTTTAAACAGTGGAGTCAGCGGGTCATGTGAGTACTGGCAGGGTTCCTCAGTGCAGCGTGGATGACCGGTGCTGTGAGCTTCATTTACCGCTGCTTTTTTTTAAACTGTTTGTCGGCAGCGGTATCGGAGGAGCAGAGGAGCTCAAAAAATTTTTTTAAAAGTGAAAAAAAAAAAACTTTTAGCGGCTGTTGACCGTTCACTCGCTAAGCCGCCATGTTTTCCTACTTGTTGTGCCTGCCCACAGAGCAAAAGCGGCCAATCAGAGGGCACGCTTTGTAAGACGTTGGGGATACACTTGCGCTCTTCAGCTTTCTTGATAATACTATTGATCGGGTGCCGAACGATAGTATTATCACTTACGAACAGTAGTATTATCGCTCCAGGAGCGATGGTATTACAAGGATTTTTTTGTATACTTTTCAAGCATATTATTTTCACAATCCATATATTAAAAGTTTATTATATGGATGTTTTCCATGTAAAACAGAAATATTGTTATTGTCATGTCTGTAGCATCGTTTGCCAGTAAACTATTATTTACGTAGGTCCTGTAAACAACAGGTTTTAATTCAGAAATCCAGTCTTGATAAATTTGTTTCTTTTAGCAGTTCTGTAAGATTTATGTCGCACTGATGTAAGAGTGCATAGCACAGAAACGAAAGGGTTTGCCTAACTGTTGTTTGCATGAGAAGTGGGCGTGACAGTGGCATGCAAGAGTGAAGTTTAACAACTGCTTCTTGGCCATTGTGGGACCTGAAGTTTAACATTAATGTGTGAAGAGAATAAAGTCTTGTGTTTTGTGCATTTGAATAGGTTTAGTGCTTTGAAGTTAAAGGACATAAAAATATACATATACATATAGTGTCGTGGGCACCTGAAAAGGAAGGAGATACTACTGAAATAAATGCTGTTCTGATGATTTATTTATGTTTAAGATTTTAATTGTAGTTCTGCCTAGGTCAGACACACAAGCTATAAAAAGTACATTTAAGGATGGATGTATCAGTCAAAGCTTGTAGCAGCAAAATAAAGCAAGAAAAATAATATATAGTGTTTTTTTCTTTCAATTGTTTAACCAGGAGTGGCATACTAAGCTGAAAGCTTGTTTACAGGGGCAACTTGGGAGCACATGGAAGTGACTTGTTCAGCGTCACCCAGTATGCAAGTGGGGGCTGTGGGATTCAAACCCAGATTTGCAGCTCAGAGCCTTAAACCACTGTGCTATACTGCCTCCCTAGTTTTGGCAGTCATCTGTTTTATGGTTCATAAAGTTGGTGTAGTAAACAACAGTACATTGCATAGCAGGTGTAAAATGTCAATAAGCAGATCATGCAATAGATGTGCTGAGCAGTTACTGAAGCAAGAAATGTATTTAGGATAGTAAAATATTCCTGTTAGAAAACTGACTGTGTGACATTTGCATCTCAGTTTCAAGGAGGTCCTTATGTTGTGTCAATGTACAATATAAAGTAGTTATAGTTTTAAGTTGTCTGAGTAAATGCAAAATCACACATGCCCACACAATGCAAAGCATCATGGGCTGCATATGTAAATCACCACAGAATGTTATGCTGGTTCAACTTTAAGCAGAATTGCATGGTGCCGAAAGGCCTCACACAGTTTGCAAAGGGTGCTAACAGATGACAGACACGTGTTTCGTCCTACCAGGACTCATCAGTATGCCTCGTCTGTTTGACACCCCAGTGGAATGAACCAGCTACCCTAAGATGGTTTGTCTGGGTTATGTTGTGGTGAACCCATTAAAATAAAAAAATATTTAAAAGACAAAGAACCTCTGTGCGCAAACACTGAGGCAAGGGTTACCCCAAAGGGCATTTGGCTGGGAAGCCAAGTTTCAAGAAAATACAAAATCACACATGTCCACACAATGCAAAGCATCATGGGCTGCATATGCAAATCACCACAGAAAGTTATGTTGGTTCAACTTTAATTTGTACTACCACTTTTACTAAATTTAAATTATTCTATGAAGGAAATTAAGTTTATGTAACTGTCTGTAAATGTATTAAAAACATTTACTTGTCCTTATAATGTAATGCATTAAATGCAGTTACTAGGTTCAGAAGTCACGTAACAGCAATAGAGATGAAAATTGGATGCATAGGAATTTGAAAAAAGTATACATTAGCAGGAGAAGTGTCATGATTTCAGTCTTTTTATAGTTTCACTCCAGATGTTCAACATTACCATTTTTTTTTTTTTTTTTTAACACCTCCTCATAAACAGTACAGCTGTCATTTTTACATCCTGTTCAAAATGTGTTTTTGCACCTGTGGTGCCAAATGGCACAGTCGCTGTGCAAAATCACCTTTTGGCTAATGAACTGATAGAGTCACTGTTCATGAGGTGGGGTCACAAAAAGCCCATGCTGAAAACTTGGAGTGAAAATACCAAGAAACGCCCAGGGCATTAGGGTTTCTGACCATAACACCTTGCCTTGTTGGGACTGACAGGCATCAGGGGTGTGACTTGGGATTGTCAACAGTAATGCTCATGCCATTCCACCCCCATCCCCACCCTGCAGCCAGTGACAGGTATCGAGGTGTACCTTTGACTCTTCAGCCCCCAAGTTCACTCCATTCTCTTATACTATACCCATTTCAGCATATATCCTTATGGAATGGGGTGAGTGTAAAGTCTGAACACCCCAGGGCACACCTTGACACTTGTCTGTGTCTACAAGCTAGTGTGAGGTGAAATGGCATGAGCGTTATGGGCAATGACCCAAAGGCACACCCCAATGCCTGTACATCTCTTCGGGGTGGGGTTGGCGTCACTTCAATACTTCACTGCCATTCTCATTCTGCCTGTCTCTCTCTCTCTCCATATCATATATGTAATTATCTATCTTTCTATCAATTGCATGTATCGCTATTTTTACCTATTTCTGAAACAAACCTGCATATCACATTTGCTTGCACTCTGAGCACATACTTCTGAAACCGTGCATAGTTGTACTGCACTTCCGCACAGACCTCATACTTTCCTAATATTGCCATTATCACAATCATAACTATCTTGCACTTATCAAAAGCGACCCTGCTGAAAGTTACTATCACATTTTCTCTGTTAACAGTCCATCATTATACCTGACTTCCTGACATCAACACATTGCTTAAATACAACTTAAATCACCTCATGGACAAAAACCCTGTTTCTCCAAGAAAAAAACAAACAAACAAAAAGAAACGACTGTGTAAATAATCCCAAGGCTGAACATATGCCAGCTATTACTTTTTATGTACTGCTACCTTCTGTACCATCATGGGGATCTGCATGTTTCCCATGATGCTTTGCATTACTGGGGTACGTGCAATGGTGTTTTCTTTCAAATTTGGCTGTCCGGCCAATATCATCCGGGATAACACATACCTCAGTGGCATTAGCTCTGGGGTTCAATGGTAAACCTATATTGCTTCCTATTCCTTCCATTACAATGTACACCTCCACATATTGTCCTAATAATGTGTATGCCTTCCTCAAAACAGAAACTAAAACAAATCGTACTACTTACAAATCATTACGTTGTTTCTCCATACCTCCTTAACAATTCCACACAACTTCACTAACTTCATTATGCAGCCGTGGTGGATCTTATCAGAATTTGTTTCTGAAGTCAGATATGCCTTTAGAAAAAAAACTACAAGGTAAGATATTACTAGAAGGTGCCAGCAAGTGTCACGCCACTCCAACTATACATCTTAGCTGTGGAGAGGATTTTTCCTTGTTACTGATTCTGAAAGGGGAGGCAAGGGTGGGGAGTAACAATATTAGTGGATCCCTTTGGAAGAAACAAGATTGCTACAGGTGAGAAATGTTTTTCTTCTAACCCCAGGAATCCACTAATATTATTACTCTTGCAGACTATGCAGCAGCACCTCAAGTAGGTGGATCAGAATCTATTTAGGAAAAAGACTCTGCAAGATAGCTGTGCCAAATCTGGCATCGCTCATGGACTGGGTGTCCAGGCTATAATGCTTAATGAAGGCGTGGACTGACCTCCAGGTAGCTGTTTTACATATTGCCATTAGAGGTACCTCTCAGGCAACTGCAATACTGGCAGCTGTGCTCCTTTGCAGAGTGGGCCCTAAGACCACAGGAGGAACCTTGCCTGCCTTTGAGTAGCTAAACTGAGTACACTGGATATTCATTGAGAGATGGTCCTCTTTGAAGCAGGAGTACCTTTACCTACTTCCCCATAGGTGAGGAAAGCACAGTTACGTAAGAACTTAGCATAACACTAGATCTTTGAGAGAGGCTCTTGCAGTAGGTAATTACATATAGGACTGACGTCGGCAGGCGGCAGGATCCCACGGAAAAATTTCTAGCTAGCAGTCCACAGCAAGGGATCGCCCCCACGTCAAGTGACCAGCGTCAGGAGATGTCGCTATATAAGGGCGGTCCCTGATGCCTGCCTTCCAGTTCTTTCCCACCACAGGCCACAAGAGGCCGGACGAGAGAGGAGCGGTTATTTCCCTCAATGGAAAAGGAGATGAAAAAGCTTCGGGGGATGGAGGGTGGGATGGTATTACCTACTGCAAGAGCCTCTCTTGAAGATCTACTGTTACAGTAAGTTCTTACGTAACTGTACTATCTTACTTCGAGAGGGCTCTTGCAGTAGGTAATTACATATAGGACTGAGTCCCAAGCAGTCTGGAACAAGGAGAAGCACATGGGAGGGGGAATCTACTCCAAGTAGAAACTCTAGCTGTGAAAGCCTTAAGAAAGGAGGCCTTGCAGGACAGCCAGCCTGAAGCCTGCTCTATGGCAAGAGGCACTACCCAAACTGTAGTGTTTTGTAAAGGTATGGACAGAAATCCAGGTGGCGGTAGCACAGATGTCTGCTGCTGACACATTCTTAAAACAAGCTGCTGAGGCAGCAACTCACCTGGTGGAGTGGCTCTTACTTGACCCGGCAGGGTCTTGTTGTACTTGTCATAACAGAAAGTGATGCAATGAGCCAACCATTTAGAAAGGCATTGCTTAGAAACAGCATTGCCTTCTCTTTTGGGTGCAAAAGAGGCAAACAGTTGATCTCTCTTTCTGAGATCCTTTGTCCTGTTAGTGTAGTATCTCAGAATCCGGTGAACGTCAATAGTATGGAGTAAATACTCCCCTTGACTGGAGTACTGCGTAAAGAAGGTAGGTAACTCTATAGACTGGTTCAGAGTAGACTCCACTACCACCTTAGAGAGAAACTTAGGGATAATGCGCAGAGCCACTCGTTCCTTGTGAAAAATCAAGTATGGAATTTTACACATAAGGGCTTGGAGCTCGGAAATTCTCCGAGCGGAGGTAATGGCCACCAGGAAGAGTGTCTTCCATGAAAGGAACTTCAAGTCTACAGAAGCTGCTGGTTTGAAAGGAGGCAGAGTAAGTTTCTCGAGAACAAAGTTCAAATCCCAAGGGGGGGCAGGAGTACGAATAGGAGGTCTCAGATGGAGGACCCCTCTAAGGAAAGTCTTAGAGACCTCCAGTTGAGCAAATGTCTTGTCTGCAAATGGAACATGATAGGCAGAGATGGCCGCCATGTGGACTTTCAGAGAAGAATGACTAAGACCCAGGTCAAAGAGATGGCGTAGGTACTCCAGCAGTAGCCCAGCCGAACAGGAAAAGGGTTCCACGTCTTTTGAAGCAGCTCAGATAGTGAACCTTTTCCACTTCATGGCGTAAACAGATCTAGTGGAGGGTTTGCTAGCCTCCACCAAAATCTCCGCCACTTGGGGAGAAACCCCAAAGCAAGACTGAGCTAAGTCTGCAGGAGCCATGCATGAAGCTGAAGTGACTGAGACCTGGATGGACCAGAGTCCACTGATCCTGGGTCAGCAAACCTCGTGATAGAGGAAGAGGATGATCCACTGAGTATTGTTGTAGAAGAGAGAACCAAACTTGCCTGGGCCAGAAAGGAGCAATCAGAATCATTCATGCTCCTCCTGAAACTAGTTTCTGCAAGACTCGTGGGATAAGAGGAATTGGGGAAAAGGCATAGACGAATCTGTCCTTCCAGTCTAGAGACAGAGCGTCTCTCCAGAAAATGCCTCGCTCTGGAACGAGCGAGCAGTAGTCGGGGAAGCTTTGTGTTTAGAGGAGAAGCAATCAGGTTGACCTGTGGTGTTCCCCAGTGTCGGAAGATACCTTCTAGGACCCCCTGACCAGTTCCCACTCGTGAGCCAGAGCGGACGAGCGACTTAGCTTGTCTGCCAAGGTGTTGTCGATTCCCGGAACATGAACTGCCGTGAGGTGAAGGTCGTGTTGTGTTGCCCAATCCCAAACCCTCATTGCTTCCCTGCAAAGAGGGTAGGACCGAGTCTCCCCTTGTTTGCTGATGTACCAAACCACGCACATATTGTCCGTCTGGATGGCTAGGTGGCCCGGGAAGAATGTAGGGGTGAAGGGCTTGGAAAGCATACAACACTGCCCGAAGCTCGAGCACATTAATGTGGAGTGTCTGTTCGAGCTTGGACCAAGAGCCCTGGGTCCGATGGGGACAGAGATGGGCTCCCCAATCTTCGCCCAAGGCGTCTGTGGTTAGAGTCTGGGAGGGGGGAGGAAGAAAGAAAGGAACTCCTGAAGCAGGTTCTCTTGAACCATCCACCATTGCAAGTCTTGAAGCATCGGCGAGGAGACTAGAACTGGGTGATCGACGTCATCCTCTAACTGATCCCATTGGGAACGGAGTATCCACTGAAAAACTCTCATGTGGAGCTGAGCGTGAGGGACTGTCGGGATAGCAGCCGCCCTGAGCCAGAAAAGGCGAAGGACCGTTCTTGCACTGACCCACCAGCGGCCAGACAACAGATTTACCCGAGTCTGGAGGGTGGACGCCCGGTCCGGTGGCAGGAAGGCCCTGCCAATGGTCGTGTCTAGAATCGCCCCATGAACTGTAGTCTCTGAGATGGGATAAAGTGAGACTTGGAATGGTTGATAGTAATACCCAAGGCAGGCAAAAACCTGCTGGGTAAGAGCGAGGTAGCGAAGGAGTTCCTCCTGGACAAGGCCGCCAGGAGCCAATCGTCCAGGTATGGGAAAACCTGCATCCCCCCAGTACGCAAGTAGGCCGCCACCACTGGTAGGCATTTGTTAAATACTTGGGGAGCCGAGGATAGGCCAAATGGAAGTGCCTTGAACTGGTAGTGGTCCCCCTGGAATGCAAAACGAAGATATTTGCGGTGAGACAGGGAAATGGAAATGTGCAGGTAAGCATCCTGCATATCCTGAGCACACAGCCATTGTCCCGAACTGAGGAAGGGCAGAAGGCTCTGCAAAGAGAGCATTCTGAACCTTTTGCATTCCACAAAAAGATTCAGGGAACTGAGATCTAGAATGGGTCTTAGATCTCCTATCTTCTTTGGGACCAGGTAGAAGTGGAAATAGTAACCCGTCCCTTGAAGATGAAGAGGGCAGGGTTCTATCGCTTCTTTCAGTAACAGAGCTAAAATCTCTTCCTGGACCAAGAGAAGATGTTCCCGTGAATGCAACGACTTTGGGGGGGGGGGGCGAGGCGGTTTCTGTAGAAACTATTGAGTGTCCTTCTACGATCAGCTGGAGCACCCAAGAATCTGATGTTATCCTCTCCCAGCCCGGAAGGTGGAGAGAAAACTTCCCTCCTACCGGTTCCTCCGGGGAGTCTGGAGGTTGTGGGAGAGGAGAGGAGTCAGGTGGTGTGGGGCAGCGCTGCAGCTGAAGCACCCGCTGCTTTTTTGGGCGGGGGGCTTAGCAGCTGTGGGGGCCTGACGTTTTGTGGCCCGCTTTCCCTGGGGTTTTGCCTTGGGCCGATTCTGTCTGTGAAAGGCACGGCGCTGTGGCTGGTGCCATCCCCTTCTCCTGCAAAATCGGTGATGATGTCCTTGACATCACCACCGAAAAACATCAAGCCCCAGAAGGGCGCTTCCTGGATAGCGGACTGCACTTCCGGGACCAACCCTGACACATGGAGCCAAGCGTGACGACGCAAGCCTATGGCGAAAGCTGAGCTCTGTCCAGCAGTGTCCACTGCATTCTAGATCGCTCGAAGCACGTGTCGACTGGCCGAACGTGCAGAGCGGACAAGATCAGCCAACTCCTGCTTGACCTGAGAGTCCGGCAGGGAGTCCAATTTGGCTTCCACCTGAGTAAGAACGGCCTTTTGGTAATCCCCCATATGACTTACATAGTTCAGGGCCCTGATCACCAGCGTGGAAGAAGCAAAAATCTTCTTACCATACTGGTCCAGTAGACGGGATTCTTTGTCAGGTGGCGACGAGCTAAGGTGTTCCGGGTTAGCCGACCGGCCGTGAGCGGCGCTAATCACTACCGAGTCAGCACGAGGGTGAGAATCTAAGAAGTCAACACCCTCGGGAGCCTGGTATAGCCTGTTTGACTTCCGCAGAAGTGGGGCTAGAGCCGACGGCTGTTTCCAAATGGTTGTAACAAGGTCGGCATGAGGCTCTATCCAGGGTGGCACCAAGGTGGGAGCTGTCACGGGCAGATCCAGATGCTCGGCAAGTTTCAACCGCTGAGGGTCTGGTTCCAAAGATTGCCACTGATGAACCTCCTGGATTTTGCTTAGCAACTCCGTAAAGGAAGGATCTTCCGGAGGCGACTTCGGAGGAGTCCTTAGCCTGGGCTTTGACGGAGAGCGTGGCTCGTCGTCCCTATCGGATCAACCGTCGGAAGAGTCCGAGGGGGAAGAGGAGGAAGAAGAAGAGGAAAGAGACTCCCTTTCCTGATCCGGGGGACAAACGGACCCCTTGGGAAGCCCTCGAGGAAGCGTGTCCTGCCCCTCTCTGGACCCTGAGGGATTAGCCCTGGTATCTGGAGGTGGTGAGGGAGTGTGCCGCCGTGCATGTACAAGAACCGGGATCGGCACAGTCACCAGTAGGCAGCTCTCCACCTCTCTGGTGAGCTGAACCTTGGCCTCAGCCCACAAGGAGGCCAGAGTCTCCTGCAAATCCACCGGCGGCTGAGGGGACGGTGGAGGAGGAGGAGTGGGATAAGGGTATGGATTATATCCATACAGAGAGTATCCAAAACCCGGTGGCGGATAACCATGCGTCTGGTATCATGGCGCTGGGTACTGCAGTGTCGGGAAGACCGGCATCGGGTACTGTGGCACCGGATACTGTGGTCCTGGATAAGACGGTGTCGGATAGGATGGAGGGTATCAGAGAGCCGGAGGAGCTGCCGGAGCAGACGGCCCAGCCGGTGGCCTCATGGGCGGGTCCAAGTTGTAGGGCAAGGAGGGCCTGGTGTCAGGGCAACATCCGGGAGTGGGATGTCAGCCGGAATCGGCAAAACCGGCATCGGGGCCAGTATTGGAGGTCCTGGCGTCGGAGGTACCAGCGTCAGAACCGGCGTCTGGGGAACCGACGTCAGATCCGTCGGGTCCACAGGTGGACAGTCTTGACGGAGGAGGAACCCCAGCGTTGCCCGGGGAGAGAGAGGAAAAATCCCCAGGGTCGGGCTAGGGAGACTCAGGGTCCCCGGAGAGCAGCGAAGTCTGCGGAGAGCCAGGGACAACGGATGTGGGGGGGGTCCGGCGTCTGCTCTTTTGCTGACCGGACGTCGGACGAACAGACGTGCAGCTTTACAGCGAGATCCAGGCGGGCGCTGGAGGAGCCAGCGTCCAACTTACGGGACCCATCGCCAGAGGCAGACCGTGGAGGAGGAGCAGCCTGGTCCAGCGGGAGAGGGGCCGCGCGTTGCCCCGAAGGGTTGAGCGACTTACGAGCCTTCTCCGCGCGGACATCGGAGGAACCAACGTCTGGCTTACCAGAGTCGCCCGCGGCAATAGGCCGCGAAGCTACAGCCGAACTGAGGGCGGAGGCTTCCAATAGCCTGGAGGCACCCAAAGGGCCCGTGCGCGAGCCAGACAGGCGGGCCAACCCCACCTCAGAAGCGGCCGTCGAGGAGCAGTCCCACAGAAGGGACGTTACCTGGAGCACGGCGACTCCCGAGGGAGTCGCGGTGCAGGAACCCTTGTCCCCAGTGCCTCTCCTTGTCCTTCTTCTTCCAATGGCCTTCGGGGGAAGTGGATGCCTGCCTCAGTTTTTTTAGCTCCTTCTCCATAGAGCTCATCTTTTTCTTCAGAATGCGGGCTTCCAGGGATTGCTGCTGTCTTTTCCGGGTAGCCGTGTTAAAACTGAGGCAGTGCTGGCACTTCCTGACTGGGTGATCGGGGCCTAGACAGAACAGGCACAGGGAATGGCCGTCCTTGTGCGGGGCTGGGCGCTACAGTCGCCTTATTTTTGTGCTCGGTGTAGGTACGACATACACCGACTGACGCACTGGCGATTAATGAAAAAGCTAAATACTGGTAAAACCAATGAAGGGAGGCTGAAGAGCAAGAACTTTCCGAGGCACTGCATGAGCCAACGGGGAAAGAACTGAAAGGCGGCATCAGGGACCGCCCTTTATACCGATGTCTCCTGACGCCAGTCACCTGACGTGGGACTGCTGGCTAGAAATTTTTCCGTGGGGTCCTGCCACCTGCCGACGTCAGTCCTTTATGTAATTACCTACTGCAAGAGCCCTCTCGAAGTAAGATCAGTTGTCTGTCCTGCCTATGATCTTTGGTATGAATCATGTAATAACTCAGTGCTCTTACTACATCCAAGCTGTGCAATCTACGCTCACCTGAGCTAGAGTGTTCAGTTAAGAAAACTGGCAATGTTATAGACTGGTTCAAACGGAAGTCAAAAACCACCTTGGGGAGGAGCTTCCTATTAGTTCTCAACACTACCTTGTCCCTGTAGAAAGAAACGTAGTCCTTTTCCACACAGAGGGCCTATAGCTCGCTGATCCTTCTGGCAGAAGTGATTGCTACCAGAAAAAACTACCTTCCATGTAAGAAATGTAAGCTCTGCAGATGCCACAGGCTCAAAGAGTGGAAGCATAAGCTGGGTAATGCAAATATTAAGGTCCCATGCTGGCACTGGTTCCCTGTGAGGGGGAAACAAATGAGAGCCCATTAAAGAATCTTTTGAATAAAGGGTTTGATCCCAGGGAGGTATCCTTTCTAGCTGAAAGGTATGATGAAACTGAAGCATGGTGTACCTTCATAGTTGAGAGCTGCAACCCCGCGGAGTGCAGGTAAGACAAATAATCAACAAGGGTTGGGATCCCAGCCTGGGCTGGGACTATACCCTTGTCACTGCACCAAATGGAAAATCTTTTCCGTTTTGAAGCATAGATTTTCCTGGTGGAATGCTTCCTGTAACCCTTAAGGGCATCTAACACTGCTTCAGAGAATTGGAAATCTGCGTAGTCTAAGTCCTCAAGAGCCAGGCCTTGAGCTTGAGAGACCTGAGATTGGGGTACATTACCCTCCCCTGAAAGGAAGTCAGTAGATTGTACCTCTGAGGGAGGTGAATTGGTTTGCTCACAGACACTGAAAGCAGTAGGAAGTACCAAGGCTATGTTGCCCAATCCGGGGCTACCAGAATTATCTAAATTGGTTGTATCTCGAGCTCGATGAGCACCTGGAGTATTAGAGGAAAAGAAGGAAAGGCATAGAGGTACCTGCCTGTCCAGTCCAGAATCAGGGCAGCCATTGGAACTGTCCCATTCACTGGGACCCTGTAGCAATAAAGAGGTGAGTGGTGATTTTGGTGGGAAGCAAAAAGGTTTATTTCTGGGGTCCCCCACCTCCTGAATACAGCATTCACCACTTGCGTGTTCAATGCCCATTCGTGATGGGCCTGGTTTATCCTGATCAAGACATCTGCCAAGCTGCTGTCATTGCCTGGCAGACGAATTGACTGTAGAAAGGCATTTAGAGAGTAAGCGAGGCTTCACATCTTCATTGCCTCTGTACACAGAGGAGTGTACCTTGTCCCTCCTCATTTGTTGATGTACTGTAATACACTGCTGTGGTATTGTCTATTCTGACTTGTACCACCTTTCCCTGTATGAGAGGAGAGAAACCCTGAAGGTCCAGATAAACAGCTCTTAACTCCAGCAGGTTTACGGGCAGGAGTGAGTCTGCACTCTCCCAAGTACCGTGGATGGTGTAAGCCCTAAATGAGCACACCAACCAAGCAGGGAAGCATCGGTTGTGAGAACCAGGAAGGGAGGTTCATGCAGAAATGGAACCCCTTCCCTTAAATTTTTCCAGTTCCCTCCACCATTGGAGGGCCTGTAGTAATGTTTGTGTGACTGGTACTGGCTTTGAGAGGGGGGTCCTTTGGCACCAGTGTGCTCTGAGGTGGAACGGACTATCTCTCATCTGAAACCTGGCACCTATGACTGTGCTTGTTGCTGTAGCCATGTGCCCTACTAGTTGAAGAAACTGTTTTGTTGGCTTTGGCCTGCTCAGGGCAAATGAGCCTGCCAGAAGCTCAATGCTTTCTGCCCTCACCTAAGGGAGAAAAACTCTTCCCACTACTGTATTCAGTTCTGCACCTATGAACTGCAGAACCTGCACATGGGTCAGGACTGACTTTTTGGTATTGAGAAGGAATCCCAGGGACAGCAGTATATCCTTGGTTACCTGAAGGTGGTCTGACACCTGTTGGTGGGATGTCCCTACGATTAGCCAATCATCCAAATAAGGAAAAATTGTAACACCCAGTCTCCTGAGGTGTGTCACTACTACTGCTATGCACTTGGTAAAAACCCTTGGTGCACAGGTAAGGCCAAAGGGAAGTGCTAAGAACTGGTAGTGGCCTGAGGGGAGTCTAAATCTGAGATACTTTGTGTGTGACTCACTTATGGGAATATGCACCCTTTAGATCCAAGGAGGCTAGCCAGTCCCCTTTTTGCAGAGTTGACAAAATCAAGACCATCGTGACCATTTTTAGCAGTCTGAGGACTAGTACAGGCCGCCACTTTCCATTCTTATTGGTTAGGAAATATGTGGAATACAACGCTTGCCCTCTTTGGTTTTGAGGGACAGGCTCCACTGCTTTTGCCAACAGTAGGGCCTGTACCTCCTGCTCTAGTAATTTTCTTTGAAAAGGGAGCGGGTGCAAAATGTTTTAACCTTGGAGGAAGGGACTTCAAGCAAAGGGAGAGACCATGACTCTATTTCCAGGACCCACCTGTCTGTGGTTATTTTTAACCATTCCTGGAAATAGTGGTTGAGTCTGCCCCCTACAGAATGTGGAGAGGCAGCCTGAAGGGAAAGTCAGGGGTTATTTTTTGCTTGCTGCTGAGGCTATGCAGATTGGGATCCTCTCCGAGAAGCCCTTCTACCTCTAGCACTATTGTGGTTGGTACTGCTGCTGGGAAACAGCCTGCACCTGAAAGAAAGGCCTCCTAAAAGTGGACCTGCCCCTGCCTCCCCTAAAATAAGATGAAGCTGAAGTAGAGGGCCTGTCTCTGGTCGAGTTGCTCCTAAAAGTAGCTTTATATTAGTCTACTTTTTTCATATATGCCTCAGTCTGGACACCAAAAAGAGAGTGACCTTTGACAGGAAGGTCCATTGCCTTAGTTTGGGTGTCCTGGTGAGGTTGGTAGCCCTAAGCCATGCAAATCTTCTTAGAGCAATGGTATCCAGCCATCTCCCTTGTAGCTGCATCACTGGTGTCAGCTGCCATCTGAAACTGGTATTTGGAAGCCTCCAAGCCCAATTTTGCAGTGTCCTAGCAGCTCGGACACTGTTAAAGAGGTTAGCCTCAGCACTGTCCGCTACTGACTGCCAGAGAGCTTTATGATAAAGGGCTGCATAGGCCTGGTAGCTGGCCTGACTAATTGCCAGGAATGCTGAAAGGTACTCCTTTTTTGCCATGCTGTCCACCTCTCTTGAATCCATCTGAGGGGGTGAGAGGATAAGGGAGTTTTGGCTTTCTCACAGGCAGCCTGCTGTACAAATACCCTGGTGGTCTGGGTGACTAAAAAGAAACTCAGCACCAGATCTTTCTAACTGCTGATACTTGCCACACTTTTTGTCTGTGGGTGTGACTGTATTGGGAGCCTTTAGGATTTCTAAAACATCCTTTTTAAAGAATTCGTAGATAGGCAGAAGGAGCCTTTCTGAGGGAGTCAGCCCCATAAGCTCCGTGTAGTGTGCGAGTCAGCCCCATAAGCTCCATGTAGTGTGCCTCCTCCTCATCCTGGATCTCTTCAGCTGTTTGCGGATCCAGGGTCACTACCATTGTCTTAACAAAAGAAAAATGGGAAGAGAAATCCTCTGAGGGTATGGGAGGGGAGCCAAAATCCTGTTTTGGTGACATCTTAGGTTCAATTCCCTCTTCATCTTGGTCATCCTCCTCATATGCTGCTGTAGCGGTAGGCAAAAGAAGTGTAATAGTTGCTTATTCTTTTTTTTTTTTTATTTAGTTGTTTAACCAGGAGTAGCACACCAAGCTGGAAGCTTTTTTACAGGAGCGACCTGGGAGCACAGGGAAGTTAAGTGACTTGCTCATGGTCACACAGTATGCAAGTGGAATCGGTGGGATTCAAACCCAGGTCTGGTCTGCTGGATGTCACCAGATTTGTAGCTCAGAGCCTTAAAGCGACACTGTCAGCTTTGTACCTTTGTTTTTTGGCAATAGCATACAGTGGTCCTATTGCTCACACAATACTCATTACTGTAGTCAAAACACCCCAATATATTTAAAAGACTAGTATTGTACCTGTTTTCCTTGTTTGTGTACATATTTAAACTTTCTGAGGTCCCGATGATAAGTCCCCACAAAAGGGAAGCACATCAAGGTCGGGACTGCGCGTCTGCCACAAGCGCAGTCCCGAAATATGATTTTTTCACAAACAGCCCTTGAAGTAATATTGCCCCTGTTCCTTATGTTATCTTAATAGGTTGCAGCTATCTGCCATCGCAAAACGAGCACTAGAAGTGGCATTATTCATATTTGCACTCCGCGGCTGAAATCCCACGCATGAGCATCAATGGCATGCTTTTACGCATGTGCAAGATATTTTGTTCATGGATCTTTTAGACATGAGCAGGATTTCGGCCGAGGAATGCAAATATGAATAACGCCACTTCTAATGCTCATTTTGCGATGGCAGAAAGCTGCAACCTGTTAAGATAACATAAGGAACAGTGGCAATATGACTTCAACGGCTGTTTTGAAAAATTCGTATTTCGGGACTGCGCTTGTGGCAGACGCGTAGTCCCAACCTTGATGTGCTTCCGGTTTGCAGGGACTTATCTGGACCACAGAAAGTATATATATGTACAAAAACAGGGAAAGCAGGTAAAATACTAATCTTTTAAATATATTGGGGTGTTCCGAGTACAGTAATGAGTATTGTGTGAGCAATAGGAACACTGCATGCTATTGCCAAAAAACAAAGGGGCAAAGCTGACAGTGTCACTTTAAACCACTGCGCTATACTGCCTCCCAAACAGCAGTAGTAATCACAGGCTGCTGAGGGGATAATAAATCCTGCAGCACCTGAAGTAAGGCAAAAGCCTATGTCAACTCTGCAGGAGAAGGAGCATTAATAGGCACCTGAGGGACCCCTTGAGGCGTTTCAGCCAGGGTGTCAGTGTGTTTGCTTTTCTTTAATTTTTTGGCAGGCACCGGGGAGTCAGCCAGTTGATTGCTTCTCTTGCCAGGGCCCTCACCTGTATCAGGGGTGGATTTAGCGGCTCTGGAAGGAACTGCCACAGTCTTAGAGGGGGTGGACTGGTTACAGCCAATGGACCCCCCCCTCTAGTTTTCTTTCAAACCCCCTGCCTTTTTCCACTGTCTTAACAGGGAAAGACTTACAAATATCACAGTCTTCAGTGAAGTGCTGTTGCCCAAGGCAGATCAAGTAAAGATCATGCTTGTCTGCCTTGGCAAACACCTCTGCACACTTCAAGCAATTCTTGAACCCTGGGGGTCCTGTTTTCCTTTTACGTTTGGCTGACATTATAGAAAACAGGAACCAGTAACCAACCCAAAAATAGACTAAATTTACATATTTTCAGTCGGTTTCAATAGAATAAAGGTCAGTTCACGAACCGATAGAGTGAAAAAACTATTGCTTCTGATTGGATCCGGAAGGGAGAAACCGCTGAGGAAAACCGATAAACCTCGGTTCAAAAGTGGTTAAAATCAAATAAAATTAAAGAATAAAGTAACCGGAACCTTCTAAAAAGGTTCAGATTAAATAAAAAAAGGTCGGTTGCCCCTCTGTTCAAAGGAACCTCGAGAAACCGATAAACAAGTTTAAATTTAAAACTAATGAGGTATAAAACACTAAAGAACAATAACACTAGGCAGTAATGAAAAAGAAGAAAAAAATACTTAAGTGTTTTTGCTCTATACACTGCAGGAATCTGTCTTGAGAGATCTTTCCAGGGCATCTGAACTATGCAGCAGACAGAAGAAATCTAAGGTAGAATGTAGGCAGTTGACATTGGGCAGTTTGAAAATAGATGCACAAGCTAAACATTCCATGATTAGCATAGCATTCTATTCTCTCTGGGGCAGTGCTGGCTTAAGGGAGCACTGCAAGAGTAATAATATTAGTGGATTCCTGGGGATAGAAAGAGTACATGTCGCAACTGGGAGGCCCTCGTGACCTGGGGCAAATGAGACAAACAATTGAGACGTCCTTCTAATCGGGGGTAGTCATATCAGACGGTCTAAAGGTGGGCCAGCAATGTGAGAAGGCAGTAAGGAGGGCTTGGGGGGGATACTGGGATGCATAGGGAAAGGCATCACCAGTAGAAAACAGGAAGTTGTTGGCCCTCTGTACAGACAGTTTCTAAGACCACATCTGGAGTACTGTGTACAGTTCTAGAGACCCCATCTCTGCAAAGACAGACAGGGTGGAGGCTGTCCAGAGGAAGGCAACCAAAATGGTGCAAGGTCTGCATCAAAAGACATATGAAGAAAGACTAAAGGAGCTTAAGATGTATAGCCTCGAGGAAAGGAGGGAGAGTGGGACATGACAGAAACTTTCAAATACCTCAAAGGAATCAACAAAGTCTAAGAGGGTAGCATCTTTCAGAAAAAGATGTGCAAGAACAAGGGGGCACAATTTTAAGATGGGGGGGACGGCTCAGACATAATGTGAGGAAGTATTTCTTCACAGAGAGGGTTGTAAATGCATGGAACAGCCTTCCTGAGGAGGTCGTAGAGTCAAAAACAGTGGGAGAATTCAAGAATGCATGGGACTGACATAAGGCAATTCTAGTGGGGGTAGGAGGAAGTAGGCTGTTGGTTAACTAGGATCTGCAGCTCATCTGTTAGGTAGGGAAATGGGCAGACTAGGTGGCCCTTATCTGCCATCAAATTCTATGTTTCTATGATTGTCTCCGATTAGTATAGTAGCGTATCATACTGTGGACATATAAAGTATGTAGGAGATGTTCACTCTGATTGGAGTAGTCTGGATGGTAAACTGGAAGCTCCAAGGACTGATTTAAAGTATATCTGGAGACAAATTTAGGAAAGAAGGGTTGGTACGAACGACCACCCGGTCCTTGTGGAAAATCAAGTAGGGTTCCTTACACTAGGGCATGGAGCTCGGAAATACGTTGAGCGGAAGTGACAGCCACTAGAAACAGGGTTTTTCTTAAAAGAAAACTGAGATCACAAGTGGCAGCTGGCTTAAAAGCTCAAGGGTCGATTTTTCTTTCATAAAATTTATATCCATGAAGGAGTGGGTCTTCTAATAGGAGGTTTAATATGTAACATTCCTTTCAAAAACATCTTAACTAGATAATGTTGGTACAGTAACCTGCTATCCAGAGACTCATGGAAAGTGGAAATAGCAGTTAAGTGGACTTTGATGGAAGAATAACTTAGACTGGACTCGGATAGTGAGGTCAGGTAGTCCAGAACCTTCATCAGTGGACAAGGATAAGGGTCCAAAGATCGAGAAGCTGACCATATGGAAAAGCGTTTCCATTTGGAATTGTATGTTGCTCTTATTGCTGGCTTACAGGAGGCCAAGAGGATATTCGCAACATGAGAGGACACTTGTAATCGAGTTATGAAAGCACCCTCAGGAGCCAAGCGTGAAGGTGCAGAGCCTTCAGGTTGGGGTGTAGAAGAGACCCGTGACACTGAGTCAAAGAGGTCTGGTCAGATCAGCAGTGGGACGGGATCCCGTACTGACAGTTGTAGGAGTAGGGGAAACCACGTCTGGCGAGGCCACACTGGGCTACGAGAATCATTGTGACTAGTTCTAACTGTAGTTTCAACAGAGTCCGTTGCAGGAGAGGGACCGTTGGGGGGGAGCATACAAGAAGAGACCTGTCTAGGGTTGGGACAGGGCATCTACAGATCGTCCCTTTCTGTTTGGGATAATGGAAAAAATACCTGGGAAGATGGTAATTCTCTGGTGAGGCAAATAGATCAATTTGTGGAGTGCCCTATAAGTTGAAGATTTCTTGGAGCACTTGCTCATGAACTATCCACTCATGAGTTGTGGACTGAGGACTCAGTCGGTCGGCTAACTGGTTGCAATGTCCAGGTAGATGGACAGTTGTTAGCGTCAATTGTTGCCCGTATGGCTTCTTGCCAAACTGCAAGGGTCTCTGCATAGGGTGCGAGACTTCATACCCCCTTGCTTGTTGAGGTAGAACACTACTGCAGTGTTGTCTGATTGGATAAGTGACGATCCTGGCCTGAGGTAGGGCCGTAATGCCTAGAGGGCCAGAGGGACCACTCTCATCTGTAAGAGACTGATATGAGACAGACTGGGAGAAGCGGGCCATTGGCCTCACGGTCTGATAAGGAACAAAGTGCTCTCCCCAGATCTGCAGGGAAGCATCCGTGGTCAATGTTTGATTGGGGTGGGGGAGGGGCAGGGGAAGACTGGAAAAGGCATTCCTTGATTCAGATTGCGACCATGTCAGGAAGACTTGAGAGAGTGTGACCCGATTTTGTCTTCGGACTGTCCTGTTTTTTGGGACCATTGATTATGGAGGGTCCACTGGACAGGTCTCATGTGGAGACGGGTGAATGACACCACAGGTATTGCAGTTGACATTGACATGTGACCCAGAAGGCGCAGCATCTGTCTGGCTGTGACTATTTTCTGAGTCAGAATATCTAACACCAGAGCTATAAGCATATCCCACAGGCAGACGGGAGGTACACCCTGGCTGTAACTGTATCTAGAACAGCTCAGATGTATTGGAGATACTGTGTCGGATTTGAACTGGACTTTGGCCAACTGACAGTGATTCCCAGATCTGCGAACAGTTTCAAAGTAGCATCTAGAGGCGTGAGCAGAGTTACTTTGGAGTCTGCTTTTATTAGCCAATCGTCTAGATATGGAAAGATGAAGTGCCCTTATCTTCGTAAGGCTGCTACCACCGCTAGGCACTTGGTAAACACTCTGGGGGCTGAAAGGCCAAAAGGGAGTGTTCGAAACTGATAATTCTGACCCAGTATGTGGAAGCATGAAAATCTGTGGTGGACAGGGAGCATGGGAATATGAAAGTAGGCATCTTACATGTCTAGGGCGCAGACAGTTGCTCTGTTTTAGGATCAGCATGATGGCAGGTAGGGCGGTCATGCAGAAACGTTTGTACTGAATGTAAAGATTCATTTGTCTGAGGTCTCCCATTCGTTTGGGTACTAAAAAGAAGTGGGAGTAAAATACTGTTTGATGTTCCAGAAGGGGCACCGGCAGGACAGCCTATTTGGTCAAAAGGGCCGCCAATTCCTCCTGTAAGATGGGTATATGATCTGGAGGATAACGACTCTGCCGTGGAAGGCAAGGGCGTGGGGTGGACAAAAACTCCAGAGTACGACCCTGCAGCATAATCTTAAGTACCCAATTGTTGGAAGTGATCGTTTGCCAGGCTACCAGATGGAGGGAAAACAACCCCCCACAGCCTCCGAGGCCTGGCAGAGGCAGCGGTGGGAAAGCCTTAGTGGATCACTAGGAGAAGTGCTGTGCAGCTCCACCTGATGGGCAGCAGCAGGCACTGGAGCAAGTAGTGGTGTTGCCTCTGGTGGATTAAGCACAACCTCTGAAGCTGCCTTTATATTACCTCTGTACTGTCGTCCTCTTTTGGAATAAGAGGAGTGTTGAGTAAGGCAGGTTGTAACTGGAGTATGATACATGCAATGTACTGTACGGAGGGTTCTGCCTGATGCCTGTAATTCATCCAGTAAAGTTTGAGTACCTGGCCTGAACAGCTTGGACCTGTTAAAGGGGGCATTAGCTACATTATGTTGTATATGAGGTGCAAAGCCTGAAACGCAAAGCCAGGCGTGGCAACGCAGATCGATACCAGTGGCTGATAGTCGGGCTGAGGTATCTACAGCACCATATCCCGACCTGAGAAGGTGAAGGGAGATGGAATTACTAGTTGTCACTGTAGCCAATAATTTATCCCAGTCTTGTGAGGGAGGGAGTTTACTGATAAGTTCAATGGCAGAGGACTCCAGGGTATGCTGATATTTAATCATATGACACATATAGTTAAAGATTCTGATATTCCTAGCACCCGAGGAAAATACCTTTTTCTCAGGATAGTCAATTCTTTGTGATTCCTTATCGGGGGTAAGGAGCTCATGTGCTTGGGTTTTTTAGTACGGTCACGTGCGGTAGTAATGACCACAGAATCTGCCTCTGGAATACTAGACAGAAAAGTGTGGTCCAGAGGAGCCTGATATAGATGATCCACTTTGCTGGGAACAGCTGTAATAGCTGAAGACTGATGCCAAGCAGCCAGCAGGCATTCTTGTAAACTGGAATTAGTGGGAGAACCATTAAAACATGCTCCTCAAGTAATTCGAGATATTCTGCCACATTCTTATGTTGTTTGTCATGTTCAGTAGTGGAAAATCCCATGGCCTTTTGGAACTGAGACATCATATCACTAAAGGTCAGGTCGTCTGGGGGGCAAGGCTGCCGAAGGGAGAGGCAGATCCTTATTCAGGGAAAATATTTCAGAATAGGGGCATTCAGGATTAGGAAAATCCAAATCTTGTAACTCTTCATCTTCAAGATCACCGGCGAAATCAGGCAGCAAATCTTGGTCCTCTGACAAATAGTCCTCTATGAATGGCAGAGACATCCAGGGTGGCATGGTATCCCTGTCACTATGAAATCTTTTAGGCGGAGGATGGAGAGGAGATTGGGTGGGATCACCCAGCCCTTCAGAGGGCTGAGAATACCGCATGGCATGCAAGACCTGTTGGATTATATTGGTAAAGTCCCGTTCCTGGGAGGAGGGGCATGAGAAAGTACAGTTACGTAAGAATTTACCGTAACAGTAGATCTTCGAGAACAGCTCTTGCAGCAGGTTACATCATTAGGACTGAAGCCGGTAGGCGTCAGGAACCCATGGAAATCTTCTAGCTAGCAGTCTTCAGCGCGGACCGCCTCCGATGTCGGTCCGGCCCCTGACGTCAGGCGTAGTACATAAGGAGGCAGTCCATCCAGAATCCCCAGTTCTCCCGCCGGAGACTTCCGGCCGCTGGATGACATCAGAAGTGAAGACCGAGGATCCGCCATCAAAAGAAGAAAAGTAAGCTCCTGCAGAAGCCTGGTTAGGCCTTACCTCCTCCAAGGGGAATGGTGGTAGGAAGGTACCTGCTGCAAGAGCTGTTCGAAGATCTACTGTTACGATAAGTTCTTACGTAACTGTACTATCTTACTTTGAGATACAGCTCTTGCAGCAGGTTACCTCGTGGGACTGATTCCCAAGCAACAGCGCCTACAGAGCTCTATGGAGGGGCATAAAGAGATCTTGAAAATCCTGAATCTAGGACAGGAGACCCTGCAGGCAGCGAGGCGAAACCTGCTCTCCGCCCGTGAGCGATAGTCGAGGCTGTAGTGCCTAATGAGGTGTGCACTGAGCTCCATGTAGCTGCGGCACAAATGGCCAAGATGGAGACGTTCCGCAGTGCTGCGAAGGAAGTAGCCACCCCCCTAGTCGAGTGGCCCTGGACTGTGCCCGGAAGGGTCTTCTGTTTGTTGTTGTAGCAAAAGAAATGCACTGGACAAGCCAGCGAGAAAGAGCCTGTTTGAGACTGGTTGGCCAACATCCTCTCAGCAAGGAAATAAACAGCTGTATGGTTTGCGTGCTGTTTGGTCCTAGTCAAGTAGTATCTTAAGGGACGGTGAACATCTAGGGTGTGAAGCAGTGCCTCTCCTCTGTTGGTGTACCTGGGGAAGTACACCAGCAGATCGATGTCCTGATTAAGGGTAATGGCTGAGACCACCTTAGGCAGGAATTTAGGATTTGTCCTCAGGGACACTCTGTCCTGGTGGAAAATTAAATAAGGTTCCTTACACATGAGTGCATGCAGCTCAGAGATTCTCCTTGCTGACCTAACAGCAACCAAAAATAACGTTTTCCTCAACGGAAAACGTAGCTCTCAATCTGTGGCAGGTTCAAAAGGGGGCAGCGTGAGCTGCTCCAGGACAAAGAGTAGGTCCCAAGGAGGACGGAATCCTTAATTGGTGGTCTAAGTGTAGCATCCCCTCAAAAGTCACGAGGCATCGAGGTTGTGCCACTGTCGTTGGCCTATCGGGTAGTGGTAGGCCGAAATCGCACAGAGGTGAACCTTAATTGAGGAGTAGGCAAGGCCTGAGTGAGAGAGGGAAAGCAGGTATTCTAGAACTGATTTTTCTGGGCATTCTAAAGGGGAGAGACCGCGTGCCTGAGACCACAGGCAAAACCGGCGCCATTTCATGGCGTACGTCGCATGCGTTGCCGGCTTTCTGGCAGCAGAAAGAACTTCCGCCACCGTGCGAGACCCCGTGTCTCAGAATGGCTATGTCTCGAGGAGCCAGGCATGCAGGTTCAGTGAGCGTAAGTCCGGGTGGACTAGCGAACCCTCCTTTTGAGACAGCAGATGGGAGCTGATGGGCAACAAGAGTGGAGGTTCCCGGGACAATTGCGTCAGCATGAGGAACCAAATCTGTCTGGGCCAGAAAGGCACTACCAAGATCATTGTTGCGTGCTCCCTGCAAAGTTTGAGAAGGACTCTCTGGATCAACAGGAAGGGAGGGAAAGCACAGAGGAATCTGTCCGCGCAGGAGAGGGACAACGCGTCTCGCCAAAAAATACCAGGCACTGGATCTAGCGAGCAAAAACTAGGCAGTTCTGTGTTGGATGGAAGCAAACAAGTCCAATTCTGGAGTGCCTCATCGAAGAAACAGATCCTCTGCTACCTCCTGAAGAAGCTCCCACTCGGGGACTCTGGCCTGGGATCGACTCAGGCTGTCTGCGATTGTGTTGTCCACTCCGGGAACATGAACTGTAATCAGGCTCGCGCTGTGTCGAATTACCCATTCCCACACTCTCATAGCTTCCCTGCAGAGGGGATAAGAATGTGTGCCTCCGTGCTTGTTGAGGTAATACATCACCGCCTTATCGTCTGTTTGAAGCAGAAGAGTACTCAGAGGAATTTCTGACTGGAAGGCTTACAGGGCATAAAGGACCGCCCTCATCTCCAGAATGTTGATGTGGAGGTGAGCTTCCTAAGGGGTCCACGTTCCCTGAGACCTCACCCCAATCAGGTGTGCCCCCCACCCCAGCCCTGAGGCATCTGTGGAGAGGATTACCTCTGGGGACGGCGCTACAAACGGAACACCCACGGAGAGTGTCCCTGGGTCTAGCCACCATTGCCAGTCTCGAATCACGGCCCTCGTGATTCTGACTGGCTGCTGCATATGGTCTTGCCTTTGAACCCATTGCACTTTCAGCATCCACTGGGTTATCCGCATGTGGAGCCTTGCCATCGGGACGGTTGGAATGGCCGCAGCCATATGTCCGAGCAGATGAAGGACCAGTCTGGCGGGGACGGTCTTCTTTGCCAAAAGGTCCCTGATGAGGGACCTGATGCGCTCCGCTCTGTCCTTGGGAAGAAAAGCTTTCCCTTGGACAGTGTCCAGAACTGCGCCTATGAACTGCAGCTTCTGGGACGGTACCAGGAGAGACTTCTCGTAGTTGATAAGAATGCCCAGCGACTGAAAAAGAGCTTGGGTCTTCTGAATAGTCAACAACAGCGCCTCTCTGGAGGCAGCCATGAGAAGCCAGTCGTCCAGGTACGGGAACATGTAGTGGCCCTGTCTCCTTAGAGACGCTGCCACGACTGCCATGCACTTGGTAAAGACCCTGTGGGCTGATGACAGTCGGAAAGGAAGCACCCGGAACTGAAAGTAGCGGCCAAGAAACTCGAAGCGCAGGAACCTCCTGTGCGCTTGAGCAATGGGGATGTGCAGGTAAGCGTCCTGCATGTCCAGTGACGCCAAAAATGCGTCCTTCTTCAACATGGGAATAAGACCCTGGAGGGTCACCATGCGAAACCGTTTGTAGGCGACCGACATGTTGAGGTCGCTGAGGTCCAATATTGGACGGAGGTCCCCTGTTTTCTTTGGAACCAGAAAGAAGTGGGAATAGTAGCCTGCTCCTCTCTGGTTCTCCGGGACGTACTCCACCACTCCTTTTTGCAGAAGCGAGTACTTCTTGCCTGATAAGCAATCTGTGCTGACCCGAGTAGCAGGAGAGCAGAGGAGGCCTTGTGGGTGGCTTGTCTACGAACTCTATAAAGTGGCCTTTTTTGACCAATTGGAGTACCCACCTGTCGGTGGTGATAGACTGCCACCCTGGCAGGTGGTCCTCAATATGACCTCGACCTTGGTGTCCCATTGATCCTGAGGGGCGGGGGCCAAGGAGGAGTCATGCTGTGGCGGCTGATGGTTCTGCAGGCTGGGCCGACTTGGCGGGACGTTGGCCTCTGCCTGAGGATGACTTCCCCTGGGCTTTCCAGGACAAGGAGCCCCTCTGTTGCGGGCCGGAAGGGGACTGTTGTCTCTGAGTCCGGCCACGAAAACGGCTCTGGTTCTTACGAAAGGACCCGGGCCTGGGTCTGTACATGGCCTGGACAGACCTCACGGCCTTCCCGGCCTCCTGAAGCTTGGTGAGACCTTCTCGAAGACTCACGAAGAGAACTTCGCGCCGTGGAATGGGGCGTCCAGTATGTTCTTCTGGACGTCCGGGTGAATCGGAGACACAAAGCCATGAGTGTCTCCGGAGGCATACGCCTGAGGCTGCCGCTCTGGCCGAGGAGTCCGCGGAGTCATATGCGGCTCGAAGCACCTGGGTTCCCACGTCTGAACCCGTGCAGAGCAGCTGAAGCAGTTCTTCCTTCTGCTTACCTTCCGGCATCTTTTCTGCCAGCTCTAGTCCCTGCTCCCACAAGGCATTCTGAAACTGGACCATGTGGGTGAGATAATTGAGGGACCTAATGGCGCAGGTTGCAGCTGCGTACGTGCGCCTGCCCATCACGTCCAATTGCTTGGACTCTGGGTCCGGTGGCAGGGTGCTCAGATGTTGCGGCCTCTGGGACCGGTCATGTGAGGCTGTAATGACCAGGGAATCGGCCAGAGGATGAGATGCCAAGTACTGGTCCTCCCCAGGGGCCTTGTACAGGCGGACAGCCTTCTTCGGCATCGCCGGGAGCGAATGTGGACGTTTCCACGCTGCCTTGGTGATATCCACGAAGGTGTCCACCAAGGGTGGTACCACCACAGGCTCTGAGTCCTTTTGCCAAAGATAACGTGCAAGGCGTAGCCTCTTGAGGTCAAGTTCTTCTGCGTCCCAGCCCATATTCTCTTGGATATGCCTCATAATCTCTGAGAACGATGGGTCATCCGGAGGAGATCTTGGGAGCTCACGTGGGTCCGGAGAGGGGACGCTGATGGGAGAAGGGGATCTGGATCTGTCTGAGAAGTCCGATCCAGAGTCCTCTGTCGAAGGCGAGTGGCGGCGTCTTCTGGGTCTCTTGGGGCTGGGTGACCCTGAAGAAGATCTGAACGGAGTTCTCCTCTTTTCCGATGGTCTGCCCCTAGGAGATTCAGAAGGCTCCTGGGGAGAAGGTACTCGGCCTGCTGCCCCGGATGGGGTGGGGGACGCTGGGGCCAGTGGAGTCACAGGTGGAGGAGGAGGAGGAAGAGGAGGAGGTGTGGGAACATCCTTTTTTATGGTATCCCACCAAAAGGTAAACAGCTCCTTGACCTCAGAAATATTGAGACCTGACGACGGGCCGGGCGCCGGTGGTCGGTCGTCTGGTTCCGGCGTCGGCCCCACAGGGGTCTCTGGTTCGGGAGAGGGTTTCCTCGGGGGCTCGACAGGATCAGGTTCGCCCACCTGGTCCTCGGGCTGTGTCGACTTCTCCTCTGTAAGCGCCTCCTGGCTGACATCGGTAGGTGGTGTAGGGGTTCCTCTCTCTGCTGGGACGGGCGTCGGTCCCCCAGCCGGCGTCCGCGGTGGAGAAGGCCTGGCCGGCAATGGGCGTCTGGCTGTCATCGGGTCCCGGGACTGGTGGTGTTTGGCCGACGTCAGGTCAGACGTCCTCTTGAGCGATGTCAGCTCTTTGATTTTCCGCTGGGGTGGAGGAGGCAAAGAGACCAACCGGACGTCGGGGGCAGAGTGGCGGGAGCCGGACTTGTGGTGATGGCGGTCCCCTGACCTCGGCGAGGCCTTGGATGATGAGGAAGAAGGCCTGGAGGTCATAACAGGCTGCAGAGTGGAGGAACCGGAGGAAGACTTGACCGGGGGGAGGCTGAGAGCGAGCCCGGGAAGGCGAGCAGTCAGACTGGGAGGCGGAGCTACGGGAGTCGGAAGCCCTAGAAGGGGATTTAGATCTCACCCTCTCCCTGTGTTTTTCGAGGTGCCGGCGGGCTTTCTCAGAGGATTCCCCCTTTGAGGCAGGATCCATGGCCTTCAATTTCTCTTCCAGAAGGTAAGCTTGGAGGGCCTTCTGACGACTGATCTGGGTCCAACTATTAAAGCCTTGACAGGAGGAGCAGGCCCGGGTGTCGTGGTCCGGGCCAAAGCAACGCATGCAGGCCGAATGTGGGTCTTTAAAGGGAATGTGCTTCCCGCAGGCACACACTGACGGATGGCCCTCCGCGGATGTTGGAGAGGACATCAGATGGCAGATGATTCGTAGAAAATGAAGTTTCCAGTCGAAGAAATGAGAAAATAACTTTTCCAGGCGTCACGCGCTAGACACTGACCGGAGGGTCGAGACATGCAAGTCGACGGCGGGAAAGAACTGGGGATTCTGGCAGGACCGCCTCATGTACTACGCCTGACGTCAGGGGCGGGACCGACGTCGGAGGCGGTCCACGCTGAAGACTGCTAGCTAGAAGATTTCCGTGGGGTCCTGACACCTGCCGGCTTCAGTCCTAATGGTGTAACCTGCTGCAAGAGCTGTATCTCGAAGTAAGATGGAGGGAATGTTGGGAAACAAGGGGGGGGTGAGAGAGGGAATGAGATGCGTAGTATGAGCAGGTCTTGCCCCTGGGTGGTAAAGACCAGGGTCCCGATCTCTGTCCACCTGACCCCTATAAGAAGCCACCTGTGAAGGTGGAGGGGAAGTCAATAAGGCACAAGCCATAGGTTTCGCCTGAGGAATATGGGGTCTCGATGATGGACCTGCAGGGGAAAAAGTTATTTTCACTTAATTTGTCAGATGTCATCAACAGGAGAGGAGCCCCCGTCAACAGGGCAGCAGTATATTTTGTCATGCTTGGCCAGCTGGTTATGATTGCTCTATGATATTTGTATATAGAATGTGGTATGCGAGTGTCTCTCATGAGACAGCCTGTGGGATGGGTGCCCCCCCAAGGTTTCAGCTACAGGATATATTAACCTGAAACCAGAAGGTAATTAAAGGACCAGAGAGACTTAATTAGAATGGACCCAGCTACCAGGATATCGGGCTAGTAAACTTTTATAATGTCTTAAGAGGAAAAAACATTTTTATACCATGGTGTGAAAAGTCATAAAAATCCTTTGATGTGACCTGGGAAGAGGAACTGCTCGAGATCAAATAGGGGATGTTAATTAAGGGATCATACTGGGAAATTAGTTTTTGCTGAAGTCACAGTATTTAAAATATCTCCTGACAGGAAGACCATTGTTTGTATAATTTTTATATTCTAAAAGAAGGAGCTACATGGCATCATAGAAGGGGTGGAAACAGAGTTTTTAAACTGTATTCTGTGTTTCAACAGGGTGTCATTTCTTTTTGAGCTCTTAAGAAACAAGATCTAACTTAAGCACTGTAAAAAGGTAATACATTAGATAGAAAAAGTCTAACTGTATGTTGGTAGGAGTTTGTAGATTTTCTTTTAAGTGATTGTATGCTTTGTGATATAGTGTTCTGTGTTTACATTTTAAATATTTTTATCGATTTTTAAGTAAACCTTTCATTTGAAAGACTGCCTGGGTGTGTCTTCGAAGTTCTTTTTTGCAAGTGACATATAGAAGGTTAAGACTGATAAAAACTGTTTAGAGCTTGACGGTGTTCTCAAACTGGGAAAAGGTAAGAATATACCCAAGGTCTTTAGAGTTTTAAGGGTTCATTTTGGATACCTGGTTAGGTGCCCTAAGACAAAAGATATCTGGCATCCCCCCAAAGAGCAGATTATCTGAGCCTGTACATTTGGGTACGCTAGCATAAGGTTCACAGTTTGAATTCCCCCATAACTTGAGACTAAAGGTGATTCGGACCCACAATCAGACAGGAGGGTTACCCTCTTCTGTCACCTGTTCTCAATACTGCGCTCGGAGGTTGGCACTGTGGGAGCAGAGGGCCTGACCTGCTGAGTGGTCTGTGACATATTTAACTGCATGCAAAGCACTGGAAACTGTTGTCGATGAGAGCGTATGAGCCCCCATCAACAAAGAAGTGTTTGAATGACACCCCGTCGATGGAGGGACACCAGAAACGGTAGCAGTCTGACAACGGGGCAGGTTTCTCCTCCTTTTTCTGCCTGGAGTGAGAACCAGTAGAGGGGAACCCTTGGTATATGCCCCCTGGTTCTCCAAGAGACACATTTCTACTCCATTAGAAGGTGCTGAATTTCAAGCAACCATCGTCGATGAGTTGCCTGATTAAATTCCTGATGTAACCTACAGGAATTGGTGTCATGTGGGGGAATCTTACACAAAATAGATGATTTTCAAAGTGGTATATCTTCCTACTGCAATGGAAGGAACAAAATAAAGCTTGTTTCTTTGAAGAACCAGTAGACATCCATCTTAGTTCCAAATTTCTCATCAAAGACTGCTACACAGAAGTTGCACTAGCTGCTGCACGAGCTGAAGACGGCAGGAAAATGAAGAGAGAATACCAGGGACCATCCACACTTATATAGGACACAGAAAGCTGATGTCATGTGTGGGCGGTCCCTGATGAAAAACTGCAAGAAGAGCTGCTGTGCACCACAGTGACCTCCGCTGGATACCCAAAAGTATTATCTACTGCAAGAGACCACTCCATGAAAGATCTACTGTTACAGGTGAGTAATCTGTTTTTCTAGGGACGTGGATATGTTGTTCCATCCGCACTGTCTCGCAGACTCCTAGCAGTTCGCTGGGAGGGAGGCAAGGCGTACACCCGCTACTTAGGGAACAGAGACTGGAGAACTATGGCCCCAAAACCAGCATCCCAGCATGGCTAAGTCAATGCGGTAATGGTAAATGAAGGTTGTGCTGACTTCTAGGTAGCAGTCCTACAGATTTCCTAGACAGCGACATCCCTAGAAGCAGTCACTGACACAGCGGTATGGCAGGTGGAATGAGCCCTTAGCCCTATGGGAGGCTCCCTACCTGCCAATCTATAACAGAGATCAATGCATGATGTAATCCATCTGCCAATCGTCCACTTGGCTGTGGGTCTGCCAGGTGCGGCTTCAGCATAGGTGACAAACAGTTGGTGAGCCTCTCCCCGAACTCCAGCCGTGCACTCTTTATGACAGGCAAGCTCTTGCTTCAGGTTCAAAGTATGGAGCCTGTATTCAGCATCCGAGGTGTGATTCAGGTAGAACACCCGAAGAGTCAAACTCCAACACAACCTTTGGGAAGAACTTTGGGTTGGGGCACAGGGTAACCTTGTCCCTGCGGAAGACCAGTTAAAGAGACTCCACTAAAAAGTACCTGGAGCTCCCCAATCCTTCTGACTGATGTAATGCAGGGTTTTAAATAATTGATTAGCAGTTTTTTTCTTGGGACAATACTAAGTGTACAGAAAGTATTCATACAGGTTTTGTAACAGTGTTATGTTTGTTAAACACAGTGATGCAAGTGCTATGCATTTTCACAATGTTTTAGAACTTTTATGAGCAAAACACTAATCAATTTTTAGAGTTAAATAAAACCCTGTAATGGCAACTAAGACGGCAGTCTTCCATGACAAATGTGACATCTCACACTTGTGCATCAGTTCGAATGGCTTGCCCATGAGCTTTGTCATTAACAGCAACAGATCCCACGAAGGTGGAGGTTCACACACCGGAGGGGATATGTGATGCAGGCCCTTGAAAAAGCGCCAGACCTCTGTCTCCTGTGCCACTGACTGCTGATCGGCCACACCTGGCAAGTGGAGATGGCTGCTAGGTGCACCTTAAGGGTCGTTGCCCTAAGTCCCCCTTTGGAGAGGGATGACGGTTAATTCAAAATGCTGGCCACTGGACAGGTGAAAGGGTCCAACCCCTTTGCCTTGACACCAAATGGAGAAATCTCCACTTGAGCGCATAGCATTTCCTTGTTGACTCCTTCAGAGAGGTCTCCAGAACAGTGAAGACATCTTCGGAGAGCCCCAAAGCCTGGAAATCTAGCTGCTCAGGAACCAGGCTGTCAGGTGCAGGGATTGAAGGTCCAGATAAAGCACCTTCCCCTGGTTGATGGAAAGCAGGTCTGGGGATGCTGGAAGATGCCTGGGGAGCCTGTTGCTAAGGCTGAGGAGATCTGTGTACCAAAACTTGCGGGGCCAGTACGGAGCCACCAGGATCACCTGTGCCTTGTCCCTCCTGACCTTGAGCAGCACTCTGTGGATCAAGGGAAGGCACAGAAGAGGCCTGGGGCCAATGGCCTCAAGAAGGTATCCCCCTGCAGACAGCCTTGCTAAAGGGGGGGCGAGCACAATACAGCCTCAGCTTTGAGTTCTCCCTAGAGGCAAACAGGTCCACCTGAGGGGTGTTCCACTGGGAGAACAGACTGTAAACTACCTACAAGTGGAGAGATCACTCGTGAGACGTCTCGCCCATCTGGTTGAGAGCATCTGCCAACTGATTGGAGGCTCCTGCCAAATGAATGGTTAGGAAATCCACCTCCAGGCTGCTCACAGGTCCAACTGTAGAGTTCTTCCCTGCTTGCTGAACTAGTACACGGTCATGGTGTCCGTCTGGACTTGAACCACCTGACCCCTAACAAATGGAGCAAATGCAGTCAGCACCAGTTGAACTGCTCAGAGCTCCAGCAGTTTGATGTGGCATCGGGAATCCAGAGCCAGTGGACTCTGTGCTCCCCTAGGTGGGCACCCAGGTCCATGAGAGAGGCGTTGGTCATCACTGTGACCATAGGCACGGGGCGGACAAACGGGATCCCTTCCTGTAGATGTTCCTGAGATGGTCCACCACTAGTGAGCGTCCCACATCCTCAGGGTCACTGTGACCAGCTGGTCAAAGTGACCTTTGCGCTGGGACCACTGACTGGCCAGCTCCCACTGCAGGGAGTGCATATGGTACTGCACCCAATGAACCATGGTGGTGCAGGCTGCCATGTAACCCAGGAGGTGCAGGAAGTCCCGGGCACGGCTCAAGTGCACAACCAGAAATGACTGGGCAACTGGCCTGGTGGCACAGAGCGCTGGCACCTTACCTCGAACCACACCAGTGACCCGACTTCGGGAATGGAGTTGGGACACTGGGACTAGCAGGGGAAGGAGAGAATTGAGCATCTGTGGGACTGCTCTCCTCTCCTGGGGTGGGTTGCAGGGAAGCCTCGTTCGGCAGCGGCCCCTGGTGGAGACTAGGAGCACTGTATGAGCGGCGCTATGGGGAACCACAAGAAAGTGGAAAACAGCTCCAGGACCCACCAGATGACAGCTGCCGGTCCGCCGTCGCCACTGAAGCCCCAGAGGGAGCCATGTCTGCCTTAGCAGCACCCCGGGGCCAAGTAAAGAGTGTGCTGGCCAGCCTCCACTGTTGCCTTTCCACTTAGAGGAGAGGGACCCATCCGGCGAAGGCTTCGCTGGGTTACCTCGGAGGATGCTAGATCGAGTGAGGGTTGAAGGAGGTAAGTCAGGACCATGGTGGCTTAAGAGAGTGGCAGGTCCTGGAGCACGTAGGGGAGTAAATACAGGTTACTCACCTGTAACAGGAGTCTAGGAATGGTATATGTTGTTCATCCACACTGTCTGGCAGGTATCCTTGCCGCTTTAAATCTTGCCGGAAGGTCTTCAAGCTGGCTCCTCCCACCCACCCGGGTGGTAAAACTCTCGGCTCCGCCCCATGATGCCAGATCTGGCCTGCTGGAAGCTCAGGTTGTGCGTCAGCCAGGGAGGTCGGTGGGTCGTGTGGATGAACAACATATACCATTCCTAGAACTCCTGTTACAGGTGAGTAACCTGTATTTCTAGGGACATGGATATGTTGTTCATCCACACTGTCTGGCAGACTCATAGCAGTTCTCCGGGAGGAGGGAGGCAAGGCGCACATCCCCGATACTTACTTGGGAAAGAGAGACTGGAGAACCGAGGCCCCAAAACCAGCATCCCGGCGTGACTCAAGGTCGATGTGGTAATGGGTGATGAAGGTGTGTGCTGACTTACAGGTAGCAGCCCTGCAGATTTCCTGGAAGCAGCCACCGATGCAGCAGTATGGCGGGTAGAATGAGCTCTTATCCCTCTGGGAGGCTCCATGCCCGCCAACCTATAGCAGAGATCTATGCAGGAGGTGACCCACCTGCCTATCGTTCACTTGCCTGCAGGTCTGCCAGGTGCGGCTTCAGCGTAGGTGACAAACAGCTGGCGAACCTCTCCCCGAATTTCAGCCATGCGCTCCTTATAGTAAGTGAGCACCCTTCTAGGGTCCAGAGTATGGAGCCTATATTCGGCCTCCGAGGTGTGATTGGGGTAGAACACCGTCAGAGTCAACACCTGATTAAGGTGAAACTCCGACACCACCTTCGGAAGGAATTTCGGGTGGGGGCGCAGGACAACCTTGTCCATGTGGAAGACCAGGTAAGGAGACTCGATGCAGACGCCTGGAGCTCTGCCATCCTTCTGGCTGACGTAATAGCCACCAAGAAGGCGGTCTTCCACGACAGGTGAGAGAGTTCACACCTGTGCACTGGTTCGAATGGCTTGCCCATGAGCTTTGCCAGTACCAGCAGTAGATCCCACGGAGGTGGAGGTTCCTAACCGAGGAGAAATGTGATCAAGGCCTTTGAAAAGCACCAGACCACCTTCTCCTGCGCCACTAACTGCTTCCTGCCCGCGCCCGGTAAGCAGAGATGGCTGCCAGGTGCACCCTTCGGGTCGTCGACCTAAGCCCTTGCTGAGAAAGGGACCATAAATAGTCCAAGATGCTTGCCAAAGAACAGGAGGAACGGTCCAAGCCCTTGCCCTGACACCAAATGGAAAACCTTTTCCATTTGAAGGCGTAGCATTTTCTGGTCGACTCCTTACGGGACGCCTCAACTACGTTGAAGACCTCGTCGGAAAGACCCAAGGCCTGGAACTCTAGCCGCTCAGGAACCAGGCCGTCAGATGCAGGGATTGAAGGTCTGGATGGAATACCTTCCCCTGATTGACTGAGAGCAGGTCCGGGCGAACTGGAAGCTGCCTCGGAAGCCTGGAGCAGAGGCTGAGGAGATCTGGGTACCAGTACTGGCGGGGCCAGTCTGGAGCTATCAGAATCACCTGCGCCTTTTCCCTCCTTGCTTTGAGCAGCACCTTGTGCATCAAGGGGAACGAGGGAAAGGCGTAGAAGAGGCCCGGGATCCACGGCCTCGAGAAGGCATTCCCCTGCAGAGAGCCCTGCTGAGGGGGGCGGGCATGGAACAGCCTCAACCTCGCATTCTCCCTGGAGGCAAACAGGTCCACCTGAGGTGTGCCCCAATGGGAGAACAGATCTTGTACTACCTCCGGCAGGAGAGACCACTCGTGGGACGCAGCCCCTAGCCGGCTTAGGGCATCAGCCAGGGTGTCGGAGGTTCCTGCCACATGAATGGCTAGGAGATCTGCCTCCAGGCTGCGCACGAGTGACCAGATGCGGAGAGCTTCCTTGCATAGGAGCATGGAGCGCGTCCCGCCCTGGAGGATTAGATAGTGCATGGTCGTGGTATTGTCCGTCTGGACCCGGACCACTTGACCCCGACGAAACGGAGCAAAGGCGGCGAGAGCTTGGCGGACCGCTCAGAGCTCCAGCAGGTTGATGTGGCATCGGGACTCCCGCGGGGACCAGAGGCCGTGCGCTCGGTGTTCCCCCAGATGGGCACCCCAACCCATCAGAGAGGCATCGGTCGACAGAGAGACAGTCGGCTCGGGGCGGACAAACGGGATGCCCTCCTGCAGATGAACTGGAACGGTCCACCACTGGAGAGCGTTCCACATCCCCTGGGTCACCGTCACTAGCTGGTCCAATGGATCGCAGCGTTGGGACCACTGGCCGGCCAGCCCCCACTGAAGAGGGCGCATGTTCCAGCGGGCCCAATGGACCACGCTGGTACAGGCCGCCATGAGACCCAGGAGGCGCAGGAAGTCCCGGGCAGGGCACAATTGCCCAACCAGAAATGACTGGGCAAAGGAGGAAGAACCACGGCCCTGTCCGCCGGGAGCCGTGCTCTGGCTCGAAGAGAGTCGAGCTCTGCCCCGATGAAAAGAATCACCTGATTCGGCTCGAGTTCCGACTTGGCCTCATTGATGAGGAGGCCGACCTGAGAGCAAACCTGGAGGGCCAGATCTCTGGACCGCTCCACCTCCTGTCTGGAGGGGGCTGCTATCAGCCAATCATCCAGGTAAGGGTAAACCCGGACCCCTCGGCACCGCAGGAATGCTGTCACCACTGCCATGCATTTGGTGAAGACCCTGGGAGCTGGAGATAAGCTGAAGGGCATGGCTTGGAACTCGAAAAGGGAAACCTCCGCTCGAAAGCGAAGGAACCTTTGATGGGACGGATGAATAGGGACGTGAAAGAACGCGTCCTGAAGGTCCAGAGAGCAGAACCACACGCCGTGTTCCAAGGATGGTATTATCTGAGCCAGAGTGACCATCCTGAAGGTTCAGACACAGGAACTTGTTTAGGTTGTGTAGGTCGAGAATGGGGCACCAACCCCGTCGTTTCAGAACCAGGAAGTACCTGGACACGAACCCGGGTTTGAGGGAGGTCCGCCACCTCTCTTATCACCTCCTTCTCGGGGAGGAGGCGATGTTGGCTCGGCGAGCTGACAGCGAGGCTTCGGACCCTGAGGCCCCACGAGGTGCGACGGCTCTGAAGGGTGGGGCCTGCTCGAACTCCAGAGGCAGGCCCTTTCCTACCACCTCCAACACCCACCTGTCTGTGGTAATAGCAGACCAGGCGGAAAGGAAGTACCGGAGCCAGGGTGAGGTGACGAGGTTGGGGGTGACACCCCTCAACCCGTCACTGTGCAGGCTTGGAGGAGGGACTGGCCGAGGGACCACCTGGGCCTTTACCTCCCTGCTTCCTGGAGAAGGAAGCCGCAGGCTTGGGTTTGGGATGCCAAGCGCGAGCCTGCTGGCCCCGGTGTTGCTGGGCCGGGCGTGCCGGGGGCACAGACGGAGGAAAGGGCTTGGGTTGAGGTCTGCGGCCCTTGCCCCTCTGAGTGGATGAGACAGAGTGCAAGGTGGCATTGGACTTTTCGATCCTCTGGAGGTGGCCTTCCACTCCAGGGCCGAAGAGGTCGGTCCCCAGGAAGGGGACATCCGCCAATTTGTGCTGGGTATCCGCTGTGAAGGTAGATATCCTCAGCCATGCCAGACGACGCATAGCCACTGCAGCCGCTACTGACCTGGCGCATGAAACACCGATGTCCAAAGCAGTCTGAAGTTGCTGCTTGGCCACTGCCCTGGTCCCGCACCTGCTTAACCGTGGTCTGCAGGTCAGCCGGGAGATGAGGAACCACCTCATCCAGGGAGCCCAACAGGGCGTGAGAAAAATGTGCCATCAGTACGGCCGAGCTGGCCTGACGAAGGCCAAGGGAGGATGCAGCGTAGACTTTTCACCGGCATAGTCAATTTCTTGGGACTCCTTGTGGGATGTTTCTCCACGTCCCTAGTGTTTCCAGTGCCGGGCGCTGTCGATGATACCCTGGCCGAGGGATGTTCAGAAACCGGACAGGGAACTGGTAGGGACGCATACTTCCTGGCCGAAGGTGCAGGGCAGGAAGCAGGCGCTGCCAGGCTCAGGCCGGGCCACAATGGCCTCAGCCACAGGGAAGGCCTTAGTGAGAATCCTCGGTCCAATATCTCCGTGAGGGATGCTTGAGCCCGCTTGGATATGGGCTCGAGCTGCATCCCGGTGGATTCGAGATGAGTCTGAGCAACCCCTGGAAGGGCGAAGGGCTGTCGTCCAGCGACTGACCTCCAGAGAGCTCAAGTCCACTCGCTTGGAGAAAAGGAGAATGTGCGTCAGACTCAGAAGAAGTCCATGAGCTGCTGAGACTGGAGCCACCCTCCACCAGCCGAGGGCGATCGGGGAGTGAGGTGACCGACAGCCTATGGGACAGACCCTGAGCCGACCGAGAATTCTTGGTCGGAGCCCCAAACATAGCTGTGGGGAGGGTCCACGAATTGAGTGGGGCAGCTGGTTTGGCCGAACAACCCGGCCTGATAACAGGCTCCTCAGGTAAACAGGGGTTGTTTGGCCGCTCGGTGACAGCCACTTAATGGCGGGGGAAGGCGTCACGGCTTGTTCCGATCGAAGAAACCGTTGCCACATGAGATCCTCGCATCGTCGGCGCCAACTTGCGTGAAGCCTCCCCTCATCTGAGGAGGAGAGAGGGGACGAGTGGCAGCAGCTCTTCCGGGTGGCAAGACCGCCTATGATGGCGGGACGGCTGACTGCAAAGAGTCTGAGACCGAGACTGAGAACCTCAACTTTTCCGGGGAGCCGGTGCGGGAGGGGCAGGTGGAACCGGCTCCTCCTCGGCTCAGAGGAACACCAAGGGCTCCAGAACCGAGGGGCACTGGCAAGCCACAGGATCCTCAACTCCCACCGGGGAACGGAGAGGGGATTTTCGGCTTCGCCGGTCGACAACCCGTCCAACGGGTCGAGAAAGATCTCGACTGCGTCGACGGGAGTCTCGGTCAACTGACCTGACGGGGACACCGTGAGACCAGTGGCCAAAGCCGAACGATCGACCAAAGTCGATGGCCGACGACTCGGGGAGAGGGACCTTTCCCGCTCCCAAGAGTGTCGACGAAGAGACTTACCCTTGTCTTTCTTCTTGGACCAATAAGAAGGTCCAGCAGACGTTGGTCCCACTCCCCTAGTGGAGAGGGACAGACAAAGCTCTTTAAAGGAAGCTGTGTAAGAGGAACCCAGGGAGAGCAGAATAAAAGCTGCAGTCGAGGAAGTTGCGGCCCGCGCCGCCTCCTCTTCGAGGGCGATCATCTGCTCTAGCTGATCCTCCGAGCCCGCCACCGCGGAGACCGCCGACCGGGCCTCTTTTGACTTTACCGGAGGAAAACGTTTCTCGGGGCGCCCTAGTTGTAAACGGGCGGCAAGGTCTTTGAGGACGTATGCTGAGAAGGAAGAGCACAGGTCGCAAGCCAGCGGGTCGTGCTCAAGGCCTAAACAGTACACACACGTGGCGTGCGGATCCGTCAGACACATCTTCTGGCCGCAAGGGCACCGACGAAAACTGGGAGTCGATTTGTCCATCGCAGCCGCGAGGGATAGAAGACCAAGTCTTTAAGCAAAAACTTTTAAATTGAAGAATCAAGAATTAGGAAACAGTCTTATACGCAGAGCGTTAAGGAGAACCTGAGCTTCCAAGCGGTAAGGAAGATCTGGCGTCATGGGGTGGAGCCGAGAGTTTTACCACCCGGGTGGGTGGGAGGAGCCAGCTTGAAGACCTTCCGGCAAGATTTAAAGCGGCAAGGGTACCTGCCAGACAGTGTGGATGAACAACATATCCATGTCCCTAGAAACAAATAATACAAAAAAAGAAATGATTGGGCATAGGAGGAGAGAACCTCTAACCTGTCCGCCTGGAGCCCCGCTCTGGCTTGGCAAGAGTCGAGCTCTGTCCCGATGAAACTGATCACTTGCGTGAGTGCGTGTTCCGACTTGGCCTTGCTGAGAAGGAGGCCCAGGACGATGCAAGTCCAAAGGTCCAGATCCCCGGACTGCTCCACCTCCTGCCTGTAGGGACCTGCTATCAACCAGTCATCCAGGTAAGGATACACCCGAATCCCTCAATGCCTCAGGTGTGCCGTCACTACTGCATGTATTTGGTGAAGACCCTGGCTAGGAGAGGCCGAATGGCACGGCCTGGAGCTCGTACAGGATTCCCTCTACCTGGAAGTGGAGGAACCTTCAGTGGGACGGATGGATTGGGACGTGGAAGAACGTGTCCTGAAGATCCAGTAACCAGAACCACACGTCCTGCTCGAGAGATGGCATGATATGGGACAGAGTCACCATCCTGAAGGTGCGGAACCTGAGAAAATTGTTCAGGTCATGCAGATCTAGAACTGGGCGCCAGCCCATTCGTTCTGTCACAAGGATGTACCTGGAGACAAACCCTGGGTGCGTAGGAGGATTCACTACTCTGACCACCTGTGACAGGGTGAAATAGGACCCTGTCCCACTGGTTACGGAGATAGTGTTTAAATGCAAGGATCTTTGCTTTTTCTGTCTTTTGTCTGGTTGCACGACCATATTTTCCTGTACGACGTCAAATTTGATCACCCAGAACAGTCTCAGTTCTCTCTCACTGTCTCCCAGTTTTCCCTTGCTGTATTTTCCCCCTTGCATATCTACATAAGCAAATATAAAAATATATGTAAATCACTGTATGAAAGTGTAACTTATAATGGGATCTCTATTGTTTAGAAAATATACAGTGTTACTGCCGAAATGTATATATTTATATTTTGAGATGACTGCATAAACTCTAGAGGTTGCTTGAGTGCAAATGTTGAGCCTTTTGCAAAAAAAGGGGCCTCAATAAGCACAGTGTTCTAGTAGCTCCTGAAACTTACAAGGACAGGATGTTTGCGAAGGATGGGGGTTGAAGAGAGTTATAAAAGAGAGCTGAGCTACAATTTTAAAAGATTACAAGAAAAAGGGACACAGAGTAAAGAAAGATTTTATTTTATTTCTTCTCTGTACAGTTATTCTGAACAAGCTTTTTTTTTTTTTAATGTTACTACAACTGCAAATAGTTTTGTTGAATTCTACAACTGGCTCCTGGTTTTTCCTATGCATCCTGACCTGTGCCTCGATGCCACCATCTCCTTGTGGAGAAGTTGGACTATGTCGGCTCCCGAGAGCTGACCGAGTGTCTGCAAATACCAAACCCTCCCTTGGGGCTTGGCTTGGAGGGTGCTGCTCGAATTCCAGAGGCAGACCTTGACTGACCATCTCCAGGAACCACCTGCCCATGGTAACAGCGGACCAGGCGGAAAGGAAGTGGCGGAGCCGACCCCCATGGGAGGACCCAAGGGACGTGTGACTGGTATGGGATTGGCAACTCTCATCCCATCACTGTGCAGGCCGAAGAGCCACCAGGACCTTTGCATCCGGGCTTCCAGGGCACCGAAGCCACTGACTGAGCCTAATGCCCAGACTGGTATTAGGCTGGTCTGGCCGCAGGGGTGGAAGGCCAAAAGGGCTTGCGCTACTGCTGCCTGGGGCCCTTGAAGAGTCCTTCTGGATGGACTGGACAGAGTCCAAGGTGGCGCTCGACTTCTTTATGTGCTGGAGGCGACAGTCAACTCCAGGCCCAAACAAGCTGGTGCCCAGAAAGGAAACATCTGTCAACTCATGCTGGGGTATCTGTGGTAAAGGTCAAAATCCTCAGCCAGGACCTATAGTGCATGGCGATGGGAGCCGCCACCGAGCGGGTACAAGAGTCCCCGATGTCCAGAGCCACATGGAGCTGCTGTTTGGCTACAGCACAATCCTGATCCCAGACCTTCTTGACCGTCGTCTGAATGTCTGCAGACAGATGAGGAAACACCTCATCCGGGGCCTCAAGAGGGCATGGCAGAAATGTGACATAATGACAGCCGAGCTCGCCTGGTGGAGACTGAGCAAGGAGGCAGTGTAAACCTTTTTTTGCAGAGATGTCCAACTTCTTGGATTCCTTGTTCGGAGGTTTATCCATGTCCTTATGAGCAGAACGCTTGAACACAGAATCTGTCACTATCCCCTCGGCTGAAGGGTGTTCCGTGAACCCCGAAAGGGAACTGATGGGCACCGCACATTTGCGGGCCAAACAGGCAGATGGTGCGGGGCAGGAAGCATGGTGCTGCCAAAGCTCCAGGGCAGGACCCACAATACCCTTGGCCACCTGGAAGGCCTCAGTTGTAAAATTCCCCCTTATCCAGCATATTGGTAAGGGGTAGCGGGCCCACTTCTGAACGGGCTCCAACTGTATCCCCGAAGATTTGGAGAGGAGATGGAGGATGCCCACTAAGGATGAAGGGTCCTCCTCCGTGAAGAAATCCCCAACCTACTGCGTCGACCGGACAGGAGTGGAGTGAGGAGTTGTCGTCGGACTCCGAAGAGTCCCCCCTACAGTGGCCGACCACCAATATCAACTTCAACCCACTGCAGATGGTCGGGCATGTGAGTGACAGACAACCAATGGGGAAGCCCCTTAGCTGGCCAAGACTCCTTAGACAGAGCCCCGGATGGTGGCTGACAAGTTGGTGGCTCTACCATGATCGGTGGAGATGCCAGTTTAGGCTAAGCCAGAACTATCTTCACCAGCTCTGTGGGCGGAGGGGTTTTATCGACTGGCTCCAGAAACTCAGGAGACGTAGGCAATGGCCAGGAAGGTGACAGCCAGGTAACAGCCAGGGTGTGAACCAGTGTCTGCTTCTGACTGGCCAGAACCAACTGTTGCCACATCAGGTCCTTGTAGCACCGATACAACTTGCATCAAAGCCTCCTCTCAGCCGACGAGGACGAGGAAGAATAGTGGCAGTGCCAATTCCTATGATGCCAAGAATGGTGCCTGTGGGACTTATGCGATCCACTGGAGAAAGATGACCACTCAGGACCAACAGGGTTTCTCTCCTGGAGCCTTGGGATCCGGCCCAACGGGAAGGATTAGCTCGTCGGTCAGAAGGACCCAAGTGCAAAAGAGAGGATTGTCGGCCCCATCGAGAGAAAGCAGGTCTACTTGGTTGGATTGTCGACTCGTGTCTCAGCAGGATGGACTGACAGGAGCACCGTGAAGCTAGCGGTGAAGTTTCCTGGGACCGAGATTGCTCTCTGTGCCAAAAACGTCGACGGCGAGTTTTCTCTTTGTCTCTCAACAACTCCTTCTAGGAGCGTGAGCTGTGAGAGCCCAAAGGGCCCCCTCCCTTAGTCGGGAGAGATTGGCACAACTCCTTGAAGGAGCCTGGAAAGGTACAGCCCAGTTTGAGAGGAACGAAAACAGATACCGAAGAGGAATGCTCTGCGGCCCGAGCCGCCTTCTCCTCGAAAGCCTTCATCTGTTCCAACTGCTCAGTGGACCCTGCAGCCGCAGAGACCACCCAACGGGCTTCTTTTGATTTGACCAACGGGTTCTGTTTTTCCATGCGGCCCAGCTGCAAATGGGCAAGATGGTCGTAGAGCATGTTCAAATGAAATGAGCAACACATGTCCTAGGCCTGGGTATCTTAATCGTGACTCAGGCAATAAACGCACATGGCATGCGGGTTGGTGCGCGACATCTTCTGCCTGCAGGGCCACCAGTGTAACCTGGGCAAGGCCTTGTCCTCTATCATGGTCGCGATCAAAGATTGTGTGAAAGAAACTCTGATGAGTTTAAGTTTGAGTTTAGGAAGTAAATCCGAAGATTTGAACATCGGGGCCTACTCAGCATGCGAGCGATAAGGAGGGAACCTGCTTCTTCAAACGGAAAGGAAGATCTGGCATCAGGGGGTGGAGCTGAGGGATATACCATCTGGGTGGGTGGGAGGAGCCAGCTTTGAGACTTTCCGTCAATTCTTAAATGGAAAGGCAGCTGCCAGACAGTGTGGACAGAACAACATATCCACATCCTTAAAAGTAGCTCTTCTCTGACCTCTCCTGTCTCTTCCTCTGAAATAACCTCTAAACTGAGAGAGGTCAAACTGAAGAGGAAGGGGATAATAGGGCATAGGGAAGTACCCCCTACCTCTATTACCCCTCTGTTGAGTCTTTTGAGGAACAGAAGACTCACCATTTGAAGTATTGCTCTGATTGGTTGATTTTTATTCATCAACCTTTTTCATATATTCCTTAGTTCTACAATCAAATAGTACATTCCTGTTGCAGGGAAAGTCCATGGCTTTAGATTGAGTGTCCTGCATCAGATTTATTGTTCTTAGCTAAGCAAATCATCTCAGGGAGATAGCCTGGGCCATAACCCTGGAGGCTGCATCATTACTATCATCTGCCATATGGAACTGGTATTTTGTACCTTCAAAGGCAGTTTTAGCTGTCTCCACCAAATTCTTTGCCATAGAGTCAGAGCCCTGTTTAACTATGGCTAGGACTGAGTTCCAATGAGCCTTCGGATACTTGGCTGTGTAAGCCATGTATGAAGCCAGGCGGAGGAGAAGGGAGGCAGAGGGATACATCTTTCTGGCCATAAAGTCCAGCCTTTTAGAATCCTTTTCAGGAGGCTGGGAAGAAAGAGGAACCCCTGCTTTGTCACATGCCGCCTGCTGCACCACTCCCTCATGATTGAGGTGCACAAACAAAACTCTGTATCTGATTTAGACACTGATATTTCTTATCCAATCTCTTCTTAATCCCTGACACAGATGTGGGAGTCTGGAAAAGCTCCATAGTGTTATTTCTGAAAGGTTTATAGATAGGAAGAACTAACTTCTTGGGAGGGGGAAGACCTTTCATTTCTCTGTAGTCCTGGTCTTCTTCCTCTTCCTAGTTGGACTCTCAAGAGGAAAGGTCAAGAGTGTCCGTGTGCTGTAAAAAAAGTAAACATAGAGAAGGTATCCTCCTGGTCTGTAGGGGATGCTCCAAAATTGGGGTCAGGTGACACATCAGATTCTGGGGCCTTACCCTCTTAAATGTCATCTGGGACATCAAAAAAAATCATCATCATCATCATCCCCTTCATCAGCACCTGTATCAGAATGAGCTGCCGCAGGGCCAGAGGCACCAAAAAAGGACCCAATGCCTTGTATAGTTTGGTAAAGACGCCAGGCTTTTGCCATATCCTCCACAGAAGGTAAATCCCCCTGTGTAGCTTGTGGTATACCTTTCCTGGGGTTCAATGTTTTTAGATTTGTCTATGTTTTTTTACCAACTGCAGTCTCACCCTTAGTATCGCTCGGAGGTGCACTGGTATTTTTCTCTTTACGTACCTTTTTAGCAGCCACTTCATCAGGCTTCCTATTTGAACTAGGCACTTCATCAGCGTCTTTTGAAGTTTTTGATTCAGGAACTTTATCAGCCCCCTTTGAAGCCCTATTTTTATTAGGCACTTCATCAGCACCTGACTTAGTGTTTTTTGTTTTCAAAGGCACTTCATCAGCACCTGTAACAGGCTTAGATTTAAAAGATGCCTCATCAGCACCTTGATTATTTTTATTCTTTGAAGGCCCCTCATCAGTAGGCTTGGGTCCGTGTTTGGGACCAGATGAAGACCCTTCTGCCATTTCTCTAAGCCTTTTAGCTCCGTTTCTTAAAGTTTTTTGACAAAATTTAGAGCAAAGAACACAGTAATGGTCTGGACCTAAACACAGGTTGTGGGTATCATCTTTAGCTAGTATTCTTTGGCAATAAAACCTACAGTTCCAGTCCTTTTCTTAAGGATTTCTGACGTGCCAATTTACAGAAAACCCTGTACTCATAATGTTCAACAGGTGGAATGTAAAAGGTTAACGGTCAGTTCTCTATCGGTAAAGAACCATGACTTTTCTGAGGTAAAAAATAAAGAAAATTGTCGGTTCCCGCTTAAAAAAGGGAACTGTTATATAAACAAAGTAAAAGGAACCATGGAAACACTAGACGTGATAAATAAAACATAGAAAATAAAGGGAACCGTGGAACCAAGAGAAAAATGAGGTTCCCGGGAACTGAGGGGAACTGCTAAAAACTATAAGAAAATACTCAGCACACTAGAAAATTGTAAGAAATAAGGTTTAAAGCTACCAAGTTCAAGAAAAATTACTTTTTCTTGGCCGAGAGAGAGCACCTCAGAGGCAGTGTTGCTTAGACAAGAGGAGAAAAAATTCTGGATAGTTTCTCACTCTCCCAGCACAGCACACCCACAGGATTCAATCTAACTGGCTAATTCATAAAGTCATTACCATAATCTCCAGCTCTGGGGTAGTGCTATCTAGTCAGCTCAGTACAATAATTACTGATACTAAAGGACCCCTGGGGTGAGAAGTGAGTTTAAACTTCACTGTTTGCTGTACTGGTTGTTTTGGAGAAAGAGATAGTGCATAAGAGCAGAACTGTAAAAGGTTATAAGGTAATGTTGGAAGAGAATTAAAAACTGGTTACTCACCTGTTAGCAGTAGTTCTAGGAATGGTATATGCTGTTCATCCACACTCTGTTATGTCCCTTTCCCTTTTAAATCTAGCTGGAAGTCTTCAAGCTGGCTCCTCCCACCCACCTGGGTGGTAAATACCTAGACTCCGCCCCATGACGGCAGATCTTAGCCAGCTGGAAGCAAAGTGATGTGCCTAAAGCCGGGGGAGGACGGGTGGGTGCGTGTGGATGAACAACATATACCACTCCTAGAAAGTACAGTTACGTAAGAACTTACCGTAACAGTAGATCTTCAAGAACAGCTCTTGCAGCAGGTTACACCATTAGGACTGAAGCCGGCAGGCGTCTGGACCCTGACGTCAGGCGTAGTACATAAGGAGGCGGTCCCACCAGAATCCCCAGTTCTCCCGCCGGAGACTCCCGGCCGCTGGATGACATCAGAAGTGGAGACCAAGGATCCGCCATCAGAAGAAGAAAGGAAAGTAAGCTCCTGCCAAAGCCTGGTTAGGCCTTACCTCCTCCAAGGGGGAATGGTGGGCGGGAAGGTACCTGCTGCAACAGCTGTTCTCAAAGATCTACTGTAATGGTAAGTTCTTACGTAACTGCACTATCTTACTTCGAGATACAGCTCTTGCAGCAGGTTACACCATTAGGACCGATTCCCAAGCAATAGCGCCCAGAGACACTCTAGGGAGGAGGCATAAAGGAGAGATCTTGAAAATCCTGAATCTAGGACAGGAGACCCTGCAGAACGGCGAGGCCGAAACCTGCTCTCCGCCGTGAGGCGATGTCGAGGCTGTAGTGCCTAACGAAGGTGTGCACTGAACTCCATGTAGCTGTGGCACAAATGGCCGAGATGGAGATGTTCTGCAGCGCTTCGAAGGAAGTAGCCACCCCCCTAGTCGAGTGGCCCCGGACTGTGTCCAGAAGGGGCTTCTGTTTGTTGTTGTAGCAAAAAGAAATGCACTGGACAAGCCAGCGAGAAAGAGTCTGTTTTGAGACTGGTTGGCCCAACATGCTCTCAGCAAAGGAAATAAACAGCTGTGCGGATTTGCGATGCTGTTTGGTCCTGGTCAAGTAGTATCTTAAGGAGCAGTGAACATCTAGGATGTGAAGCAGTGCCTCTCCTCTGTTGGTGTACCTGGGGAAGTACACCGGCAGATCGATGTCCTGATTAAGGGTAAGGGCTGAGACCACCTTCAGCAGGAATTTTGGATTCGTCCTCAGGGACATGCTGTCCTGGTGGAAAATTAAATAAGGTTCCTTACACAAGAGGGCACGTAGCTCAGAGATTCTCTTTGCGGACGTAACAGCAACTAAAAATACAGGTTACTCACCTGTAACAGGAGTTCTAGGAATGGTATATGTTGTTCATCCACACTTATTGGCAGGTTCCTTGCCGCTTTAAATCTTGCCGGAAGGTCTTCAAGCTGGCTCCTCCCACCCACCTGGGTGGTAAAACTCTCGGCTCCGCCCCATGATGCCAGATCTAGCCCGCTGGAAGCCAGGTTGTGCGTCGAAGCCGGGGAGGCCAGGTAGGTCGTGTGGATGAACATATACCATTCCTAGAACTCATTTTGAAGTAGTATGTATTTCTAGGGACATGGATATGTTGTTCATCCACACTTACTGGCAGACTCCTAGCAGTTCCCCGGGAGGAGGGAGGAAAGGCGCACACCCCCTACTTAGGTATAAAGACTGGAGAACCGAGGCTCCAACCAACATCCCGGCATGACCCAAGGTCGATGTGGAAGGGGGAACCGGTATATGCCTGCTTCCGGGTAGGAGCCCTACAGATACCCTGGACAGGGGTATCCTCGGTAGCAGCCACCGATGCAGCGGAAGGGCGGGTAAAATGAGCACTTATCCCTCTGGGAGGCTCCATGCCCGCCCACCTATAGTGGAGATCTATGCAGGAGGTGACCCACCCGCTCGTCGTCCGCTTGACTGCAGGTCTGCCAGGTGCAGCTTCAGCGTAGATGACAAACAGCTGGCGAACCTCTCCCGAACTTCAGCCCTACGCTCCCTGGGAAGGCAAGCGTTAAATAGGGTCCCAATGGATCCTATATAGGCCTCGGAAGTGTGAACAGGGTTGAACCATGGCAGAGACAATACCCGGTTAGGGAAAAAGACTCCACCACCGCCTACGGAAGGAACTTCGGGTAGGGCGCAGGACAACCTTGTTCCTGTGGAAGACCAGATAGGGAGATTCAAAGGAGCGCCTGGAACTCTCCCGTCCTTCTGGTTGGCATGGTAGCCCCAAGGAGGTGTTCTTCCACAACAGGTGGGGGAAGTCACACCTGTGCAAAGGTTCGAACGGCTTGCCTGTGAGCTAAGCCCATACCAGCGTAAGATCCCACAGAAATGGGGATACTCTCCCCAGAGGGGAGGTGTGATCAAAGCCTTGGAAAGCGCCAGACCACCTTTCCTGCACTGCTGACTACCTTCTGGCCTGCGCCTAGAAGACGGGAGTAGCTAACAGGAGCACCTTGAGGGTCGTCGACCGAAACCCTTGTTCAAGAAAAGAACAGACCACAGATAGTCCGGAATGCTCGCCGAGGAACAGGAGAAGGGACCAGGCCCTATCCCAACACCAAATGGAGAACTATTCCATTTGAAGGCGAGCATATCTGGTCGACTCCTGGCAAGACGCCTCAAAAGCGTCGAGGACCTTGCCGGAAGACCCAAGGCCTGGCCACTAGCCACACAGGGACCAGGCCGTCAGGTGCAGAAATTGAAGGTCCGGATGGAGTACGTTCCCCTAACAACAGAGATCAGGACCGGGCGGGCTGGAAGCCGCCTCGGGAGCCTGGGGCTGAGGCTGAGACTGAGGAGAGCTGGATACCAGAGCTGGCAAAACCAGTCTGGGGCTACCAGAATCACCTGCACCTACTCCCTCCTCGCCTTGCCTGAGGGTCAAGGGAAATGGGGGAGAGGCGTAGAAGAGGCCTGGGGTCCGCGGCCTCAAAGGCATCCCCTACAGCGAACCATGCTGAGGGGGCGGGCATGAGACAGTCTCGGGCTCGAATTCTCCCTGGAGGGAAAAACAAAGGTCCACCCGAGGTGTGACCAAGAGGGAGAACAGATCTTGTGCTACCTCCAACAGGAAAACCACTCGTGAGGCGCAGCCCTTATCCGGCTTAGGGCATCTGCCAGGGTGATGGAGGCTCCTGCCATTGAAATGGCTAGGAAACCGCCTCCCGGCTGCCTGAAGGACCCAAAGCTGAGAACCTCCTTACGCAGAGGCAAGGGGCTCAGCCGATCCTGGCGGGATAGGTAGCACATGGTCGTGTTATTGTCCACCTGGACCTAAACCACTAGACCCCGCACAGACTGAGCGAGTGGTGCAAGCTAAGCGGACCGCCTGGAGCTCCAGCAGATAGGAAGACATTGGGACTCCCGAGAGGACCAGAGGCGGTGCACTCTGTATTCCCCTGATGGGCACCCCCACCCATCCGAGATGCATCGGTCGGAGAAGACTGTCGACTCGGGCCGGACGAACGGGATGTTCTCCTGCAAATGAGCTGGAACAGCCTGAAAGAGAGCGTTCCCTAACCCCTGGGCTGTTGCCACGAACTGGTCCAAAGGAACGCAGCGCTGTGACCGCTGGCTGGCCAGCCCCCATTAGGGGGACGCATGAACCGGCGGATCCAAACAGACCACGCTGGTGCAGGCCGCCGCAAGGCCCAGGAGGTGCAGGAAGTCCCGGGCAGGGCGCAATTGCCCAGTCAGACCTGAATAGGTAAGGGAGGAAGAACCTCGGCCCTGTCCACCAGGAGTCGAGCTCGGACTCAAGAAAGGATCACCCGCTTAGACACGAGTTCCAACATGGCTCCAATAAAAAGGAGACCAGTCTGAGAGCAACCTAGAGGGCCAGAACGATGGACCGTCCTCCTCCTCCCTGGAGGGGTTGCAGTCAGGCTGCCATCCGGGTGGGGTTACGCCCGGGCCCCTCAGTGCACGCAGGAATGCTGCTGAACAGAGACCGAAGGGCCTGGCCTGGAACTCGAAAAGATATCCCCCGCTTAAGAAAAGGAGGAGTCTCCCAAGAAATGGACGGAACGAAGTGTAAGCACGTCCTGGAGGTCCAGGAAGAGAGCCACACGCCTTGTTCTGAGGATGCGATATCTGAGACAGAGAGACCATCCCGTCGTGTGGATCAAGAATGGGGCGCAAGCCCCCTGTCCGTTAGGGGCCAGGAATACCTGGACACGAACCCAGGGTCTGGAGGAGGATCCGCCACCTTCCTGATCACCTCCATCTCGAGGGGCCAGGCAAGTCGGCTCGGCGGGCCGACAACGAGGCTGCGGGCCCCATGACCCCCGAGGGGCAACGGCTCGAAAGGGTGGGGCCTGCTCGCAATCCCGAGGCAGGACCTTCCCTAGCACCTCCAACACCCAGAGGTCGGAAAGCGGACCAGGTGGAGGAGGGGCGGAGCCGTCTCCCCATGGGGAAACCCGGGTAGGGGTGACGGGGCCGGAGACAGCGTCCCTCAACCCGTCACTGGGCAGGCTTGGAGGAGGGACTGGCCGAGGGAGCTCCTGGGCCTTTACCTCCCTGCTTCCCTTTAGAGGAAGCCGCTGGCTTGGGGTCAGGATGCCCAGCGCAAGGCTGCTGGCCCTCATGCTGGAGTTGATGGGCCGGTCGAGCCGCAGGGGCCAAGGGGCAAAGGGGCTTACGCAAAGGCTGCTGGCGGCCCTTGTCCCTCTGGGCGGGGGTGACAGAGTCCGGAGTGGCATTGAACTTCTCGATCCCCTGGAGGTGTCCCTCCACTCTAGGGCCGAAGAGGTCAGTCCCCAAGAAGGGGACGTCCGCTAACTTGTGCTGGGTTTCCATTGAGAAAGAGGATAACCTCAGCCACGCCCTGCGGCACATGGCCACTGCGCCTGCCACCGACCTGGCACAGGAATCACCTAAGTCCAGAGCAGTCTGAAGCTGCTGCGTCGCCACCGCCCTACCCAGGTCCCGCACCCGCCGGACCATGGTCCGCAGGTTGGCCGGGAGATGAGGGAGCACCTCATCCAGGGAGCCCAAAAGGGCGTGGGAAAAATGTGCCATCAGTGTAGCCGAGCTGGCCTGTCGGAGGCCTAGGGAGGACACAGGATAAACCTTGTGCCCGACATATTCCATCCTTTTGGACTCTTTGTCGGGGGGCCTATCCACATCGCGAGCGTTCCCAGAAAACTGGAAAACTATCGGTAACTAACCCCTCAGCCGAGGGGTGCTCTGAGAAACCGGGCAAAGAACCGACAGGGACAGAGTACTTCTTGGCCATCCCGGCTGAGGGCGCAGGGCAGGAAGAAGGCCGCCGCCAGAGCTCCAAGGCCTGGCCGACAATGGCCTCAGCCACCAGGAAGGCCTCCGAGGGTGAACCCCCTCGGTCTAGAATCTCTCTCAGGGGATAAGAGACCCATTTGGACACGGGTTCAAGCTGCATCCCGGTGAACTCAGATGAGCTGAAACAGACCCATAAAGGACGATGGGCTGTCGTCCACAGAACGTTCCGGAGAGGACCCGGGGTCCTCCCGAATGGGGAACATGGAGGAGTCGACGTCGGACTCCGAAGGGTCTGCAAAGAGCTGCCTCAGGCCTGAGTCACTCTTTGCCTGCCGAGGGCGGGCAGGAGTGAGGGGAACAGACAACCTGCGGGACAGGTCGTGACCCACCCGAGGTTCCACCGAAGACGGTGGGGCAGCAGGGTTCGGACGAACAACCGGCCCTGGGTGGGCACCTCAACTGCAGCGAGCGGTTGTGTCGGCCGATCGGTCGGCAGCAGCTTTCTGGACGGGGAATGAATCGGTGTCAACTGATTCCCGGACAATAACAACTGCTGCCACATGAACTCCTCGTAACGTCGACGCCATCTGCATCGAAGCCACTCCTAATCCGAGGAGGGAGACGAGGAAGAACAGTAATGCCACTTAACTCGGTGCCCCGACCAGGATCGGCGAAGTCGGCGGGAGCGGCTTGACCAAGAAGAGGACCGAGACCCAAATCTTCGGGGGGACCGAGGGTGGGCCTGGGAAGGAGCGGGGAACGCCCGCTCTTCCCTCGGCTCGGACGAAAGGACCAAGGCCTGTCGCCTCGAAGGTACAGGCAGAACCTCGGCCTCCATCGGGGGAACTGGCGAAGGGATGGCAGCTCCTGCAGAAGACAGCCCAGATGACGGGTCGAGAGACTCGACAACGTCGACGGGAGTCCTGGCCGGCTGACCTGACGGGGACACCGTGAAGCCAGCGGCCTGAGCCGCACCCTCGACCGAAGTAGAGAGTCGGCCGACAGGGGATGATGGGACTTAGCCTGCGACTCCTTTGACCTGGGCTGAGAGGCAGGTCCGGAAGGTCCCTCTCCCTTCGAGGAAAGGGACTGGTGAAGCTCCCTGAACGAAGCTGAATGAGGAGAACTCAAGGAGAGCGGGATAAGCGTCGCGACCGAGGAGGAGGGGGGAACAGACTTGGTCGCCGCCCCTTCCAAGGAGGAAAGGAGATCAAGCTGCTCAGCCAAGACAGCCGGCGCGGACACTGCCCGACCAGTCTCCAAGGATTTTTCCGGCGCGGAAAAAGTTTCAGGTCGCCAGAGCCCCAAACGGGCCGCATGATCCTCCAGGAGGCTGGTCGAAAGGGCACAGCAAAAATTGAAAACTTGCGGATCATGGTCCAAGTCGAGGCAGTAGACGCATGTGGAGTGCGGGTCTTTCCTGGAGGAATTAACCAAGCGCCTCCGGGAGCCGGGAAACAAATTATCCATCGCAGCAGCGAGGGAAGAAGACTGAAGATTTAGTAAACTTCCAACAAAATTCAGAGAGACCGAAAAATTCAGGAACTAGTTGAAAACGCAGAGCGCTAAGGAGGGAACCTGAGCTTCCAAGCGGTAAGGAAGATCTGGCGTCATGGGGCGGAGCCGAGAGTTTTACCACCTGGGTGGGTGTGAGGAGCCAGCTTGAAGACCTTGCAGCAAGATTTAAAGCGGCAAGGAACCTGCCAATAAGTGTGGATGGATGAACAACATATCCATGTCCCTAGAAATAACGTCTTCCACGACAGAAAACTTAGCTCGCAATCTGCGGCAGGTTCAAAAGGGGGCAGCGTGAGCTGCTCCAGGATAAAGAGTAGGTCCCAAGGAGCGACGGGATCCTTAATTGGTGGTCTAAGGTGTAGCACCCCCCTCAAAAAGTCACGAGAGGCATTGAGTAGTGGTAGGCCGAAATAGCACAGAGGTGAACCTTAATTGAAGAGTAGGCAAGGCCTGAGTAAAAGAGGGAAAGCAGGTATTCTAGAAGTGATTTTTCTGGGCATTCTAAAGGGGAGAGACTGCGTGCCTGAGACCACAGGCAAAACCGGCGCCATTTCATGGCGTATGTTGCATGCGTTGCTGGCTTTCTGGCAGCAGAAAGAACTTCCGCCACCTCTTGCGAGACCCTGTGTCGCAGAATGGCTATGTCTCGAGGAGCCAGGCATGCAGGTTCAGTGAGTGTAAGTCCGGGTGGACTAGTGAACCCTCCTCTTGAGACAGCAGATGGGAGCTGATGGGCAACGGGAGCGGAGGTTCCCGGGACAATTGCGTCAGCATGGGGAACCAAATCTGTCTGGGCCAGAAAGGCGCTACCAGGATCATTGTTGCGTGCTCCCTGCGAAGTTTGAGAAGGACTCTCTGGATCAACGGGAAGGGAGGGAAAGCGTAGAGGAATCTGTCCACCCAGGAGAGGGACAACGCGTCTCGCCAAAAAACACCAGGCCCTGGATCTAGCAAGCAAAAATTGGGCAGTTTTGTGTTCGATGGGGAAGCGAACAAGTCCAATTCTGGAGTGCCCCATCGAAGAAACAGATCCTCTGCTACCTCCTGAAGAAGCTCCCACTCGTGGACTCTGGCCTGGGATCGACTCAGGCCGTCGGCGATTGTGTTGTCCACTCTGGGAACATGAACTGTAATCAGGCTGGCGCCGTGTCGAATTACCCATTCCCACACTCTCATAGCTTCACTGCAGAGGGGATAAGAGTGTGTGCCTCCTTGCTTGTTGAGATAATACATCACCGCTGTATTGTCTGTTTGAAGCAGAAGAGTACTCGGTGGAATTTCGGACTGGAAAGCTTGCAGGGCATAAAGGACCGCCCTCATCTCCAGAATGTTGATGTGGAGGTGAGCTTCCTGAGAGGTCCACGTTCCCCGAGACCTCACCCCGTTCAGGTGTGCCCCCCACCCCAGCCCTGAGGCGTCTGTGGAGAGGATTACCTCTGGGGACGGCGCTACAAACGGAACACCCACGGAGAGTGTCCCTTGGTCTAGCCACCATTGCCAGTCTCAAATCACGGCCCTCGTGATTCTGACTGGCTGCTGCACATGGTCTTGCCTTTGATCCCATTGCACTTTCAGCATCCACTGAGTTACCCGCATGTGGAGCCTTGCCATCAGGACGGTTGGAATGGCCGCAGCCATATGTCCGAGCAGGCGAAGGACCAGTCTGGCGGGGACGGTCTTCTTTGCCGAAAGGTCCCTGATGCGCTCCGCTCTGTCCTCGGGAAGAAAAGCTTTCCCTTGGACGGTGTCCAGAACTGCGCCTATGAACTGCAGCTTCTGGGATGGTACCAGGAGAGACTTCACGTAGTTGATAGGAATGCCCAGCAACTGAAAAAGAGCTTGAGTGTTCTGGATAGCCAACAACAGCGCCTCTCTGGAGGCAGCCATGAGAAGCCAGTCGTCCAGGCACGGGAACATGTAGTGGCCCTGTCTCCTTAGAGATGCTGCCACGACTGCCATGCACTTGGTAAAGACCCTGGAGGCCGATGACAGTCGGAAAGGAAGCGCCCGGAACTGAAAGTGGTGGCCGAGAAACTCGAAGCGCAGGAATCTCCTGCACTTGAGCAATGGGGATGTGCAGGTAAGCGTCCTGCATGTCCAGTGACGCCAAAATTGCGTCCTTCTTCAACATGGGAATAAGACCCTGGAGGGTCACCATGCAAAACCGTTTGTAGGCGACCGACATGTTGAGGTCGCTGAGGTCCAATATTGGACGGAGGTCCCCTGTTTTCTTTGGAACCAGAAAGAAGTGGGAATAGTAGCCTGTTCCTCTCTGGTTCTCCGGGACGTACTCCACCACTCCTTTTTGCAGAAGCAAGAGTACTTCTTGCCTGATAAGCAATCTGTGCTGACCCGAGTAGCAAGAGAGCAGAGGAGGCCTTGTGGGTGGCTTGTCTACGAATTCTATGAAGTGGCCTTTTTTGACCAGTTGGAGTACCCACCTGTCAGTGGTGATAGACTGCCACCCTGGCAGGTGGTCCGTAATACGACCCCCGACCTTGGTGTCCCATTGATCCTGAGGGCCGGGGGCCAGGAAGGAGTCATGCTGTGGCGGCTGATAGTCCTGCAGGCTGGGCCGACTTGGCAGGACGTTGGCGTCTGCCTAAGGACGACTTCCCCTGGGCTTTCCGGGACAAGGAGCCCCTCTGTTGCGGGCCGGAAGGGGACTGTTGTCTGAGTCCGGCCGCGAAAACGGCTCTGGTTCCTGCGAAAGGAACCGGGCCTGGGTCTGTACATGGCCTGGACAGACCTCACTGCCTTCCCGGCCTCCTTAAGTTTGGTGAGGACCTTCTCCAAAGACTTACCGAAGAGAACTTCGCCGTGGAATGGGGCGTCCAGTATCTTCTTCTGGACGTCCGGGGTGAATCCATAGACACGAAGCCATGAGTGTCTCCAGAGGCATACGCCTGAGGCTGCCGCTCTGGCCGAGGAGTCCGCAGAGTCATACGCGGCTCGAAGCACCTGGGTTCCCACGTCTGAACCCGTGCAGAGGAGCTGAAGCAGTTCTTCCTTCTGCTCACCTTCCGGGATCTTTTCTGCCAGCTCTAGTCTCTGCTCCCAGAAGGCATTCTGAAACTGGACCATGTCGGTGAGATAATTGAGGGACCTAATGGCGCAGGTTGCAGCTGCGTACGTGCGCCTGCCCATCGCGTCCAATTGCTTGGACTATGGGTCGGGTGGCAGGGTGCTCAGATGTTGCGGCCTCTGGGATCAGTCATGTGAGGCTGTAATGACCAGGGAATTGGCCAGAGGATGAGATGCCAAGTACTGGTCCTCCCTAGGGGCCTTGAATAGGCGGTCAGCCTTCTTTGGCATCGCCGGGAGAGAATGTGGACATTTCCACACTGCCTTGGTGATGTCCATGAAGGTGTCCACCAAGGGTGGTACCACAACAGGCTTTGGGTCCTTTTGCCAAAGATAACGTGCAAGGCGTAGCCTCTTGGGGTAAAGTTCTTCTGCGTCCCAGCCCATATTCTCTTGGATATGCCTCATAATCTCCGAGAACGATGGGTCATCCGGAGGAGATCTTGGGAGCTCACGTGGGTCTGGAGAGGGGATGCTGTTGGAAGAAGGGGATCTGGATCTGTCTGAGAAGTCCGATCCAGAGTGCTCCATCGAAGGCGAGTGATGGCATCTTCTGGGTCTCCCGGGCTGGGTGACCCTGAAGAAGATCTGGACAGAGGTCTCCTCTTTTCCGATGGTCTGCCCCTAGGAGATTCAGCAGGTTCCTGGGGGGGAAGGTACTCTGCCTGCTGCCCCGGATGGGGGAAGGGGTGCTGGGGCCGGTGGAGTCACGGGTGGAGGAGGAGGAAGAGGAGGAGGTGTGGGAACCATGTTCTTTTTTATGGTATCCCACCAAAAGGTAAACAGCTCCTTGACCTCAGAAATATTGAGACCCGACGACGGGCCGGGCGCCGGTGGTCAGTTGTCGGGTTCCGGCATCGGCCCCCCAGGGGTCTCTGGTTCAGGAGAGGGTTCCCTCGGGGGTTCGACAGGACCGGGTTCACCCGCCTGGTCCTCGGGCTGTGTTGACTCCTCCTCCGTGAGCGCCTCCTGGCCAACGTCGGTAGGCGGTGTAGGGGTTCCTCTATCTGCTGGCATGGACGTCTGGTCCCCAGCCGGCGTCCGCAGTGGAGAAGGCCCGACTGGCGCCGGGCGTCTGGCTGTCATCGGGTCCCAGGACCGGTGGTGCATGGCCGACGTCAGGTGGGCCGACGTCGGGTCAGATGTCCTCTTGAGCAATGTCGGCTCCTTGGTTTTCCACTGGGGTGGAGGAGGCAAGGAGACCGATCGGACATCGGGGGCAGAGTGGCGGGAGCCGGACTTATGGTGATGGCGGTCCCCTGACCTCGGCGAGGTCTTGGACGATGAGGAAGGCCTGGAGGTCATAACAGGCTGCAGAGTGGAGGAACCGGAGGAAGACTTGATCGTGACCGGGGGAGGCTGAGAGCGGGCCCGGGAAGGTGAGCGGTCGGACCGGGAGCCGGAGCTACGGGAGTCGGAAGCCCTAGAAGGGGATTTAGATCTCACCCTCTCCCTGTGTTTTTCGAGGTGCCGGCTGGCTTTCTCGGAGGATTCCCCCTTTGAGGCAGGATCCATGGCCTTCAATCTCTCTTCCAGAAGGTAAGCTTGGAGGGCCTTCTGACGATGGATTCGGGTCCGACTATTGAAGCCTTGACAGAAGGAGCAGGCCCAGGTGTCGTGGTCCGGGCCAAAGCACCGCACGCAGGCCGAATGTGGGTCTTTAAAGGGAATTTGCTTCCCGCAAGCACACTTTGACGGATGGCCCTCCGCAGATGTTGGAGAGGACATCAGATGGCAGACGATTCGTTAGAAAATAAAGTTTCCAGATGAAGAAAATGAGAAAAGAACTTTTCCAGGCATCGCGCACTAGACAATGACTGGAGGGTCGAGACATGCAAGTCGACGGCGGGAAAGAACTGGGGATTCTGGTGGGACCGCCTCCTTATGTCCTACGCCTGACGTCAGGGGCGGGACTGACGTCGGAGGCGGTTCCCGCTGAAGACTGCTAGCTAGAAGATTTCCGTGGGGTCCTGACACCTGCCGGCTTCAGTCCTAATGGTGTAACCTGCTGCAAGAGCTGTATCTCGAAGTAAGATCTACTGTTACAGGTGAGTAACCTGTTTTTCTAGGAGCGTGGATATGCTGTTCATCCACACTGTTTGGCAGACTCCTAGCAGTTCTCCGGGAGGAGGAAGGCAAGGCGCAAACCCCCTACTTAGGAAACAGACTGGAGAACCGAGGTCCCAAAACCAGCATCCGGACGTGACTCAAGGTCGATGTGGTAACGGGTAATGAAGGTATTTACTGACTTCCAAGTAGCAGCCAGACAGATTTCCTGGATACGGATGTCCCTGGAAGCAGCCACCGATGCAGGAGTATTGCGGGTAGAATGAGCTCTTATCCCTCTGGGAGGCTCCTTGCCCGCCAACTCATAGCACAGACCTATGCATGATTTAATCCATCTTGCAATGGTCCATTTGGCTGCTGGGCTGCCAGAAGCGGCTTCAGCGTAGGTGACAAACAGCTGGCGAACCTCTCCCCAAATTTCTGCCGTCCTCTCCTTGTAGTAGGAGAGAGCACGTATGAGGTCCAGGGTATGGAGCCTCTACTCTGCGGTATAGTTAGGGTAATATACCGTCAGAGTCAACACCTGGTTGAGGTGAAACTCTGACATCACCTTCGAAAGGAATTTCGGGTGGGGGCGCAGGACAACTTTGTCCCTGTGAAAGACCAGATAAGGGGAGTCCACCGAAAGCGCCTAGAGCTCCCCTGTCCTTCTGGCTGATGTGATAGCCACCTGGAAGGTCGTCTTCCACAAGTGTGACAGCTCACACTTGTGCATGGGTTCGAATGGCTTGTCCATGAGCTTTGCCAAAACCAGCAAAAGATCCCACGGAGGTGGAGGTTCACGCACCGGAGGGGATGTGTGATCCAGGCCTTTGAAAAAGCACCCAACCAATGTCTCCTGTGCCAATGTCGACTGACCTGCCCACGCCCGGTAAGTGCAAATGGCTGCCAGGTGCACCCTAAGGGTGGATTACCGTAGACCCGTTTGGAGAGAGACCAAAGGTAGTCTAAAATGTTAGCCACACAGCAAGATAAGGTGTCCAGACTCTTACCTAGACACCAAACGGAAAACCTTTTCCATTTGAAGGCATAACATTTCTTGGTCGATTCCTTACAAGATGTCTGCACAACTGTGTAGACATCCTTGGGAAAGACCCAGAGCCTGGAACTCTAGCCGCTCAGGTACCAGGCTGTGAGGTGTAGGGATTGAAGGTCCGGATGGAATACCTTCCCCTGGTTCAATGATATCAGGTCTGGGTGTGCACAAAGCTGCTCCGGGGCCCGCAGCTGAGGCTGACGAGCTCTGGATACCAGAACTGGCGGGGCCAATCTGGGGCTACCAGGATCACCTTCGCCTTGTCCCTCCTCACCTTGAGTAACACCTTGTGGATCAAGGGAAATGGAGGGAAGGCATAGAGGAGGCCTGGGGTCCATGGCCTCGAGAAGGCATCCCCCTGCAGCGAGCCCTGCTGAGGGGGGCGGGCATGGTATAGCCGCAGCTTGATGTTCTCCCTGGAGGCAAACAGGTACACCAACGGTTTGCCCTTACGGGGAGAACAGATTATAAGCTACCTCTGGATGGAAAGACCACTCTTGGGATGTCTGGCCTATGCGGCTGAGAGCATCCGTCAGCTGGTTTGAGATTCCTGCCACATGGATGGCAAGGAGATCCACCTCCAACCGGCTGACGAGGGTCCAGATCCGGAGCGCCTCCTTGCATAGCAGATGGGAGTGCGTGCCGCCCTGTTTGTTGAGGTAGTACATGGTCATGGTATTGTCCGTCTGGACTTGAACCACTTGACCCCGGAGCAGAGGAGCGAAAACTTACAGTGCCAGTCTGACTGCTCTGTGCTCCTCAGGGGTCCAGAACCCCTGGGCTCTGTTGTCCCCCATGTGGGTTTCCCAGCCCATGAGAGAGAGGCATCGGTCGTGAGAATGGCCGTCGGCTCAGGGCGGACAAACAAGATCCCTTCCTGCAGACGACCTGGGACGGTCCACCATTGGACAGCGTCCCACATCTCCTGGGTGACAGTGACCAGCTGGTCAAAATGACCCCGACGCTGAGTCCACTTAGCAGCCAGCTCCCACTGGAGGGGGGCGCATGTGCAATCTGGCCCAATGGACCACTGAGGTGCACGCCGCCATGTAACCCAGAAAGCGCAGAAGTCCCAAGCAGGGTGCTAGTGCTCAACCAGAAATGATTAGGCAAAGGAGAAAAGAACCTCCGCCCTGTCTGCTGGGAGCCTGGCTTGACGAGAGTCAAGCTCTGCTCCGATAAAGCCCATCACCTGAGAGGGCACGAATTCAGACTTGGCCTCGTTGATCAGAAGGCCTAATTGGGAACAGGTTCGGAGGGCCAGGTGCCTGGACCGCTCCACCTCCTGCAGGGAGGAACCCGCCAGGAGCCAATTGTCGAGGTAGGGGTATATCTGAACCCGCTGACGCTGAAGATGGGCCGCCACCACTGTGATGCACTTGGTTAAGACCAGAGTGGCCGATGACAGGCCGAATGGCATGGCTTGGAACTTTTACAGAGTCCCTTCCACCCTGAAGCAGAGGAACCGCTGGTGGGACAGACAGATTGGGACGTGGAAAAAACGCATCCTGTAGATCCAGTGAACAGAACCACATGTTTTGCTCCAGAGATGGTATGACCTAATTCAGAGTTACCATCCGGAAGGCATGAGACCTGAGATATTGATTCAGGTCGTGGAGATCTAGGATGGGGTGCCAACCCCCCGTCCGCTTGGGCACCAGGAAGTACCTGGACACGAAGCCAGGGTCTGTAGGAGGATCCGGCACTGGACCTACCGCCTCCTCGTGAAGGAGCTGCGCAATGTCGTCCTGAAGGGCCAACTGAGTGCAAACTGAGATCCTTTCCTCCCGAGGGGCAAGGGCTCGGCAGGGAGGGTGCTGCTCGAATTCTAGAGGCAGTCCGTGACTGACCACTTCCAGAACCCAGCTGTCCAAAGTGATACCAGACCAGGCAGAAAAAAAGTGGCGGAGCTGGCCCCCCACGGGAGGACAGAGAACGGGCGTGACGGGTGTAGAGATGGCCACCCTGACCCGTCACTGAGCAGGCTTAGAGGAGGAGGAGGCTCCTGGACCGGCACCTTTACCTCCTTTGCAGGACTGTTGAGGACCCTGCTTGGGCCTAGGGCACCAAGCTTGAGCCTGCTGTTGCTGTTGACCTCCCTGGAAGGAGGGCTGTCTAACCGCAGGAGAAGAGTGCCAAAAAGGCTTCTTCTTGCACTTCTGCTGGTTCTTGCCTGAAAAACCCTTTGCAGAAGTGGCATCCAAGGTAGCATTGGACTGCTGTATGCTCTGGAGGTGACCTGCCATTCCCAGACCGAAGAGATCGGTGCCAAGGAAGAGCACGTCAGCCAACTTGTGCTGAGTATCCGCCAGAAAAGAGGATAACCTCAGCCAGGCCTTGCGGAGAGTGGCCACCATGGCCAGGGCCCTGATTTTTCTGCGCGCACATCGAGCAAAGGTCTGCGTAGAGGTTCTCATTTGCCGCAGAACTTCGCGCACTCAACACCACCTTCATGCACATTTTTACCCTTAATTTTTTCCTTTTTGTTTTTTGCCATATCTGACACAATGCCGCTCGTAACACAGTCATTTTTGGAATTTTTTCACCAAATTTTCAACATAGCCATTTCAAGACCTCTGCTCATGAACAGTGTCACTGTGATTTTCTTAATTTGTCCCGTACATTGATTTCGCACACCGACTGCGCCATTCTGCGCTACAAGGGTGGAAACACATTTTGGGTGAGATGTGAAAAATGACAGCTGTACTACTCATAAAACAGTGTGGTGAAATGGCAATGTTGAAACTCTGGAGTGAAAATATTGAAATTCCACGAACTTACGAGCCTGCGTAGGAACTGTACCGCGCGCTCGTTAAACAGTGATTTTTTGGAATTTTGGCACCAAATTTTCAACATGGGGGTTTTGGGCCCCTTTCTCATGAATGATGTCACTGTCATGGTGATGATTCGGTCGAAGGGTGATTTTGCAGTCACTGTGAAATCACCCGCCGAGTGAAAACCTCGCCAGTGACTGTTCGTCATGGGCCAAAACCCCATGTTGAAAATTTGGTGCAAAAATTCCCAAAATGCCTGAGATATGCAATGTGTGGAACCTCCTCCTATCTAGCCCATTATACAGCTTACCGCATTTCCTCAGTTCGCGTCGCTTTGAAGAGTGCAGGCGTGTTCCGGTCCACCGAAGATCGTCGCGCAGGGTCGGTAGTATGGGGTGGGGGTGTGGGAGGCTGGGTGCGCGTGGGTGGGTGCGGGAGGGGAGGGGCTCGGGAGGCGCCGTGGGACAGTTTTGTTTTACAGGGAGAAAAAAAAGGCGTCGTGGGACCGCTTGCCACGCTGGGGTGGGCTCCCAGCGTGGCACACCGACTGGGCGTTCAGCCCGACAGGGGATTGGGCACCCGTCGGCAAAAATCAGTGTACGTTTGCCACGCTGGTGGGCTCTCAGCGTGGCACAGCGACTTGGGGGGCATTCAGCCAACGGGGATTAGGCACCCCCGTCTGCAAATGAAGCGGACGTTTGTTCCACGGGCGGCCAAATTCTGCGGGTGATGGCAAATTCCGCGGATATTTCTGCGGTTTGCCGCATCCACGGAATCGCGGAAAACTCGGGGCCCTAACCATGGCTGCTAGTGAGCTGGCACAGGAAACTCCAATATCCAAGGCCGTCTGGAGCTGCTGTTTTGCAACAGCATGGCCCTGGTCACAGACCTGCTTAACTGTGGTCTGCATGTCAGTTGGGAGATGAGGGAGGACTTCATCTAGCGACCCCAAGAGGGTGTGAGAGAAGTGTGCCATGATCACTGCTGAGCTGGCCTGATGAAGGCCCAAGGATGAGGCCACATACCCCTTCCAGGCAGAATGGTCCATATTCTTGGACTCCTTGTCCGGAGGGCAGTCAGTACCCGCTAAGCTACCCGTGCGTCTAAACACAGAGGCAGTCACAAGGCTCTTGGCCAAGGGATGCTCTATGAAACCCGCCAAGGACCCCATGGGTACAGTGTACTTGCGAACCATGAGGGCAGATGGAGCCAGGCAAGAGGCAGGGCGCTGCCATAGCTCAAGGGCCAGGCCAATAATGGCTTCAGCCACTGGGAAGGCCTCCATTGGGGTATCCCCTCCTCTTAAGGATATCCGTGAGACGATATTCCGCCTTCTTTTGGATAGGCTCCAAGGGCATACCGGTTGACTGTGAAATAAGGCAGAGGATGCCCTGGAAAAAGGAAGGACCTTCCTCCAAGCCTGTCACTGACAACTCATCATTGGGGTGTGAGTGTAGACCGATGGTATCAGAGTCCGAAGAGCTGGGATATAAGGGTCTCCCACCTATGTCCCCTTCAATATGCCAACGGCGATCAGGGACGACAGTGATGGACAGATGGCGGGGCAGGCCCGTATCTGTCCGGTCTTCTTTTGAGGGAGCCTCTCCCTGAGGCTAATTAGGTGGTGGCTCCACCAAAATTGGTGGGGAGACCGGAACAGGCTGAACAGGAATGCGTGGCAGTCCGACCAGAAGAAGAACCAGAGTCTTCGGTTCCAGAGGGGTCGGCCTAAGAGACTGGGGCCAAGTAATGGGCAGCTTATGACTAGTCAGAATTAGCTGTTGCCACATAAGGTCCTCATAACGCTGACAGAGCTTCCATCGAAGTCTCTCCTCATCCGAGGAGGATAAGGATCGGTGGCAACGCCTCTTCTGAGAGTGTTTGTGACCTTTTTTCGACCAAAGGGGTCAGCTTGTTCGACTGGGAGAGGCTGGAGTCGGTGAAAACCAAGGTTCCAGCTCCTGACCCTCGATCGGGATACCCGAGGGCTGGGTCTCCTCGTCGGGGAAGGAAAGGATAGACGTCCTCTCCAATGAGTAGTCGACCAGGGTCGGCGACAACGGGTCGAGATATCTCTCGGCTGGTTGGGCCATTTCCTCGGCCTCGGTGCCTTGGCCTGATAGAAGGTCCGAGAAGCCAGCAGCCGAGGTAGCGATCTCGACCGAGGCTGCAAGATCCTGGGATTCAGAACTCTCTCGGTCTCAGGAACATCTTCTCCAAGAAGATGACTTAGGGTCTTTATCCCGTTTTCTAGGGCGGGAGGAGTGCATGCCCGAGGGCGCCTTACCCCTGGTGAAGAGAGACTGGCATAGCTACCAAAAGGATCCTGTGAAGGTAGGGCCAAGGTTTAGCAGCACAAAAAAACCTTGGCAGGCCGAGGCTTGGGCAGCTTCTTCTTCAAATGCCGCCATCTGGCTGCTCGGCAGATCCTGCGGCCGCGGAAACCACCCACCTTGCCTCCTTCAATTTCACCAGTGGATTACGAAGCTCCGATCTCCCCAGCTTAAGGCGCGCTTTGCGGTTGTCCACAACATTGGGATGGAAGGCCAAGCAGATGGTGCACGAAGAGGTGTCGTGCACGACACCCAAACAATAAACACACGAAAGGTGGGGATCGGTGTGCAACATTTTCTGTCTGCAGGGACACCGGCGAAACCCGAGGGACGACTTGTCCTCCATGTCCGATGCGCTCGGACCGGAATCCGAAACTCGTACAAGTTTCAAAGAAAGTGACTGCAGTGAAAACCATCTATTAGTATCCAGGGCCTACGATACTGCAGAAGTAGTACAAGGGAACCTGAATCTTCCAGCAGAAAGGAAGACCTGGCGTCATGGGGCGGAGTTGAGGTATTTACCACCCGGGTGGGAGGAGCCAGCTTGAAGACTTCCGGCCAGATTTAAAGGGGAAAGGCTCATGCCACAGAGTGTGGATGAAAAACATATCCATGCTCCTAGAAAAGCAAGTTTTGGAAACCTTTTTTTTTTTTTTTTCTTAAACAGATTCCCTCTTAAGGGGGGAGGTACGTGACACGGTTGAATAAGGCCCTGTCCCATTTGTTATGGAGAAAGAGTTAAATGCAAGCATCTGTTCTATCCTTTCCTTTGTTGTCTCTCAATTGTCTGGTTGTGCAACCAAATGTTCTTGTGAGATCTAGGAACTGAACACGCTGATAGTCTTTTGATTCTCCTCCTCTCGCTATCTCTATACCTTTACTTGCGGTTTCTGTCTTTCCTTCCCCCTTGAGTATCTGTGGTTATAAAATATATGTAAATGTGTGAAACTGGGATCCCTTGGTTTGAAAATGTATATAGCTATACTGGTTAAATGATTGCAAAAAGCTATTTGGAATTTAGGGGGTTAACCAGAGATGCAGTCTGAGCTCCTCTAAGGTTTTTTGCAAACACTTCTGCAGAGCTGTCAGCAGGAGGCCAGCTTGGGTCACTGTTTATTTGCGAGCCTGTTCTGAAAAGTAACTGGTAAGAATTCTAATACATTTTATGAGAAAGAGAATTTCTCCTTAATAAGCTCAGGATGAAGAAGTTAATTGTCAGACCAAGACTTGCTATAAAAAGAGCAGCAATCTTTGCTGGGAAGAGACAAACCAGATTTAGAGATATCCTTGAAAGGACTGTTTGTATTGCCTTCATAAATAGTTATACTGAACAATTTTTATTTTCTTAAGGTCGCCCTGCGCACTCAGCAAATTTTTTGCTATAACTGCATTTTGAGAGGTGTGACACTGTCTATCCAATGCAGAGTGCTCTGAAAGGGGTTAGACAGTGCCACACCAATCGGGCAGGCTAATTGGGATGCTATAAATTTTTTTTTTTTTTGACATGGGCGAAATGTCTCTACTTAAAAAAGCCGCACCAATCATATGGCGGCTTTTTGATGTCTGGGGCAGGACGCATGCGCCCAACAAACAACTGATTGGTGGCGTCCAAATGCTCTCCTTGCTTGCTTTTGTGCTGCCCCCAACCATTATATAGCCCATGGGGGCTCATCTACATAGATACATACATAGTATCGGCAGATAAGGGCCTATGGCCCACCTAGTCTGCCATTTGAGCTTTGTAAGTTCAGTTTGTTTTCCTAGAAGTCTGTTTCCCTTACCCTGACCTCTAGAATTCCTTTATGTCTATCCCATGCATTCTTAAATCCGTGATTGTTTCAGCCCCACCACTTCCTCTGGCAGGGTGTTCCACTTGTCCACCACCCGTTCTGTGAAGAAATTCTTTCTCATGTTTCCTCTGAATCGTCCTCCCTCAACTTCATCCCATGCCCTCTAGTCCTGAAACATCTTTTCGCTTAAAAATAGTGTTTTCCTGCACCCTGTTCCTCCCTGTAAGATACTTGTATGTCTCTATCATATCCCTCTCTCCTCCTCTCCTCCAGGAGTACATGTTCAGTTCCTTCAACCTGTCTTCATAGGACTTGTGATGCAACCCATGCACCATCTTTGTTGCCCTCCTCTGAACCTTCTCTACCCTGTCTATGTCCTTACGTAGGTATGGTCTCCAGAACTGTACACTGTACTCCAGGTGGGGCCTCACTAGTGTCTTGTATAGCGGAATTATGACCTCCCTTTTCCTGCTGGTGATGCCCTCTGCATACATCCCAGCATCCTATTTGCTTTACCTGATGCCTTGTCACACTGTTTCCCTACCTTGAGGTCATCAGAGATGACAACCCCAAGATCCCTTTCCTGCTTGGTGCATGCTATATCCTCACCCCCAACTGATATATTGTGCCAGGGTTTTGTGCCCCATATGCATTATCTTGCACTTCTTTGCACTGAATTTCAACTGCCACACCCTTGACCATTCTTCAAGTTTCTGCAGGTCCTTCTCATTCTGTCTACACCCTCTGGTGTGTCTACTCTGTTAGAGAGCTTTGTGTCATCAGCGAACAGTGAAATTCTGCCTTCTAGATCCTGCTTAATGTCACTGATGAAGATGTTGAATAGGACCGGTCCCAGCACTGATCCCTGTGGTACCCACTGGTCACTCTTCCTCTGTGGAGTGACAGCCATTTACCACCACTCTCTGTGTCCTGCCACCCAGCCAGTTACCTACCCACCACACTACTGTCCTGCCCACACCCATATTCCCCAGTTTGTGTAATAGTCTTCTATGTGGCACAGTGTCAAAGGCCTTGCTGAAGTCCAGATAGGCCATGTCCACTGCCCTCCCTGATCCACCTCCCTAGTCACCCAGTCAAAAAATTCAATGAGGTTGGTCTGACATGACCTCCCCCTGGTGAAACCATGCTGCCTTGGGTCCTGTAGTCCATTGACAACAGATGTTCCACCAATCTCTCCTTCAGTAGTGCTTCCATGATCTTTCCCACTACCGAGGTGAGGCTGACTGGTCTGCAGTTCCCTGCTTCCTCTTTGTTCCCACTTTTGTATAAGGGACTACATCTGCTGTCCTCCAGTCTTTGGGTACCTCCCTGTTTCCAGTGATTGGCTGAACAGGATAGCCAGAGGTTCAGCCACCACCTCTCTTAGTTCTTTAAGGACCCTGGGGTGCACCCCATCTGGCCCCATTGCTTTATCAGCTCTTATTACTTCCAGTTCCTTCAGGACCCTTTCTCGTGTAAAGGGACTTGTGTCCATTTCTGCGCCATTCTCACCCCTTGTACTCCCTTCAGACCCATTACCCCCCTCTTCCTTAGTAAAGACAGAGCAGAAATACCTGTTCAATATGTCAGCTTTATTGTTGTCATCCTCCACACGCCCCATCCTCCCCCTTCAGTCTCACTATGCCTCCCTTTGTCTTTCTTTTTTCACTTATGTACCTGTAAAAGGTTTTGTCCCCTTTACCCACTGATTTTGCAATGTGTTCTTCTGTCTGAGCTTTGGCTTCCCTTACTGTAACCGTGGTGCGATTCCTCAATCATTTCTCCCCCTCACGGAGTGCTCTGCTCACGTCACGCCGGCAACCTGGGTTCGGTAACGAGCCTGGGTTGTCGGGGATGGGGAAGGATTGAGCGTCCCAAGGACTGCTCTCCTTCCCTGGGGAGCGGGGTTTCCACCAGCCGATGCACTGGTGACCTCTGGTGGAGACTAGAGGTACCAAAGTGCATGGCCACAGAAAGCAGGGGACTGAAGCTGCGGCGGACATCTTTCGAGGATGCACGGGAGCATGTACCAGCCGAGCAGGACGCCACTGCACATCCGAGCTCCGGGGAGGGTAAAAAAGTACAAAAGCCTTCTGTGGGGCCAAGAGATGAAGGAGACTTCAGGGGCAAGTCCACATCCCTCTGCCGGCCCAGCGCACCAGTGAACTCCATGCCCTGACCCCACTCCAGGTAGGTCCCTCCAATTATAGATAGGCCACCGAGAGGGGGTGATCCGGGGGGGGCTGGACTGGCCAGGTTAGTCGGGGGAGGACACTGGCAAGTGAGGGTTCAGGCTGGGAGTAGAGACTTAGCCAAGTGGGCATTCTGGAAGGATGCCTGGCCTGCAGAGTAAGAAATAAAGCTGTAAAAAAAAAACAAAAAAAAAAACGGAGTGCTCTGTCCTGGGCTTCGAATTAAACGTGACAATGAGGGGACCAATCCCCGTGTCGGTGCTAGGAACCCCCCTTCCCAGTACTGTGGTACACTGAGGAGTCCACTTCCAATATTCCGAAATGTTCCAGTAATCAGTCTCTGTATAAAAAAAAGGAAATGGTTCCCCATCTTTTTTCCTGCAAAAAGGAAAACGGTCCTTCATTGTCTCCCTCATCCCCTTCCCCCATCCTGACACTCTAACTGAGCAGCCCATCACACCACTCTCTTGCCCTATACTTACCATCTGAGGTCGGCGCCTGTCATCTTCTGTGGACCTGGACACGTCTGCACTCTTCAAAGTCAAACCGCAAACTGAAGAATCAAGGTAAGCACCATAAGATGGCTGTCAAAGGCATTTTCAACTTATGTCGATATCTTGGTCATTTTTCAATATTTTTTCAACAAATTTTCAACATGGGGTTTTTGGGACCCCACTTCATGAACACTGGCACTGTTATTTCGTTACTTAGTCCCGAAAAGGGATTTCATACAAAATCACCTTTCAGGACCAAGTAATGAAACGAGGCTGTGTTCTATAGTGAAGTCTAACTTAATATTAAAAGCGCCATAGTTATGCACAGTCGTTTAAATTTGTCTACGTACACTCATAGCTTCGGCAATTTTTAACATTTTCACTCCAAATTTACAACATTGCCATTTTTTTTGAACCCCCTCATGAACAGTACAGCTGTCATTCTTCACATCCTGCCTGAAATGTGTTGTCGCACCTGTGGCGCAGAATGGCACGGTCGCTGTGTGAAATCACCTTTCAGGACCAATAAATGAAATCAGTGGTACTCTTCATGAGGTGGGGTTCAAAAAATGACATGCTGAAAATCTGGTGAAAAAAACTCCTAAAAATGGCTGAGTTACATGCGGGCATTCAAAATTTTCTAGGCATGCGTGTAGCTTTGGTCATTTTCAATATTTTCACTCCAAATTTTCAATATATGCATTTTATCACACCACCTCATAAACAGTACAACTGTCATTTTTCACATTCTGCCCAAAATGCGTTTTTGCACCTGTGGGACAGAAGAAAAAATTACTTACCATTGTAATCTTGTTTCTTCCAGGGAATATTCCAATATTCGTAGCTCTTACGCAGAATGCCTTTAAGCCAGATCTTCCCGGCAATGGAATGATATGCTAATGATGGAATCATTGGCTCGTGCCACTTTTTTAAACGCTGCCACCTATCAACTGCCTACATCCAAACCCTCAGATTTCGTGGATGCTGGACAACACACGGCCCAAGAAGAATTTAATAATTAACACTATAATAACAATAAAACACCCACAAAAAAAAAAAAAAAAAACACAAACAGGAGGGAAATATTTTTACCAAAACACCCCCACAATATCAGAACCACCTGAAGAGGGTAAAACCAATGAACACAGTTCCAAATGCAAAAGCCAGAGAGTGGCGCACATACCCCTGATAATACAGCATGAAGTGCAGAGGCCACTGGTTCAACATGGGGAGGAAGAGCGGGAGAGTTATGAATATTGGATTATCCTCTGGAAGAAACAAGATTACTGTGGTAAGTAATTTTTTCTTCTCACCCCAAGAATACTCCAATATTCCAAACTCTTATGCAGACTAAGAAGCAATACCTTTGGAGGTGGGCACAGAACCTACTTTAGGAATAGACTCTGCAGGACAGCTGTGCCAAACCTGGCATCGCCCCAGCTTGTGTATCCAGGTGGTAATGCTTAGTAAGGGCGTGCACTGTTCTCCAGGTAGCTGCTTGACAGATGTCCAAAGGAACATCCCTGGAAGCTGCTACAGCAGCAACTGTACCCCTTGTAGAATGGGCTAAGCGCCCTGCTGGTGCCTCCTTCCCAGCTTTTGAATAGCAAAACTGAATACACTGAACTATCCAGCAAGAAATGAACCTCTTAGATGCTGGATTTCCTTTTCACATATCCCCATAAATCAGAAAATGGAGATTACGTACCTACCGTAATTCTTGATCTTCTTGGACGAAGCCTCCACCTCTCATTCACACTGACTGGAGTACGCCGGAGGCGCTAGGAACCAGCGGGAGCAAACTTTTTCAGGAGGGCTGGTGCCAAGATGGAGCTGTGAGGATGCTGGACCGCGAGCCAGGCGTGTGCAGTATAGACCATCTCGGCGTCAACCCTCCAACCACCTCAGTACCCCCCCCAGGAGGTACAGCGTAACTAACCTAGAGAGGATTAACCTAAAAACCGGACATAAGGTAGTCTGAATGACCTGTGTAAGAAGGGCCAACAACAAGGTCTTCACAGCCCAGCCATCGAGGGAGTGAAGACCAGAAAAAGAGAAGTGAGCTCGGAGGATGGTGGGTGGGCATGTGAATGAGTGGTGGAGACTCCGTCCAAGAAGATCAAGAATTACGGTAGGTATGTAATTTCCACATCTTTCTAGACAAAGTCTCCACCACTCATTCACACTGATGGCAAAGAATCGAGCAAAATACCTCTCCCCCCGAGACGGGAGGCAAGAGAGAAAGGAGCTCACTAGTTAGGACAGAAGTCCATTAAGAATTGTTCTGCCAAATGACTGATGTTTGTCTGGCATGGACATCCAAGGCACTGTGTTTAACAAACATGCACGGAGCTCCAGGTAGCCGCATTGCAAATATCTGCAAATCGGGACAATACGGATTTCCGCCAGAGATGCAGAGACTGCTCTGGTAGAGTGAACGTACACTCTGCCTTCCAGCTTGACCTGTGCCATAGAATAGCAGTGGCGAAGGCATGCCACCAGCCATGCTATAATGCATCTGACAGCAACAGATTAACCCAGCCGGGTCATACTGAAGGAAACTGTTGCTGAGCTTTGTGAATTTCCTTTGTTCTACCCAGATGAAACCGCAAGGCTCTTTTCATGTCTAGGGAATAAAGGGCACACTCTCCTTCATTCTGGAAGTCGGCAAAATAGGTACGAAGGACTAAGGATTGATTCAGTTGGAATTCTGAGATGACCTTAGGAAGGAACTCACAATGAGTCCTAAGAACTACTTTGCCCTTGTGAAATACTGTATATGGGGGGGTCTGTGACCAAGGTGTGCATTTCAGATACCCTACGAGCAGGAGTAATGGCCACCAGGAAGGCCGTCTTACAAGTGAGGCATTTCAATTTGCAAGTAGTTAGAGGCTCGAAAGGTTTACGAGTGAGCATGTCTAGCATAAAGGTTAATGTCCCAAGCTGCAACTGGACATCCAATAGGAGGCCTGGTATGCAGAATGCCCTTAAGAAACCTCTTAACCACAGAAAGTTGAGCCAGTGACACAGCGAGTACTGGCTCATGATATGCCGAGATTGCACAAAGATGAACTTTGACTGTGAAGTATTACAGACCCGTGTTTGAAAGGTATAAGAGATACTCCAAGACCTTATTAGGTGGGCAGGAAAAGGGATTCCAAGAGGATTTTGCACACCAGACAGAGAAATGCTTCCATTTAGCTGTGTAGGTTTTTCTGGTGGTCTGCTTGCGTGCAGCCAAAAGAATATCTGAAACTCTATGAGAAACATTAAATCTATTCACCTCTATCTCCTCAGGAGCCGAAGGTGAAGCGACCTCAGGTTGGGATGGATTACAGGGCCCTGGGTCAGAAGGTTCATTTGAAGGGGAAGCAGTTTCAGGGAGGCTTCCGATAGTCTGTTGATTATAGGAAACCAGATCTGACGAGGCCAGAATGGGGCAATGAGAATCATTCTGCCCTCGTGTCTCCAATTTGAGCAGTACCCTCTGAATTAGGGGAAGAGGAGGAAATGCATATAGAAAGCGTATCGTCCACTGAAGCCTGAATGTCTCCCGACAAAAAAATGCCAGGTCCTGGATTTCTGAAGCAGAAGAGAGGCAGTTTTGCGTTGAGTGGGGACGCAAAAAGATCCAGGTCTACAGTTCCCCACTCTTCGGAGAGTGACTGAACGATGGTCAAGTCGAGAGACCACTCATGAAGATCTGTCTCCATTCTGCTGACAGTCAGTCAGTTCGTTTTGTACTCCTGGCAGGTAAACCATCTGAATCAGAGCCTTGTGCTTTAGGCACCATTCCCACACTCTCATTGCTTCCCTGCATAATGGGTAAGAGTGAGCGCCGCCCTGTTTGTTGATGTAATACATCACTGCCTTGTTGTCCGTTTGAAGGAGAATGTTCTTGTGACAGACTGTGTCCTTCAAAGCTTGGATTGTATAGAGGACGGCTCTCATCTCCAGGACATTCAGGTGAAGCCGAGACCCGTCCCGAGTTCATGTACCCTGGGTGTGATGATACCGGCAGTGAGCTCCCCAACCCATCAAGGACGCTTCCGTGGAAATGGTGATATGATGATCCAGAGGGATGAAGGGACATCTTTTCAGAAGATTGTCCTCCTGAGACCACCAGGTGAGTAACTTCTTCAGAGGTTCCATCACCTTGATGAGAAAGGACTGAGGGTGAATGGTTGGGGACCACCAAGTACTGACCATCCACTGAGAGGTTTTTATGTGGAGGCGAGCCAAAGGTACAGTGAACACCGAGGATGCTATGAGACCCAGCATCCGTTGCATCGAGAGAGCTCATACAGAGCTGTGCTCTCTGATGAATCAGACCATCTGCAGGATATCATTCCATCTGTCCTCCAGAAGAAAGGCTTTTGCACAGGAATTGTCCAGAAGGGTTCCTATAAAAAGGAGTTTCTGGCAGGGCTGCAACTGCGACTTTTTGAGATTCAGCAGGACTCCCATGGATGTGAAGAAGTCTGAGGCCGTGGCCATGGCCTCCAGAGTCTCTTGCCTGAAGGGGCTTGCTAGAAGCCAGTTGTCCAGATAAGGAAATACTAGGAATTCCGATTTTCCTTAGGTGCGCCGTGAGAACTGCACAGTACTTTATAAAGACTGGAGGTGCCGAGGACAGTCCAAAGGGCAGGACTCTGAATTAATACTGCTGACCCTACGCCACGAACATTCGGTATTTGTGGTGATGTGGGTGTATGAGAATGTGCTGGTAGGCATCCTGCATGTTCAGGGAGGCTAGCCAATCATGCTGCTGAATCAAAGGTAGCAGGGTACCAAGTGATATCTTGAACTTTTCCTTGTGAAGGAATTTAACTTTCTGAGATCCAGAATAGGGCGCATTCCTCCCAGTTTTCTTTGGAACCAGAAAGTAATGGGAGTATAAACCTGTGTTTCGTTGATCCAGCGGAACTACCTCTACTGCCCTGTTGATAAGAAGGCCCGACTGTGCTGCAGACAATCTGGGCCGTTGTGTGGGAGGATGATCCGGGGGGAGGGGGGTTCCGACAAATTGAGAGAGTACCCCTTGCAGATTATTCTGAGGACCCATTTGTCTGATGTTATAGATTTCCACTGATAGTAGAACTGAGTCAGACATCCTCTCACTGTTGAGAAAGAGTCCCCCTCGGGCAGTTGAAGTGGGACCTGGGCCGGGAACTCAGAAGGTAGCACTGGGCGCTTTGGGGCCTTGTGTTTTCAGCAGCATTTTCTTTTGCGGATGAGGGATTTGGTTTCTGTTAAAACCTCTTCTGCCTTTACCATGAAAGGACTGACAGCTATGAAACCAACATTTCTTTCCACATCTTCAAGAGGGAGTGGGCGGAGGTCTAGCCATCTTAATGGCAGACCTAGTCTTCCGTGTGGCCTCTAGTGCTTGTTCCACCTGAGGCCCAAACAGATACATACCGTCAAAAGGTAAGTCCATAACTTTTTGTTGGGCGTCATTTGTAAAGCCCGAAGAATAGCGACGGGTGCAAATGCCAGCCGTGGAAGCAGTATCGAAAGCGTCCATTGCAGCTTTAATTTGCTGATTACTGGACTCGTTACCTTGAGTTATGGTCTGTAGTAGCTCTGAGTTGACCTCCGATTCGGGCAGAACTTCTACCGTTGCTTTGAGAGAATGTCAGAGAACATACTCATATTGAGAAAAATATCCCTGGTACCTGGCAATATGCATACCCAGGGTTGACGCAGCAAAGACCCTCTTACTCAAGGTGTCTATCTTGTGAGATTCTTTGTTTATAGGACAGGCTGTAAATTCCTGAGGGAAGACAGCCTTATTCTCTAACAGGACCACTATAGCATCCGCAAAGGCTTGTGAGGCCAAGATGGGACGATCCTTGGGAGGGGCATATTTCCCATCTATGGAGTTGGCCACAGAGAGAATAAAAGCCAGATTTTTCCACACCATCTGGGAAAGAGTCTCGAAAGAGGGCTGTACTGGAGGGGTTAAATCCACAGGGATCTCCGGAACATGAAGATATTGGAGATACAGAAGGTTCCCAGGATCGATTTCCATGGTCTGGAGAGAAAGTGTAATATTTAAATTCTTAAGCAGAGACTTAAAGGAAAGGTCTTCAACAACAGGCTCTGCAGTAGGATTGATCACTGCCCCTAGGGCAGAATCAACATCATCACCAAGCCGAAGATCCGGATTGGGCTCAAAATCATCTCCTGACAGCCCAGAGGGGACTGTATGGACAGGAAAGGAATGAAAACCAGGAGGGAAAAAAAGAGGAGGAGAAAGAATCTGAGTGGAACACCTCTGGGAACTATGCGGCACGTATACGTCCCCGGCACCGCAGAGGAAAACGATGCTAAGAACACAGATGGCGCAGACACAGAAAACGGTGCAGCGCATGGCGCAGACAGGGACCGCGGTGCCACACAGCACCGATGTCAACCCTGGTGCCAGCGGGTAGCGCAGCAGACAACCCCTGCAGTGCTGCAAACGGCATCGACAGGTCAGACTGTGCCGACACCACCCACAGTGCCAAAAATAATCTCGGTGCTGGGGAAGCCGCCAACAGCGGTGATGGCACCATTGCAGAAGTCTGAAAACTGTGATTGGAAGGCAAAGGAGGAAAAATGGTAGGAGACAAAGGCATCCATGCATGGCAGCCATGAGAGGGGGACAGTCACTGAAGCGTAGAGTCGACAGCACCAAAGAAGGCGCCATGCGATTAGTAAGTCCTAACTGCCGATCCGAAACCAACAGACCCGAAGGCCCCAGACTGGCCAGCTCAGGCAGTCGGGACAACCTCCTAGCCCACTGCTCCATAACAGCGGCCCAATGGTGAAACTGCTCATCGAAAGCCCCTCTATTATGTGGAGAGGAGCTCTGGTGTTGAAGAGACCGGCTACCAGCGACAGAAACTGGCAGTTCCACAAGAGGCAGAGACTGGCTCCTGACCCTAATAACTGACAGTCTACGCGCAGACATACCAGAGGGCAACCTCGAGTGATGCAGTTTCTTCGACTGGCGGGCCGAAAGAGGACTCTAGGCCTAACGGTGCCAAAAATGAGATTGTTTCTTTTTATGCTTTCGGGGAGACCGGACCGCCCATCTCCCACCCCCCACCAAGCACTGGACCGTCAGTTGTCAGACCCCGGAGAGGGTAGTGGACCAGACCTGGCCCAGCTGACTGAACAACTTTCATCCGAAGTCTCCCTACCGTCACCTGCCCCACTCATGGACGACTCAGTCAATGGAGGACTTAAGACTTCTTTCTTGTACAAGTAAGTAGTTCATTAAAAATGTAATCTATACTTTTTGAGATAAAATACAAAACAATAAAACTGAAAACTAAGCTACTAGTTTAAAGTTTGTCTCCCCGCAGGCGAGCGTCGTCGTCACTGAATCTCACTCAACGGTGGCAAAAAAGGAACTGAGGCAGTTGGAGGGCCAATGCCAAGGTGGTCTATACCGCATGAGCCTGGCTCGTGGTGCTGCTTATTCGCGGCTCCATCTTGGCGCCGGCTCTCCTGAAAAAGTTCACTACCACTGGGTCCTAGCACCTCCAGCGTACTCACATTGGTGTGAATGAGTGGTGGAGACTTTTATGTCTAGGGAGATCAGTTGTTTCCTGTCCTGTCCATGGGCCTTGGTAACTGTCACGTAATAGCCAAGAGCCATTTTTACATCCAGACTGTGCAGTCTATGCTCCCCAGAGCTTGAATGCTCAGTAAAGAAGACAGGTAAAGTGACAGACTGGTTCAAATGAAAGTCCAAAACCACCTTTGGAAGAAATGTTCTGTTTGTTCACAGGACCATTTTCTCCCTGTGGAATGACATGTAGTCCTGCTCAATGCAGAGAGCCTGGAGCTCACTGATCCTTATAGTAAAAGTGATTGCCACTAGGAAAACTGTTTTCCATGTGACATATCTCAAAGGAGCTGAAGACATGGGTTCAGAATAGGGACCCATGACCTTGACGATGCAGATATTTAGATCCCAGGCTGGCACCAGTTCCCGGTAAAGGGGGTGCAGGTGAGCCAGACCTTTAAAGATAGAATTTGATGCCATAGAGGCATTCTACCCAGCTGCAGTTTAAGCAGACACTGAAGTTAAGTGAACTTTTAAAGTAGTGGGCTGCAGACCCAGTGACTGAAAATGAGTAAGGCAGTCCAGCATAGCTGGAATCCCTGCCTGAGCTAGCACCATATCCCTGGTGGAGCACCAGACAGAAAACCTTTTCCATTCAGAGGTGTAGGTTTTATTGGTGGAAGGTTTCCTGTACCCCAATAAAATATCCAGAACACTTTCAGAGAGATGCAGGCCTGCATACTCTACGTCCTCAAGAGCCATGCTTTGAGTCTGAGTGACTTGATGTTCAGGTACAGGAGTCTCCCCTGACTGGAGGTTAGCAGGTTGTGCCTCTGAGGGAGGTGTACTGGTTGGTACACAGATATGAAGATCAGCAGAAAGTACCATGGCTGTCTGCCCCAGTCTAGTGCTATCAAGACTATCGAGGCTGGCTAGGACCTGCGCTTGAGTAGCACCCTATACAACAGAGGGAATGGAAGGAACACATACAGGTACTTCCCTGACCAGTCCAGAATCGCAGGGAGTCTGCAACAATACTGTGGAAAGTGGTGACTTTCGTGGGATGCAAAGAGACCCATCTCTGGAGTGCCCCACCTCTTGAAAATCACTTCCACCACCTGTCTGTTCAATGTCCATTCATGATGGGCCTGGTTTTTCGACTCAGGCCATCTGCTAGGATATTGTCCTTGCCCGGCAAATGAATGGCCTTTAGAGAAACTCCCCGAGAGTAGGTCAGAGTCCAAATTATCATAGCTTCTGTGCAGAGGGGATCCGACCTTGTTCCTCTCCCTGCTTGTTTATGTAGCGCATGGTGGTGGTATTGTCTGTTCTGACCTGTACAACCTTTCCCCGAATTAGTGGTGTGAAGGCTTGGGAGTGTCAGGAACACCGCCCTGAGCTCCAGCAGGTTTATGTGCTGGAGAGATTTTACACTGGACCAAGTGCCATGAGTAGTGTGATCCCCCTAGGTGGGCACTTTAGCCTAGTAGGGATGCATCAGTTGTGAGAATCACTGACAGAGGATCCTTTTTAAGGGGAACCCCTTCTCTTAGGTTGTCTTCCTCTTTCCACCACTTAAGGGCCAGGAGTAACGTTTTTGTTACTGGGACCAACTTTGAGAATCCTTTCTTTCACACCAATGAGCTCTTAAGTAGAATTGGATGTCTCTCATTTGGAACCTGGAACCTAGAACTGTGCCAGTGGCGGCTGCCATGTGGCCCAGTAAAGTACAGTTACGTAGGAACTTACCGTAACAGTAGATCTTCAAGAGAGATTCCTTCAGCAGGTCATTACATATAGGACTGGCACCACCTGGCGTCGGGCCGCACGGCAGATTTCTCTAGCAGTCTTCGACAAGGGACTGCCCACCCGACGTCACGTGACCGTATATAGCGGGCGGTCCCCACACTCCCCCTTCAGTTCTCCCGCTGGAGCCAGGAAGAGGTCTGACAGCACAAGCAAACAGGATTTGGAGTCCCTGTAAGAAACAAAATTAGGGAGGGAAAAATATGACCTACTGAAGGAACCTCTCTTGAAGATCTACTGTTACGGTAAGTTCCTAAGTAACTGTACTACCTTACTTCAAGAGGATTCTTTCAGTAGGTCATTACATACAGGAAAGAGTCCCAAGCAGTCCCTCCAAACAGAAACCGAGAGAAACAAAGGAGGAGGAGAAAAATAACTCCAACAGAAACTGGAAACCAAGCCTAGGACAGAAGGCCCTGCAAGACAGCTACGACAAAGCCATCCCTCTGCCTAGAAGCAATATCCAGACTGTAGTGCTTAGTAAAGGTGTGGACAGAACTCCAAGTGGCTGTGGCACAAATATCAGCCGCAGAGATGTTCCACAAAAAGGCAGCGGAAGCAGCCATGCCCCTAGTAGAATGACCGCTGATGGGACCCGGCAGAAATTTTTTTGTACTTTTGATATCAATACCGAATACAGTTGCCTAACTATTTGGAAAGGCACTACTTCAAACCAGCTTTGCCCTTCGAACTGGGGCCAAAAAAAAAAAAAAAAGCTGATCGCAGCTATGGAATTCCTTTGTTCGATGTATGTAGCACTGAAGGACCTGATGGACGACTATGGTGTGCAGGAATGCCTCACCTCCATTTGAAAGGGATGGAAAGTAAACTGGAAGCTCTACTGATTGGTGTAGTCTGGCTTCTGACACTACCTCAGGTAAAAACTTAGGTTTTGTCCTGAGGACCGCCCAGTTCTTGTGGAAAATAAGGCTCTTTACAAACCAGACCGTGAAGTTCTGAAATCCTTCAAACTGACGTAATGGGAACCAAAATAAAAGTTTTCAAGGAAAGGAAGTGCAAGTCACAGCTCATGATCAATTCAAAGGGGAAGAGTGAGCTTCTCCAACACAAAGTTCAAGTCCCAAGGTGGAGCTGGGCTGCGGATTTGGGGGGGGGGGGTCAGATGGAGGATCCCTTTCAGAAAGGTTTTTGAGACCTCCAACTGAGCCACGGGTTTACCATCCTCCAGCTCGTGGTACGCTGAAACTGCCGAAAGGTGGACCATCAGGGAATAATCTGACAGACCCGAGTCTGACAGATGCAGGAGGTATTCCATGACTTGTGGGGCAGAACAGGAAAAAGGGTTCCAACTCTTGGCCATTGCCCAGATGGAAAACCGCTTCCACTTCATGGCAAAAGTGGAACGGGTAGAGGGTTTTCTAGCCTCTAAAATAACCTGAGCTACTCGAGAGAAGACCCCAAAGCGAGAAATCGCTATGTCGGCAGGAGCCACGCATGAAGATGCAGGGTCCGGAGCACCGGATGAACAAGGTGACCTCTGATCCAGAGTCAAGAGGTCGTTGAGTCACTGGAAGTGTAACCGGAGGTTCCCTCGACAGCTGTCGTAGCAGACAGAACCAAATTTGTCTCGGCGTGAGAGGAGTGATGAGAATCATCCTCACCTTTCCTGCCTGTAGCTTGAGAAGGACCCTCTGGGAGAACAGGAAATGGAGGGAAGGCGTACAAAAATGTCCCTGTACAAGAGAGAGACAGCGAGTCATGCAAGAAAGCACCATGCCCTAGAACGAGTGAGCAAAAACTGGGAAGTTTTGCGCTGTATTATGAGGCAAAAAGGTAGATTTATGGATACCCCCAACGTAGGAAGATGAATTCCACCACTTCCTGATGTAATTCCCACTCATGAGCTAGGGTCCGAGACCTGCTGAGACTGTCTGCCAGGACATCTGAAATGCCTGCCACATGCACGGCCACGAGGGCCAGATTGTGCTGGACCACCCAGTTCCAATCCCGCATGTTGAGATATCAAACTACTGACATGTCCGTTTGGACCAGCAGTGATTCCTTGGGAAGGAGGGTCTGAAAAGCGTGTAAGGCATACAGAACAGCCCTCATCTCCAGAACGTTGATATGTAACGTAGTCTCCAAGCTGGACCACAGTCCTTGGGCTTGGTGCTCCCCTAGATGTGCTCCTAATCCCCTGTCCGAGGCATCAGTGGTTAGGGATGCTAAGTAAAGCTAGTTTCCGGAAGGGAAGACCCAAAGAAAGACTGCAGGGATCCCTCCACCAAAGCAATTCCTTCTGAACCGCTGAGGAGACCAGCACTGGATGGTCCAGGTAGTCTAGGAGTTAATCCCACTGCACGCGCAAGGACCACTGAGTTACTCTCATGTGAAGCCTCGCGAGGGGAACAGTGGTGATGGAGGCCGCCATCAGGCCGAGAAGGCGAAGGATCTCCCGGGCCGGGATGGTCCTGGAAGAAGCCACTCGGGAAGCCTGACAGATCAGTGTCTCCATGCTGTCTGGAGGGAGGAAGGCTCTGCAATGGACCATATCCAAAACTGCCCCAATGAACTGCAGTTTCTGGGTCAGGGTCATGGAGAACTTGGGAATATTGACAGTAATCCCTAGCCTGTTGAAAAGGTCCAAAATGAAATAAAGAGTCTCTAGCAGAGTCCCTGGATGGGGCTGAAATCAGACAGGTAAGGGAAAACCACAATGCCCCTGCAGCCTAAGAAGGCTGCAACCACTGCCAGGCACTTGGTAAACACCCAGGGCACCGATGACAGACCAAAGGGGAGCACCCGGAATTGGAAGTGTTCCCCCAGGAACTGAAACCACAGGAACCAGCGGTGGCTGGGGAAGATGGGGATATGCAGGTAAGCATCCTGCATGGCCACAGCCCACATCCAATGATTCTCCAGAAGGAGTGGAAGGAGGCTTCTGCATCCGAAATTTTTTTTACTCGACAAACTGGTTTAGGTTGCTTAAGTCGAGTATGGGCCTGAAATCCCCAGACTTTTTAGGAACCAGGAAAAAATAGAAATAAAACCCCCAGCCCCTTTGCCAGAGGGGAACGTGCTCTATTGCTTTCTTGAACAAGAGACTGTTCACCTCTTCCCGGACAAGAAGAACCTGATCCCTTGAATAGGAGGATCTTTTTGGTGTAGTTTCTGGAGAAAAGTCTAGAAACTCTATCGTGTGTCCGATGGACACTAGCTGCAGGACCCATTTGTCCAGGGTTATCGCCCTCCACTCCTGTGCATGGAGGGCGAACCTCCACCCTACCTACTCCCCATCGGGAGACTAAGGAGGCAGTGGGGATGACAAGCCAGGAAGTGGCTGGACGTTCAGGGGGAGGGTCTCCTGCACGTGTAACCCCTCGTTACCCGGGGTTACTAGAATCCCAGTAAAACCTAGTGGTAGGCAGGGAAGGCAGCTTGTGAAACTCCAGTTAAATGGGTTTCACACTGTCTCGCTCTGTTCTCAGTCTCAGCGGAGACTGAGGGATGACATCACCAATAGAACTTTCGCAGCTGCATAAGCCACACTGGAATCTGCAGCAGAGGGAGTCGGAACGTTGGGTGTTTCCAAAGGGAAGTAGTCAGTCTCCAGTTTGTCTTCAAGTAAGAAGGAGCAGTTCCAGTTTTGCCTTCAGTAAGTGAAGGAGTCAGTGTCAAGTGGTGGAGGCCGCTGTTCGGGTCTCAGTGCCCCTCCCTCGGGGGATGTAAAGATGCCCATGCAGATCCCTGGGGCAATCCCCTTAATTCTGCCAGGAGGAAGAAAAGCTGTCTATTTCAGTTCAGTCTTTGTTTTGAAAAGTTGGAAGATTTGTGATTACGCCTGAGGGCACCTGCAACTAAAGGGTGAGTGTTTGCTCTAACATGAGAGGGCAAAAAATGTGTTTCTTCAGCCTGGGACATGTGAGGAAATCTAGGAATTGAGCTACAATTTGGGAAGCCTATAGGACTAGGTCAAACAAATGGAGCAGTGTCAAATGCTAGAGTGCTGTGTGATTTCAAGTAAACTGTAGAGGGGATGCGACAGTTCATCTACCAATTATCTACATTCAGAAGTTTCAGTTTTCCAGAGAAATGGCCGGGTATGGGCTGTGGGAGCTGGAGGTGGGCACACACCCCATCTTTAGTAACCAGGTCCACCTCTACGGATTTCTGCTGTGGTTGCTACTCTGCCTCATGCACTTGACCAGTGATGGGGAAAGTACCCAGACGTGGGTTGCAAAAGGGAAAATCTCTCTAGGAGTCGCAGACTCTAAGTGGTGTGGGGAGCCATGACAAGAGAATTGGTTCATTCTTCAAATGGACCGTGGATCAAGTGGCCGGCAGGGGAGTCGGGCTGTGTACCCAAAGCGCGTGCAAGTACAGGCTGTGTGCCTGGTGGGTCCACAGCCTGAAAACAGTATAACTGGTTCATTTTTCCAGTGGACCACGTTGTAGTTTCTAATCTGCATTACCAGTAAATGTAGCCCCATGGGGGTCCGTCTATGCTTGGTTGTGTTCAGCTAGTTTGTGAATAAAAGCCACACTATAGAATCCCATTCCTGGTTCTGGACATTACAGTTATTGCTTCCTGTGTTCAGATTTACTTGGGTGCCCCTGTGCAGAGTAGACAAACCTAGGTCCCCTGTGCCGAGTAACCTCATCCTCCCCGAACCCAGGTCCCCACCAGGTACTGCTGTCAGCTTCAACAGCATGCCACCTGTCTTTGGCAAAAAGGCAGGGGTGAGGGGTTACAAAAATGGAGGCACCGCTTTGGATTTGTTCAGGAAGGAAGGTGCTTGGGCAAGGGGGCTAACATTTTGGCTATCTGGCAGTGGGTAGCCCAAAAAGCTGAAGCAATTTCCCTAGTGTGTTGCTGTGTGCTGTGAATCTTGTGCTGCTGTTTAAAAATGCCAACTGTTTACCAAGGAGCATTAAAGCCAGAGAGTGTGTCCTTGTAATGCATCATCAAAATTGTTTACAGCGTTTTTGCCTGCTTTTAAAATGATCTATGGTAAATAAAAGTGTGGAAGACTAGGGGTAGCAACAGGAAAATTGTGCCCTGGACGTTTGAAATGCTTTTAAAATGAATTGTTGTGAAGGAAAGTGTGGAAGACTAGGGGTAGCAAAAGGAAAATTATGCCCTGGACGTTGGAAATGCTTTCTGAGTGAATTGAGAGACTGCAGAGTAAATTGCTATGTTATATGGCTGAAATGGGCTCCCGCCGTGGAGTCAGTTGAAAGAAAAAAAAGTTGCATTCTGCAGTTTAAATTTGCCTGCTTGACTATCGCCGTGAGGAAGAGGAGGCTCATTTGCATGTCGTCGTGTGGTTGGTCAGGCTTCAATCAGTCCCACCCCTCAGCCAGCTCTACAGAGACTGCCTCAGCATTCGAGAGGGAGTGAGAGTGCAGTGCGTGTACTGGCAGTGGAGGAGCGTTGCAGAGAGTTCAAAGCATTGTAAATAGTTTAAAAATGGACTTTTTTGCTTAAAATCAGGCTCAACCCGCTAATCGATTGTGGAAATTAAAAGTTTGGTGTTTAAAACGACGATCGCTAGGACTGCCCGCCTGTTTGCATACTGAGGCCTTCAAGAACTGGCTGCAGGCCGTTTTTCCCCAATGCAGCAAATTACTACTGATAACAGTAAGTAAACATTCAAAAAACTGCTCAAACAGTGATTTTCAGCCTATGCCATATAAAATGTGTGTGCAGCAGTGTAGTCGCTTTGCAAGTAACAACTGTGTGAAGTCCTGCCAGCAAGTGCAAGTCTGTTAAGCCATTGACTGTGTGCATAGCCATGACATTTAGCCTCAGTTTAAAGTTTGCAGCCAGAGAAAGACTGTGGGTTGTAGAAAATGCAGCACTAGTAAAAGCAGGCAATCCTGTGCTAAAAACCTGAAGCTTTTAAGGGACTGTGAATAAACTAAATGTTACCAGCTTGTGAAAAGTCCAAGGAAAATCCTGTAAATGTGTGTAAAGCCAGATCAGAGCAAGTTGTGCAGTTTGAGTAAAAGTTATTAGTAGCTTGTGTAAATCGGGTGCGCAGTGGCTTGACCCAGATTCTAAATGTTGATGCACAGGAGTGCTGCGGTCGCCATTACAGGGTGGGGTAGTAAAGTAAACACAGCAGCAGAGGAGCCATTTTAAAACTACAGAGTGTGTTCAATAAAGTGGGACTTTCAGTTACAGTGAACTTTGTTTATTTTTCTGTAGTTATGGCCTCAGGACCCCCAGGTTGCAGTAACAGCAGCAGTAAACAGACAGAGATATTGAAAAGTGGTGCTATGGAGGGCAACTGCCTCCTGATGTGGCAATTCCTAATTATCCAGTGCGTGTATGTCAAATATGCTTGAGTGCTGGAAAGGACGTCTTCATGATTCCTCACTGTGCTGGATGCCTACAAAAAAATGGCTTGTATAAAGCACCTCCAATTCGTTTGGCCCCCACATGGACAAAAATGCAGGAATCTGCAGTTGGCAGCACACAGCACTAGGCGGAGCCTGCGGAGGAAGGTCCCTCGGGGGAGTGTGGCACAAAGCTAGAGGGTGCAGAGTTATAGACAGAACCAGAAGTTGAAGTTTCGGATGCTGGATTCAAGAAAGAAAGTTCAGATAAAGCATCAATAGACCCCTGGGTGGGGCCTAGCCCAGGTCTCTTGAGTGAAGATGAAATGCAGGAGGCCTTTGAATGGGAGGTGTCGACCTCCGCACCTAGTGATGAGTGGATAGTCTCAGGGGTGAGAACGACAGCTCACTCCTGGGCTCAGATCCTCAGTGAAGAGGAAGAAGAGGGGTAACCTATGTGGCCTTGTGAAAAAGGAACGGGTATACAGCCTCAAGATCTTGCCTCGGAGGAATGTATGGAAGAAAGTGGTGATGCCACTGCCCTGGCTTTATAGGAGGAAGTCAGGGATCTGTTTCTAATTTCCTTAAGGATGCGAAGCTGGCAGAACCAGGACTGGCCACCCCCAAGCCAAGCCAGTGGTCTCAGATTGACCAAAGCAAGTAAAGAGGAGAGACTGGTTCGTAGAAAGGCAAATGAGATCTATGGTATGACCTTTCCTACCATTCCTCGAAAAGTCTGGGAGGAGACTGAGAACTGCAGGAAATCCTGGATCTGGGATGAAGCAATGAAAAGTGTGCATCCTGGGGCCAACCAGCATGTAAAGAATAGACTGTTCCACGAAAAGTATACCCAGTGGAAGAGAGGCAGGACACTGTTTATGGACAGAGTGAGAGTGGTGGACGGAGAGGGACGTGAAGTCTCCCACTGTGTGAATTATGTGCGCCCAGATGGGGTAATAATTCAAGCCCCTGACCCCCGGTACAATTGGCCTCAGTGCAAGGACCTCCCAGCAAATAAGCCCGTGCCTACAAAATGGAGAGCCGAGCAGTGGTAGTCAATACTGCCACACCAGACTGTGAAGTGCCTTATTGATCCGCCAATATGAATATCCAGGACTCAGGTGCCCCACATTCATCAGTCTACAGTGTACTGTCCTGTCCAGCAACCATCCACTGGCCCACCAGATGACTTCAGATCCAGAGAGGACACCAGTCCAGCTGTTTCCTGTTCATCGCCTGGTAATCAGATGATGTCGGACCAGCTGTTTTCTTTTTGTTCCTGTTCTAAGGTTCCGCCTCCAGAGATGGTATCAGCCCAGCTGTTTCCAGATGTGTCCTCCTGTGGTTCCCGGAAGATGTCCGCCCAGCTGTATCAGAAGAAATGCTGCCAGGGAGAGTCTTCAGCTGCGGTGCAGGTCGGTGCCTAGTCTTGTACTACAAGTGGCTGGTAAGTCTGAACTTTTCTATCTTTATGCAATTGCAGTATACACCCTACACTACAGACTTCAAAAATGTGTGAACTGTCTGCAAAGACTCTCCCTTTCAGGACTTTGGCCTGTTAGAACTGTGCTTCACCGGGCTCCGGCCCAGGAGAGACTCTATTGGACTAGCCTTCTGACCTTGTGGTCACTAGTTGGGACTTTTAGGGAACTCCATCCCCCCCAAATGTGTATTGTAAATAATGTCATTGTTGTATTCTAATGTAAATACTGTTTTTCTATCTTTTTTCTAAAAACTCTTTTTGGGATTTTGCAGTGTTTTGATGGTAGGGGTCTAAGTAGACTGTGTATGCAGATTAGGAGCGTATGTTTGTCTTTCTTTTTCTTACAGGTGTTCCTGGGAAGACAGAAGAGAAAACAAGAGGAGGAGGAGGGGCTCATCAGAGTTCCTCATCAGTGCTTTATTGTGTAGAAATTTAAAGTACTATGGTGTTATTGTTATGGTTATTGCTGTATTAACCCTTTCCTTCCACAGGTGTGGTTGTGGGGGTAGGGAGGAGGCAGTAATTGGTAGTTTAATGGTGCATGGTTGCAGGTTGCCCAAGGTCGGGGAGGTCCCCGGGTTGTTTTTTGTTTTGGAATATTATGTTAGAGGCAGATAGGTTTTCCCTAGAGGGTTAGGGGGGATAGACAAGCTGTGGTCCTGAACGGCCGTAGGGACTGCAGTGCTGATCTATCAGGGCTATGCTCTGGATGGTTCTACCAGAGCCACTAGGTGTCCATAGTAAGTGGACAGAGTAAAGGCTGACTTGTCAGCTACAGGCCTCTAGACCCTTAGTGTTGCCTGCCTGCGCTTGCACATGGTAGGAGGGGGCCTGATCACCCCCCCCTGCAGGTAGCACATAGGGTGGGATGGCCTAAGGCCGGGTAAATAATGACTGCGGACAGTCATTTTCCTGGTCAAGGGCAAGTGTAACCCCTTGTTACCTGGGATTACTAGAATCCCAGTAAGACCTAGTGGTAGGCAGGGAAGGCAGCTTGTGAAACTCCAGTTAAATGGGTTTCACACTGTCTCACTCTGTTCTCAGTCTCAGCTGAGACTGAGGGATGACATCACCAATAGAACTTTCACAGCTGCATAAGCCACATTGGAATCTGCAGCAAAGGGAGTTAGATAGAATGTTGGGAGTTTTCAAAGGGAAGTAGTCAGTCTCCAGTTTGCCTTCAAGTAAGAAGCAGCAGTTCCAGTTTTGCCTTCAGTAAGTGAAGGAGTCAGTGTCAAGCAGTGGAGACCGCTGTTCGGGTCTCAGTACCCTTCCCTCTGGGGAGGGGGTGTAAAGATCCCCATGCAGATCCCTGGGGCAATCCCCTTAATTCTGCCAGGAGGAAGAAAAAGCTGCCTATTTCAGTTGACTCTAAGTGGTGTGGGGAGCCACGACAAGAGAACTGGTTCATTCTTCAAATGGACCGTGGATCAAGTGGCCGGCGGGGGAGCTGGGCCAGTCGGGCTGTGTACCCAAAGCGCGTGAGAGTCCGGGCTGTGTGCCTGGTGGGTCCAGAGCCTGAAAACAGTATAACTGGTTCATTCTTCCAGTGGACCGTGTTGTAGTCTCTAATCTGCATTACCAGTAAATGTAGCCCCATGGGGGTCCGTCTATGCTTTGCTGTGTTCAGCTAGTTTGTGAATAAAAGCCACACTGTAGAATCCCATTCCTGGTTCTGGATATTACAGTTATTGCTTCCTGTGTTCGGATTTACTTGGGTGCCCCTGTGCAGAGTAGCCAAACCTAGGTCCCCCTTGTGCCGAGTAACCTCATCCTCCCCGAACCCAGGTCCCCACCAGGTACTGCTGTCAGCTTCAACAGCATGCCACCTGTCGTTTGGCAAAAAGGCAGGGGTGAGGGGTTACACATGTCTTTGGTTCTTGGAGGCAGAAGAGGTTTCCGTGGTCTTACACTTTATCTGGCAGCGTGCCAGGGCTTGCTTTCTCTGTCTCCAGGTCCTTTTCTGAGAGGCATGCTGTTGGTTGCCCGATTGGTACATGAACCTCACTGACCTGAGGGCAAGACCTCTGTCCTGCAGGTCAGTGATAACGTCCTTGGTGTCCCCACCAAAAAGTACCAAGCCCCTGAAGAGGGCATCTTTCAATCGCCGACTGAACCTAATTAGCAAGTCCAGAAAGGCGAAGCCAGGAGTGCCGTCTGAGGGCACCGGCAGTTGCAGAGGTGCAAGCCATAGAATCAACCAAATCATATGTGGCTCGCAAAGCATGCCTACAAGAGAACTTGGAGAAGCAAAGATCCTTGACAAGCTCCTCTTTTAAACTCTAGGGATCCATGGCCTGGACCCGAGCTTTTAACCTGGCCAAGGTAGCTTTCTGGTGAGACACCATATGGGCCACATAGTCAAGGGACCAGAGAGCACATGAAGCATAAATCTTTCTCCCGAACTAGTCCATCTGCCTTGACTCTTTGTGCGGAGGAGAGGTGCCCATGTGCTTTGGTGCAGCGGAGCGGTCAAGAGCAGCAGAAAAGTACAGTTACGTAAGAACTTACCTTAACAGTAGATCTTTTACAGAGGCTCTTGCAGTAGGTAATGACATATAGAACTGGAGCCGGCAGGCATCAAGACCCCATGGAAAAATTTCTAGTTAGCAGTCTCTGGCGGAGGACCGCCTCCATGTCAGGTGACCAACATCATGCGACGTCAGTATAAAGGGGCACTCCCCCACGCCAGCCTTTAAGTTCTTTACCACCAAAGGCCCAAAAGGCAAGACAAGGGAGAAGCAGATGATTCTCTTCCTGGAAAAGGAGCTGAAAAAGCTAAGAGGGATGGAGGGTGGGAAGGCATTACTTACTGCAACAGCTTCTCTCGAAGATCTACTCTTACGTTAAGTTCTTACGTAACTGTACTATCTTACTTCGAGAGGGCTCTTGCAGTAGGTAATTACATATAGGACTGAGTCCAAAGCAGTCTGGAACCAAGAAAAGCACTCGGGAAGAGGAAAACTAACACCAATAGAACCTCTGGCTGTAAAGGTCTAAGAAAAAAGACCTTGCAGAACAGCCAACCCGAAGCCCACTCTACGGCGAGAGGCAGTGTCCAAACTGTAGTGTTACGTGAAGGTATGGATGGAAGTCCAGGTCGCGGCCATGTAGATATCTGCCACTGACTCCTTTTTGAAACAAACAGCAGATGCAGCTTCTTCTCTGGTAGAGTGACTTCTGACGTGACCCAGCAGGGTCTTGTGATACTTGTTGTAACAGAAAGTAATACAATGAGCCAACCACTTAAACAGGCATTATTTGGAAACTGCATTGCCCTCTCTTTTGGGAGCAAAAGACAAAAACCTGATCCAATTTCCTGAGATCCTTAGTCCTAGTGATATAGTACCTCAGAATCCTATGAATATCCAAAGTATGCAAGAGGTACTCCCCTTGATTGGAGTGTTGTGTAAAGAAAGCGGGAAGCTCAATGGATTGGTTCAGCGTTGATTCCGCTACTACCTTAGGGAGAAAGAACAGGTTACTCACCTGTAACAGTAGTTCTAGGAGTGGTATATGTTGTTCATCCACACTTCTTTGGCATGTCCCCTTCCACTTTAAATCATGCTGGAAGTCTTCAAGCTGGCTCCTCCCACCCACCCGGGTGGTATATACCTTGGCACCGCCCCACAATGCTAGATCTTAGCCTGATGGAAGCAAGGTTGTCCGCCCAAAGCCAGGGAGGTTGGGTGAGTGTGTGTGTAGATAAACAGCATATACCACTCCTAGAAAGTACAGTTACATAAGAACTTACCGTAACAGTAGATCTTCGAGAGAGGCTCTTGCAGTAGGTAATTACATATAGGACTGATGTCGGCAGGCAGCAGGACCCCACGGAAAAATTTCTAGCTAGCAGTCCCTGGCGAGACCGCTTCCGATCAGGTGACCCGGCGTCAAACGACGTCGGTATAAAGGGGCTCCGGACGCCCGCCTTCCAGTTCTTTCCCGCCACAGGTTCGGAAGACCCGGATGAGAGAGAAGCAGATATTTCCCTTGATGGAAAAGGAGCTGAAAAAAACTTAGGGGGATGGAGGGTGGGAAGGTACTACCTACTCCAAGAGCCTCTCTTGAAGATCTACCGTTACAGTAAGTTCTTATGTAACTGTACTATCTTACTTCGAGAGGGCTCTTGCAGTAGGTAATTACATACAGGACAGAATCCCAAGCAGTCTGGAACAAATGAAAGGCACCGGGAGGAGGAACTACTCCAAGAAGTAGCAAACAACCTTGCAAACCTCAAGATAGGAGGCCTTGCAAGACAGCTAACCTGAAGCCTGCTCTACGGCGAGAGGCAATGTCCAAACTGTAATGTTTAGTAAAGGTATGGACGGAAGTCCAAGTGGCGGCAGCACAGATGTCTGCCGCAGACACATTCTTGAAACAAGCCGCAGAGGCTGCTACTCCACGAGTGGAGTGAGCTCTGACTTGACCCGGTATGGTCTTGTTGTACTTGTCATAACAGAAAGTGATGCAATGAGCCAACCACTTTGATAGGCATTGCTTGGTAACAGCATTGCCTTCCCTTTTGTGAGCAAAAGAGACGAACAACTGATCAGTCTTTCTGAGATCCTTCGTCCTATCTGTGTAGTATCTCAGAATCCTGTGGACATCCATGGTATGGAGCAAGTATTCTCCTTGGTTGGAGTACTGCGTGAAAAAGGCAGGTAATTCAATAGACTGATTTAAGGTAGACGTTGCTACCACCTTCGGGAGAAACTTAGGATTCGTGCGAAGAGCTACTCGTTCTTTGTGAAAAATCAGATAAGGGATTTTGCACATAAGGGCCTGGAGCTCGGAAATTCTGCGAGCAGAAGTAACGGCCACCAAGAAGAGCGTCTTCCACGATAAGAACTTCAAGTCTGCGGAAGCCGCAGGCTCAAAAGGAGGAAGGGTAAGTTTCTCAAGGACAAAGTTCAAGTCCCAAGGGGGGAGCTGGAGTCTGAACAGGGGGCCCGAGATGAAGGACCCCTCTGAGAAAGGTCTTGGATACCTCCAATTGGGCAAAAGCTTTATCAGCGAAGGGAACATGGTAGGCTGAAATAGCAGCCATGTGAACCTTCAAAGAGGAGTGACTGAGACCCAGGTTGACAAGATGACGCAAATAATCAAGCAGAACGGCCACAGGACAGGAGAAAGGCTCCACATTCCTGGAGGCAGCCCAAATGGAAAATCTCTTCCATTTCATAGTGTAGGTGGACCTAGTGGAGGGTTTTTTAGCCTCCACCAGAATCTCTGCCACTTTAGGAGAGACGCCAAAACGGGATTGGGCTAGGTCTGCAGAAGCCATGCATGAAGTTGAAGAGACTCGAGTCCCGGATGGACCAGGGTCCCCCTAATCCTGGGTCAGCAATCCTCGAGATAAAGGAAGAGGAGGAAATACAGGTTACTCACCTGTAACAGGAGTTCTAGGAATGGTATATGTTGTTCATCCACACTTATTGGCAGGTTCCTTGCCGCTTTAAATCTTGCCGGAAGGTCTTCAAGCTGGCTCCTCCCACCCACCCGGGTGATAAAACTCTCGGCTCCATGTGCGCCACATCTGGCCAGCTGGAAGCTCAGGTTGTGCATCGAGCCGGGAGGTCGTGTGGATGAACAACATATACCATTCCTAGAACTCCTGTTACAGGTGGTAACCTGTATTTCTAGGGACATGGATATGTTGTTCATCCACATAACGAGACTCCTAGCAGTTCTCCGGGAGGAGGAGGCAAGGCGCACACCCTACTTAGGGAATAAAGACTGGAGAACGAGGCCCAAAACCAGCATCCCAGCGTGACTCAAGGTCGATGTGGTAATGGGTAATAAAGGTGTGTGCTGACTTCAGGTAGCAGCCCTACAGATTTCCTGGATAGGGCGTCCCTGGAAGCAGCCACCGATGCAACAGTATGACAGGTAGAATGAGCTCTTATCCCTCTGGGAGCTCCATGCCCACCAACTTATAGCAGCGATCTATGCAGGAGGTGACCCACCTGCCTATCGTCCGCTTGGCTGCAGGTCTGCCAGGTGTGGCTTCAGCGTGGTGACAAACAGCTGGGAACCTCTCCCGAATTTCAGCCGTGCGCTCCTTATAATAAGCGGCGCCCTTCAAGGTCAGAGTATGGAGCCTATGTCGAACCTCCAGGTGTGATTGGGGTAGAACCGGCAGAGTCAGCACCTGGTTAGGTGAAACTCCACCACCACCTTGGGAAGGAGTTTCGGGTGAGGCGCGAGGACAACCTTGTCCCTGTGGAAGACCAGGTAAGAGACTCGATGCCAGCGCCTGGAGCTCTCCCATCCTTCTGGCTGGCGTGATAGCCACCAAGAAAGGCGGTCTTCCACGACAGGTGAGAGATCACACACCTGTGCATTAGTTGAATGGCTTGCCCATGAGCTTTACTGATACCAGCAGTAAATCCACGGAGGTGGAGGTTGCTCGCACCGAAGGGAAATGTGATCAAGGCCTTTGAAAAGTGCCGACCACCTTTTCCTCGCCTGACTGCTCCCGGCCCGCCGGTGGCAGAGATAGCTGCCAGGTGCTGCCCAGGTCATCGACCCTAAGCCCTTGACTAGAAAGGGACCATAAATAGTCAAAATGCTTGCCCAGACAGGAGGAAGGTCAGCCCTTGCCCTGACACCAAATGGAGAATCTCTTCCATTTGAAGGCGTAGCATTTTCTAGTGGAGACTCCTACGGGATGCCTCAACAACATTGAGGACCTCGTCGGAAAGACCCAAGGCCTGGAACTCTAGCCGCTCAGGAACCAGGCCGTCAGGTGCAGGGACTGAAGGTCCAGATGGAACACCTTCCCTGATTGACAGAGCAGGTCCGGCGAGCTGGAGCTGCCTCGGGAGCCTGGAGCTGAGGCTGAGGAGATCTGGGTACCAGAACTGGCAGGGCCAGTCTGGGGCCATCAGAATCACCTGCCTTGTCCCTCCCTTGCCTTGAAGCACCTTGTGAATCAAGGGAAATGGGAAAAGGCGTAAAGGGCCCAGGGTCCACAGCCTCGAGAGGCATCCTCCTGCAGCGAGCCTGCTGAGGGCAGGCATAAAACAGCCTCAACCCGGCTTCTCCCTGGAGGCAAACAGGTCTACCTGAGGTGTGCCCCAGTGGGAGAACAGATCTTATACTACCTCCGGCAGGAAAGACCACTGTGAGATGCAGCCCCTATCCAGCTCAGGGCATCGGCCAGGGTATTGGAGGCTCCTGCCACATGAATAGCTAGGAGATCCGCCTCCAGGCTGCGCACGAGTGACCAAATGCAGAGAGCTTCCTTGCATAGAAGCATGGAGCGCGTCCCGCCCTGGCGGTTCAGGTAGTACATGGTCGTGGTATTGTCCGTCTGGACTCGGACCACTTGACCCTGGAGAAATGGAGCAAAGGCAGTGAGAGCTAGGCGGACCGCTCGGAGCTCCAGCAGGTTGATGTGGCATCGGGACTCCCGCAGGGACCAGAGGCCGTGCACTCGGTGTTCCCCCAGATGGGCACCCCAACCCATCAGAGAGGCATCGGTCGATAGAGAGACCGTCGGCTCGGGGCGGACAAACGGGATGCCCTCCTGCAGATGGAATGGAACGGTCCACCACTGGAGGCGTTCCACATCTCCTCAGGTCACTATCACTAGCTGGGCGCTGTGCCTAGGCAGCCATGAGGACCCAGCTGGTCAGGCCGCCATGAGACAGAAGGCGCGGGAAGTCAGGCAGGCGCGGTGCCAACCAGAAATGATTGAGCAAGGAGGTAGAACCTCGGCCCTGTCCGCGGGGCCGTGCTCTGGCTGAAGAGGTCGAGCTCTGCCCGATGAACAGGATCACCTGCTTCGACTCGAGTTCCGACTTGGCCTCGTTGATGAGAAGGCCAACTTGAGAGCAAACCTGGAGGCCAGATCTGGACGCTCCACCTCCCGTCCGGAGGGCTGCTATCAATAATCGTCCAGATGGTGCACGGACCCCTCGGCGCCGCAGAATGCTGTCACCACTGCCATGCATTTGGTGAAGACCCTGGGAGCAGGAGATAAGCCAGAGAGCACGGCTCGGGAACTCGAAGAGGATCCCTCAGCTCGGCGGAGGAATCTCGATATGTGATGGGCGGATAGGGGCGTGAAAGAGCAGCGTCCTGTAGGTCAGTGAAGCAGAACCAGGCGCTGTGTTCCAGAGTGGTATTATCTGCGCAGGTGACCATCCTGAAGGTTCGAGACCTTAGGAACTTGTTCAGGTCGTTAGGGTCGAAGAATGGGCGCCAGCCCCGTCCGTTCAAGACCAGGAAATACCTGGCACGAACCCGGGTCTGAAGGGGTCCTCCACCTCGTGATCACCTCCTTTTGGAGGAGGAGGCGATGTCGGCTCGGCCCAGTCGCCAGTGAGGCTGTGGACGAGGCCCCGAGTCGTGCGGCTCTGAAGAGGCGGGGCCTGCTCAGATTCAGAGGTGGGCCTTTCCACCACCTCCAGTACCCACCTGTCCGTGGTAACAGTGGACCAGGCGGAAGGAAGTGTCTGAGCCGTCCCCACAGAGAGACTAGGGAGGAAAGGTGACGGGATGGGGCGCACCCCTCAGCCCGTCACTGGGCAGGCTTGGAGGACGGCGAGGACCTCCGACTTACCTCCTGCTTCCTGTTGGAAGCCGACGGCTTGGTTTGGGATACCAAGGTCGAGCCTGCTGGCCCTGACGTTGCTGGGCAGGGCGCCAAAGGCACAGAGAGACCGAAAGGGCTTAGGCTGTGGCTTGCAGCCTTTGTCCTTCTGTGGAAGAGGACCGAGTCCAAGGTAGCTTGGAACTCTATCCTCTGCAGGTGACCTTCCACTCCAGGGCCGAGAGGTCAGTCCCAAAAGGAACATCAGCCAACTTGTGCTGGGTATCCAGGGTAAGGTGGATATCCTCAACAAGCCAACTGACGCATAGCCACTGTGGCCACCACAGACCTGGCACATGGTCCCGATGTCTAACTGAGTCTGGAAGCTGCTGTTGGCCACCGCCTCTGGTCCGCACCTGCCTGACCGTAGTCTGCAGATCTGCGGGAAGATGAGGACAACCTCATCCAGGGAGCCAACAGGACGTGAGAAAATGTGCCATGAGGACGCCGGAACTGGCCTGGCGAAGGCCGAGAAGGCAGCATAGACTTTCCACGGCATAATCCAATTTCTTGGATTCCTTGTCGGGAGGTTTGTCCACATCCTGCCAGCCGCCGGAAAACGCTGTCGGTAACCAACCCCTCGGCCGGTGTTCCAAAAAACGGACAGGGAACCGGTAGGGACCGCATACTTCCCTAATGTGGCGAAGGCGTGAGGCAGGAGCAGGGCCTTGCCAAAGTTCAGGCCGGATCCCACTATGAAAGCCGGCCACGGAGAGAGAACCTCGATAGGAGAATCATGGTCCAGAATCTCTGTGAGGGATACCTGGCCCCGTTTAGAAACAGGTTCGAGCTTCATCCCGGTGGACTCCGAGATGAGTCAGAAGCAACCTAAGAAGGACGAAAAGGCTATCGTGCATTGACTGCCCTCCGTGGACTCAAGTCCATGCGGCTTGGAGAAAGCCGGAGGAACCATCACCGGACTCCGAAGAGTCCTCAAAGAGCTGCCTCGGGCCTGAGCCACCCTCCATCTGCCGAGGGTTTATCGGGAGTGAGGGTGTCAGACAACCTATGGGGCAAACAAACCCACCGAGAATACAGGTGGGGCCCCAGCTAATAGCTGTGAGTTCCACCAGAATCGGTGGGGCAGCTGGAATTGGCAGAACAACCGGCCTGAGAACAGGCTCCTCGACCTACAGCGAGGGGTTGTTTGACTATCCGTGACAACCACATAATGGCCGGGAAAGGCGACTGGGTCGTATTCCCAATCAAAAGGGCTGTTGCCAGCGAGTTCCACGCATACCTCCGACACAACTTGGCGCCCGAAGCCTCCTCGCCCGAGGAAGAGCGGCGGCGCCGCTGTCACAAAGCCGAGACCTATGGCGGCGGGATCGTTGGATCAGCGAGGATGTCCGACTGAGAGTCTCGACTAGGCCGAGGAAGGCGAGGAGAAGTGTGAATCGGCACTCCTCGGCTCGGACGATCCACGAGCAGCTCCGGAACCCGGGCACAAATGAGCGATGGGATCCTCCAACTCCCACCGGGGAACCCGGGGAGGGATTCAGCTTCTCCAGCGGCGACAACCCGCCTAACGGATCGAGAAAAATCTCGACCCCGTCGGCGGAGTCTCGATCAACTGGCCTGGCAGGGGACACCGTGAAGCCAGTGGCGAAGCTGAAATCGAGCCAAGCCGACTGACGACAAGGGAAGGGATCTTCCCGCTCCCAAGGCGTCGACGGAGGACTACTTTGCTCTTTTGGACCTGGAAAGGTCCAGAGAAGTTGGACCCTCACCTTTGGTCAAGAAGGTCAGACAAAACTCATAAAAGAAGCGGTGCCGAGGCACCGAGAGAGGCGGGACAAATGCCGCAGCCGTAGGTAGAAGCGGCCCGCGCCGCCTGCCTCCTCGTGAGGCGATCATCTGCTCGAGCTGATCCGACGGACCCGCCGCCCTCAGGACACCGTCAATCGGGCCTCTTAGATTTCACGGTGGAATTCTTTTCTCAAGGCGCCCAGTTATAATCGTGAGCACGGTCCTCAGGGCGTAGGCTGAAAGGAAGAGCACAAGGTCGCAGGCCTGCAGGTCGGTGCTCAAGGCCCAGGCAGTAGGCGCACGTGGAGTGTGGATCCGTCCTGAGACATCTTCTGCCTGCAAGGCACCTCAAAACCGAGGTCGATTTGTCCATCAGCCGCGGGAGAAGAAGACCGAAGTCTTTTAGCAAAAACTTTTGATTTGAGACTTTCGAAGAATTGAAGAACCAGTCTTAACGCATGGCGCGTTAAGGAGAAACCTGAGCTTCAAGCGGTAAGGAAGATCTGGCGTCATGGAGGCGGAGCAGAGAGTTTTACCACCCAGGTGGGTGGGAGGAGCCAGCTTGAAGACCTTCCGGCAAGATTTAAAGCGGCAAGGAACCTGCCAATAAGTGTGGATGAACAACATATCCATGTCCCTAGAACCTCTGAGTATTGTTGTAGAAGAGAGAACCAGATTTGCCTGGGCCAGAAAGGAGCAATCAGAATCATTCTCATTCCTTCCAATGCCAGTTTCTGCAGCACACGAGGGACCAGAGGAATTGGGAAAGCATAGGCAATCTGTCCTTCCAGTTTAGAGACAAAGCGCTCCAGAAAGCGTACCGCTCTGGGCCGAGTGAGCAAAGGTTGGAAGCTTTGCGATTTGGGAAGAAGCGAACAGGTCTATCTGTAGAGTCCTAAAATCTGAAAGGCGCTTTTGAACTTTTGGTCAAGTTCCACTCGTATGGCAGAGCCGAAGAACGACTTAGCCTGTCTGCCAGGACACTGTCGACTCCTGGAACATGGATCGCAGTGAGGTGGAAGGTCGTGAAGTCGTTGTCCATTCCCAAACCCCTCATCGCTTCCCTGCACAGCGGTAGGACGAGTCCCTCCCTGCTTGTTGATGTACCACCACGCACATGTTGTCTGTTTGGACAGCTAGGTGACGGGAAGGATGTATTGGTGTAGAGCCTGGAGAGCATACAGCACTGCTGTCGTAGCTCAGGCACACTGATGTGAGAGCCAACTCAATCTGGACCCATAACCCCTGGGTTGGTGAGGACTCAGATGGGCTCCCAACCTTCGCCTGACAGTGGTCAGAGTCTGGGATGGGGGAGGAGGAAAGAAGGAGACCCCCCGGAACAGGTTCTCTCAAACCATCCACCATTGCAAGTCTCTTGTCACTGGCGAGGAAATCAGCACCAGATGATCTAGGTCGTCTAGAAGGTGATCCCACTGAGAGCGGAGAGTCCACTGAGAGATCCTCATGTGGAGGCGCGGACGCAGAACCATCGGGATGGCAGCCGCCATAAGCCCCAGAAGGCGGAGCACTGACCTTGCCGGAACCTTCCTGCGTTCTGAAAGAAGTGAAATATGGGACTGGAGGGAGGCCCCCCTGTCCGAAGGCAGGAAGGCCCTGCACACTGTAGTATCGAGGATTGCCCTGATGAACTGGAGTTTCTGGGAAGGATCCAGATGAGACTTAGAACTGTTGATGGTGATACCCAGACCAGTGAAAACCTGCTGGGTGAAGGAGAAAAAATGCAGGAGTTCCTCCCTGGACGAGGCCACCAGGAGCCAGTCGTCCAGGTAAGGAAAAACCTGAACTCCCAAAGTACGCAGGTGGGCCGCTACCACCGCCAGGCATTTGCAAAACCGGGGAGCCAAGGAAAGACCAAAAAGGAGCCGCCTTTTAGTGTAGTGGTCACCCCGGAAGCAAAACCTGAGGTATTTTCAGCGTAGGGAAGAATGGGGATGTGCAGGTATGCATCCTGCATATCCAGTGCACAAAGCCATTGGCCCGGCGGAGAAGGGCAAGAGGGTTTGAAGGAGCATCCTGAACTTTTGTATTCCACATAGAGTTCAGAGACTAGATAGAGAATGGGTCTGAGATCTCCGTCTTCTTTGGTACAAGGAAAAATTGGGAATAGTAACCCATCCCGTGAAGGTGAGGGGGGATGGATTCTATGGCCTGCTTCGCGAGGAGAGCAGATATTTCTTCCCTGACCACAGGAAGATGGTCCCTTGAGTAAGAGGAGTTCAGAGGGGAGTGACGTGGAGGTTTCTGCAGAAACTCTATAGAGTGCCCCTCTGCTATGATCTGAAGCACCCATGAATCCAATGTTATCCTCTCCCAACCCGGAAGGTGGAGGGAGAATCTCCCTCCTACTGGTTCCTCCGGGGAGTCCGGAGGCAGTGAGAGAGGGAAGGAGTCAGGTGGTGCGAGGCAGCACTGCAGCTGGGGCACCTGCTGTTTTTTGGGCAGCGGGCCTGCAGCTGGGGACCCCATGTTTAGGCCAGCCTTCCCTGGGTTTCGCTGAGGCCGGCGCTTCATCGCGTAAAAGGACGGGCGCTATGGGGATGGGGATTTGCACACGAATGGACAATTTGAGGGTCAGCCCTTTCTCTGCAAGCCTGGTGATGATGTCCTTGACATCACCACCGGGAAAAGCACCGAACCTCTGAAAGGTGCTTCTTGAATTGCTGACTGCACCTCCGGGACCAGACCCGACACATGAGCCAGCGCGCGACTTAGAAGACTTACCGCAAACGTGGAGCTCCATCCCGCGTGAGTGTCCACTGCATCGTCAGGTCGGCCTCAGAATGTGACGACTGGGCGAACGAGCAGAATGGACAAGGTCAGCTAACTCCTGCTTGACTTGGGAGTCAGGCAGAGAGTCAATCTTAGATTCCGCCTGGGTAAGGACAGCCTTCTCGTAATCCCCCATATGTGCTACATAATTTAGGGCCCGGATCTCCAGTGTGGAAAATGCATAGATCTTCCTTCCATACTGATCCAGAAGGTGAGATTCCTTATCCGGGGGAGACTAGCTCAAATGTTTCGGGTGTGCTGACCGGCCGTGAGAGGCGCTAATCACAACAGAGTCTGCACGGGGGTGAGAGTCTAGAAAGTCTACACCCTCTAGAGCCTGGTATAGCCTGTTAGACTTCCGAGGAAGTGGGGCTAAAGCCGACGGTTGTTTCCAAATGGTGGAAACAAGGTGGGCATGAGGCTCGATCCAGGGTGGCACTAGAGTAGGGGCTGTAAGGTGCAAGTCCAGATGTTCAGCGAGTTTAACTCACTGAGAATCTGGCTCTAAGGAACGCCACTGATGGACTTCCTGAGCAACTCCGTGAAGGAAGGATCCTCTGGAGGAGACTTCGGAGGAGTCCTCGGCCGGGGCTTGGACGGAGAGCGAGGCTCGTCGTCTTTCTCGGAACATCCGTCGGAGAAATCCGAGAGAGAAGAAGAAGAAGAAGAATCTGAAGCAGAGTAAGACTCCCTAGCTCGTCTAGGGGGAGGAACGGGTTCTTTAGGGGGGATCCCTGGACGCGTGTCCTGCCCCTCTCTGGATCCCGAGGGAAGAGCTCGGGAATCCGGAGGCGGAGAGTGAGTGTGCCGTACGGGAGCCGGAGGTGGCACCGTCGCCATGAGTTGGCTCTGTACTTCCTGGGTGAGCTGAGCCTTGGCCTCAGCCCACCAGGAGGCCAGAGTCACCTGAAGATCCACCAGCGGCCTAGGGGTCGGTGGAGAAGGAGGAGGGAGATAGTTGTACGGATGATATCCGTAAGGAGAGTATCCGTAACCCGGCTGCGGGAAGACCAGAGCTGGGTATTGAGGCATCGGGTAATGCGGCGTCGGTGGGGTCAGCGCCGGGTACTGCAGCGCAGGATACTGTGGACCCGGGTAAACCGGCATCGGATAGAACGGCAGATATCCAGGTACCGGAGGAGCTGCCGGAGCAAACGGCCCAGTAGAGAACTCCACGGGCGGATCAACCATGATAGGCCCGTGGGGTGGAGGGCCCAATGGGAGAGGAATATCCCCCGCCAGCGTCGGAGGGGCCGTCGGCGTCAGGGCCGGCGTCAGATCCGAGTTCTGTAGAGGAGGAGGATCTGACAGCTGAAAGCACCCGAGCATCGCCTGGGGACGGAGGGGAGAAGTCCCGGGACAGGGGTGCAGGGGCACTGGCTCCTGGACAGCAGCGAAGGCTGCGGGTCTGGAACGATTGCAGACGGTGAAGGGTCTGTCGGAGGCTCGATGTTGCCCAGCGACGCCGGAGGAGCCGACATGCGACTTAAGGGCTGAATCCTGGCGGATGCCAGAGGAGCCGGCGTCCGACTTAGGGGGTCCTCGTCGGAGGCAGGGGCCGAGGTGGGAAGAGGCTCGGACCGAGGGGGACACTGCTGTGTGCCGCCCGAGGGTTGGGCATCTTAGCAGCCTCTCCCGGGCGATATATCGGAGGGAGCAGACGTCCGGCTTATGGAAGTGACCGCACTAGTAGGCCGCAAAGCCTGCGGCAGTACTGGGGCAGAAGCCTTGTTCGGAGGGGCACCGACGGGCTCGAACACGAACTCGACGGCGGGTCGACACCTCCTCCAAAGCCTTGAGGCTGCCGCCGGCGATCCCCCGGAGGGACTTTACCTTAGCCACGGCTCCAGCTGAGTCCAGAAGAGGAGTGCCTTTCCCGATGCCTTGTTTGTCCCGTGCTTGTGTCCTTCTGGGGAGTGTCGATTGCCTAAGCTTCTTCAACTCCTTCTCCATTGCGGACGACATTTTTTTAAGGAGATGGGCTCCCAAAGACTGCTGGCGTGGTCTGCGGGTGGCTGCACTGAAGTGCAGGCAATGTGGGCACTTGTCGACCGCGTGGTTGGGGCCTAAACAAAAAATGCAGAAGGAGTGACCGTCTTTGTGAGGCAGTTAGGCACCGCACGAGTCGCACTTATTTTTTGAAGTGGACGACATAAACCAACGTTCACCTGATGAATAAAATGCAAAATACTGATACTTTCGTAAAAATCGTGAAGCAACAGGGCTGAGCACGAACTTCATCAGCTGGATGCCTGCACGAGCTGACGGCAGGAAGAACTGGAGGCGCGGCGCCTGGACCGCCTCTTATACAATGACGCCGCCTGACGCCGGTCACCTGATGTGGGGGTGGTCCCCGCCAGGGACTGCTAGCTAGAAATTTTTCCGTGGGGTCCTGCCGCCTGCCGACGTCAGTCCTATATGTAATTACCTACTGCAAGAGCCCTCTCGAAGTAAGATCTATTGTTACAGGTGAGTAACCCGTCCTTTTACGAGCGTGGATATGTTGTTCATCCACACTTCTTTGGCAGACTCCAAGCAGTTCTCCAGGAGAAGAAGGGAAGACTCATACCCCTACTGAGTAAATAAAGATTGGAGAAATGATGCCCTAAAACCAGCATCCCGTCGTGACTCAAGGTCGATGTGGTAGTGAGTAATAAAGGTGTTCACTGACTTCCAAGTAGCAGCCCGACAGATTTCCTGGATACGGATGTCCCTGGAAGCGGCCACCGATGCAGCAGTATGGCAGGTAGAATGAGCTCTTATCCCTCTGGGAGGCTCCGTGCCCGCCAACTCATAGCACAGACCTATGCATGATGTAATCCATCTTCCTATGGTCTGTTTGACTGCAGGTCTGCCAGAAGCGGCTTCAGTGTAGATGACAAACTGGCGAACCTCTCCACAAATTTCAGCCGTTCTTTCCTTATAATAGGAGAGAGCACGTCTCAGATACAAAGTATGGAGCCTGTACTCTGCGTCTGAGGTGTAATTAGGGTAGTATACCGGCAGAGTCAACACCTGGTTAAGGTGAAACTCTGACACCACCTTCGGAAGGAATTTCGGGTGGGGGCACAGAACAACTTTGTCCCTGTGAAAGACCAGATGAGGAGAGTCCACTGAAAGTGCCTGGAGCTTCCCTGTCCTGGCTGACATGATAGCCACCAGGAAGGCCATATTCCAAGATGAGTGGAACAGCTCACACTTGTGCATGCGTTCGAATGGCTTGCCCAAGAGCTTTGCCAAAACCAGCAACAGATCCCATGGAGTGAAGATTCACACATCGGAGGGGCTATGTGATCCAGGCCTTTGAAGAAGCGCCAGACCATCGTCTCCTGCACCAATTTCGGCTGACCGGCCCACGCCCGGTAAGCAGAAATGGCTGCCAGGTGCATCCTAAGGGTCGAGGACCGAGACCCCTTGAGAGAGAGACCAATGGTAGTCAGGGTGAATATTAGCCACGGGAGCAGGATAAGGGTCCAGACTTCACTCTGACACGAAATGGAAAATCTTTTCCATTTGAAGGCATAACATTCCTGGTAGATTCTTACAAGATGCCTCCACCATGGTGTAGACATCTCAGAAAGACCCAAAGCCTGGAACTCTAGCCGCCAGGTACCAGGCTGTGGGGTGCAGGATTGAAGTTCTGGATGGAATACCTTCCCTGGTTCATATCATCAGGTCCGGCGCTGTGCAAGCCGCCTGTGGGCCTGCGCTGAGGAGATCTGGATACCAGAACTGGAGCGGCCAATATGGGGCTACCAGGATCACCTTGGCCTTGTCCCTCCTCCCCTTGAGTAACACCTTGTGGATCAAGGGAAATGGAGGGAAGGCATAGAGGAGGCCTGGGGTCCACGGCCTCGAGAAGGCATCCCCCTGCAGCAAGCCCTGCTAAGGGAGGCGGGCATGGTGCAGCCTCAGCTTGGTGTTTTCCCTGGAGGCAAACAGGTCCATCAATGGTGTGCCCCAACGGAAGAACAGACTAAGCTACCTCTGGATGGAGAGACCACTCGTGGGATGTCTGGCCTATGCGGCTGAGAGCATCCGCCAGCTGGTTCGAGGCTCCTGCCACATGGATGGCTAGGAGATCCGCCTCCAACCAGCTTACGAATGTCCAGATGTGGAACGCCTCCTTGCACAGCAGACGGGAGCGTGTGCCGCTCTATTTGTTGAGGTAGCACATGGTCATGGTATTGTCCATTTGGACTTGAACCACCTGACCCCGGAGCTGAGGAGCGAAAGCTGACAGTGCTAGTCTGACTGCTCTGAGCTCCAACAGGCTGATGTGGCATCGAGACTCCTCGAGGGCCCAGAACCTGTGGGTCTTGTTGTCCCCCATGTGAGCTCCCGAGCCTATGAGAGGCGCATCGGTTGTGAGGACGACCATCGACTCTGGGCGGACAAATGAGATCCGTTCCTGCAACCAGTCTGGGGCGGTCCACCATTGGAGTGTGTCCCACATCTTCTGGGTTACAGTGATCAGCTGGTTGAAATGACTGTGGCGCTGAGTCCACTGGGCGGCCAGCTCCCAATGAAGGGGGCACATGTGCCACCAGGCCCAATGCACCACTGAGGTGCACACCGCCATGTAACCCAGAAGGCGCAGAAAGTCCTAGGTAGGGCGCAAGTGCCCACCCAGAAATGACTGGGCAAAGGAGGAGAGAACCTCCGCCCTGCCCTACGGGAACCGAGCTCTGGCTTGACAAGAGTCAAGCTCTGCCCTGATGAAGCTTCATCACCTGAGAGGCACGAGCCTTCACTTGGCCTCACTGATCAGGAGGCCTAGCTGGGGGCAGTTTCGGAAAGCCAGATCCCTGGACCTATCCACCTCCTGAAGGGAGGAAACTGCCAAGAGCAAGTCGTCGAGATAAAGGTAGATTTGGACTCCTCGATGCCGAAGGTGGGCTGCCACCACTGCAATGCACTTGGTGAAGACCCGTGGGGCCAAAGACAGGCCGAACGGCATGGCTCAGAACTCGTACAGGGTCCCCTCGACCCTGAAGTGGAGGAACCGTGGATGGGACGGATGGAATGGGACGTGAAAGAATGTGTCCTGTAGATCCAGTGAACATAACCACATATTTCGCTCCAGGAATGGTGTGATCTGGTTCAGAGTTACCATCCGGAAGGTGTGGGACCTGAGATATTGATTTAGGTCGTGGAGATCTAGCATGGGGCACCAACCCCCTGTCCGCTTGGGCACCAGGATGAAGCCTGGGTCTGTAGGAGGATCCGGCACTAGAGCTACTGCCTCCTTGTGGAGGAGCTGAGCTATGTCACCTTGAAGAGCTGACTGAGTGCAAGCTGAGATCCTTTCCTCCCGAGGGTCGAGGGCTTGGCAAGGAGGGTACTGCTCGAACTCTAAGAGCAGTCCTTGATCGACCACTTCAAGAACCCACCTGTCCGGAGTGATATCGGACTAGGCGGAAAGAAGTGACAAAGGCAAGAAGGACAGGGATGGGGCAAAAGGGGGTAAGGCCATCAGGAAATGGAGGGTAATGAGTACCAATGCCCGTAGTCTGGGCAACAAGCTCCCTGAGCTGGTGGCCTTAATGGAAGAGGGATGCCTGGATATCGTAGCAGTCACAGAAACATGGTACACAGAGAACCATGACTGGGATGTTAACATACCAGGTACATACAACTACAGGAGAGAGACAGGCAGGGGAGAAGAGGGGAGGAGTAGCTCTCATGTAAAGGAAGGATAAAAGCAACTGAACAAAAGAGTAAACAGGAGGAGAGGAGGCACTGTGGGTCACTTTGGAGACTGGAAAGGGCACCACAATCCAGACAGGGTTGTACAGACCCCATGTCAGGGGAAGGAATGGACAAGGATATGATGGAAGCATTCTTAGAATGGCAGAGAAAGGGAGATACTGTTGATGGGAGACCTGAATATGCCAGATGTTAACTGGAGCACATTTGCTGCAGCACATCCAAGAGCAGGGCCATTCTTGATGCCCTACAGGTGGCAGGCATTAGACAGCTAGTTTCGAACCCACTCGTGAGGGAGCAATCTTGACCTCGTGCTCTCAAACAGGGGCAGTGAGAGGATCTCGGATCTAGAAGTGGGTTGCCATCTGGGGACAAGCGACCATCAAACAGTGTGGTTCACGTTAAACTCAGCTACAGAGTCAAGCCATACAAAAGTGAGGGTTCTGGACTTTAGGAGGGCTGACTTTGGCAAGATGGGAGAGTGCCTCAGAAAAGCACTAGCAAACAGGCTAGAAGGAGGTATGGAGCAACAATGGGGAATTATCAGAACTGCCATCACAGAGGCAACAAGCCTTTGTGTGAAGCAAAACAAATCAAACGAAGAAAAGCCACTATGGTTCTCAAGAGAGGTGGCTGTGAAAGTCTAGAAGAAAAGATAGCATTCCGGAAGTATAAGGAAACACAGAAGGAGAAGGACAGACAGCTAAATGAGAAGGCAGAAAGAAGCAGGGAGGGAAGTCAGAATAGCAAAGGCCCAAACTGAGGAAAGATAGCTAACTCAGTTAAGAAGGATAAAACCTTTTATAGGTACATCAGCGTAGAAAGACAAAGGGAGGGATAGTGAGGCTGAATAGAGATGAGCGGTGGGTGGGCAGAGGGGACAGTGAAAAAGCAGGAATACTGAACGAATATTTCTGCTCAGTATTCCAAAAGAGGAGGAGAGTGCCTAATCCAATTAACAGAAGCACTCTTGATAGGGGGGTCGATCCCAGTCCTTTCACAGAAGAAAGGGTTCTGCAAGAACTCCTAAAACTGAAGGTGGACAAAGCAATGGGTCCTGATGGATCCACCCCAGAATTCTAAAAGAATTAAGGGAGGAACTAGTGAAACCACTGGCTACTCTTTTTAATAAATCATGGGAGGATGGTGTGGTACCCGAGGACTGGAGGAAGGCGGATGTGATTCCCCTTCACAAAAGTGGGACCAAGACAGAGGCAGGAAACTAAAGACCTGTCAGTCTGACCTCTGTGGTAGGGAAAGTGATGGAGTCACTTCTGAAGGAAAGAATAGTTGAGTACCTAGAGGTCAGTGGAGCACAGGATCCAAGGCAGCATGGGTTCACAGTGGGAAGGTCATGTCAGGCAATCTAATAGATTTCTTTGACTGGGTGACCAAAGTAGTAGACCAGGGAGGGGCTGTAGACATGGCCTACCTAGGCTTTAAGCAAGGCATTTGACACAGTCCCACACAAAGATTATTAGTCAAATTAACCAGCCTGGGACTGGGTCCCAGGGTGGTAGCCTGGTAAAACATTGGCTGGACAACAGGACACAGAAGGTAATTGTAAATGGAGTCCACTTGAAGAAAGGGCGGTTACTAGTGGGTACTGCAGGGTTCAGTATTGAGTCCAGTCCTTTTAATGTCTTCATCAGTGACATTGCAGAGGGACTGAAGGAAAAGTATGCCTTTTGCAGATGATACAAAGATCTGCAACAGGGTTGATACATAAGGAGGCGTGGAAAGGATGAAAGGGACTTGACAAGGTTGGAGGAATGGTCAGATGTATGGCAGCTAGGTTCAATGCAAAAAGTGCAAAATAATGCACCTGGGAAACAAGAACCCATGGAAGAATACACAATGGGTGGGAGGTAGTAACAACAACAAAACAGGAAAGGGACCTGGGGTAATCACATCAGATGACCTTAAGGTTAGCAAGCAATGTGAGAAGGCAGTAGGGAGGGCGGGGTATACTGGGATGTATAGGGAGAGGCATCAGCAGCAGAAAACAGGAAGTTGTTATCCCTCTGTACAGACAGTTGGTGAGACCCATTCTGGAATACTGTGTCCAGTTCTGAGACCCCATCTCCGCAAGGACATAGACAGGATAGAGGCAGTCCAGAGGAGGGCAACTAAAATGGTGCAGGGTCTGCAAGAGAAGCCATATGAGGAGAGACTAAAGGAGCTTAATATGTATACCCTTGAGGAAAGAAGGGAGAGGGGGACATGATAGAAACTTTCAAGTACCCTCAAGGGAATCAATAAAGTCCAAGAGGGTAGCATCTTTCAGAAAAGAGACTTGAAGAACAAGGGGACACAATTTAAAGATAGAAGGAGGGCGGTTCAGGGCAATGTGAGGAAGTATTATTTCACAGAGAGGGTAGTGGATGCATGGAACAGCCTCCTGAGGAAGTTGTGGGTCTAAAACTGTGGAGAATTCAAGAATGCATGGGACAGACATAAGGCAATTCTTGTGGGGGGCAGGAAGATATAGGCTGTTGGTTAACTAGGATCTGCGGCCAATCCTGTAGGTAGGGAAATGGGCAGACTAGATGGGCCTAACGGTCCTTATCTGCCGTCAAAGTCTATGTTTCTATGTTAAAGAAAGTGGTGGAGCCAGCCACCCACGGGAGGACCCAGAGCTGGTGTGATGGGTGTAGGGGAGGCAACTCCCAACCCATCACTGAGCAGACTTAGAGGTGGAGGAAGCTCCTGGACCTGTGCCCCGGCCTCCTTTACGGGGCTATTGAGGACCCTGCTTGGGCCATGGGCGCCAAGCTTGAGCCTGCTGTTGACCTCCTTGATAGGAGGGCTGCCTGACCGAAGGGGAAGAGTGCCGAAATGGCTTCTTCTCTTCTGCTGGTTCTTGCCCGAAGAATCTTTTGCAGAAATAGCATCTAAGGTGGCACTGGACTGCTCTATACGCTGAAGGTGACCGGCCACTCATGGACCGAACAAGTCGGTGCCTAAGAAGGGCACGTCAGCAACCTTATGCTGGGTACCGGCCAGGAAGGAGGAAAGCCTCAGCCAAGCCCTGCGGCAAGTGGCTGCTGCGGCTGCCAGTGAGCGGGCACAGGAAACTCCAATATCCGAGACAGTCTGGAGCTGCTGTTTTGCAGCAGCAAGTCCCTGGTCACGGACTTGCTTGACCATGGTCTGCATGTCCACTGGGAGATGAGGGAGGACCTTGTCTGATGACCCCAGAAGGGCTGAGAGAAGTATTCCCTAATGACGGCCGAGCTGGCCTGACGAAAGCCTAAGGAGGAGGCCTCATAGATTTTACGGGCAGAGTGGTCCATATTTTTGGACTCCTTGTCCAGGGGTCAGTCAGTGTCAACTGAGCTACCAGTACACCTAAACACAGAGGCGGTCACCAGGCTCTCGGCCGAAGGGTACTCTGTGAATCCTGCAAGGGACCCGATGGGCACCACGTACTTGCGGACCTTGCGGGCAGACGGTGCTGGGCAGGAAGCTGGACACTGCCAAAGCTCAAGGGCCGGGCCAACAATGGCTTCAGCCACTGGACAGACCTCTGTCAGAGTGTCCCCCCTTTTGAGAATATCAGTAAGAGGGTACTACGCCTTTTTCTGGATGGACTCCAGGGGCATTCCAGTAGATTCAGAAATGAGGTGGAGAATGCCCTGGAAGGATGAAGTGCCTTCCTCCAACCTGCCACGGACGACTCATCGTCCCCGGGATGTGAGTGCAGTGCGGTGACATCTGAGTCCAAAGAGTCGGGATACAACGGTCTCCTGCCTAAGTCCCCCTCGATGTGCCAAGGGCGATCAGGGGTGACTGATCAACAGACGTCGGGGAAGCACAGTGTCTGTTCGGTCCTCTTTCGAGGGAGCCCTTCCCTGAGGCTGCTTGGGCAGTGGCTCCACCAGAATAGGTGGAGAAATCGGAAAAAGCCAAACCGGTATACGGGCCAGCCCCACAGGCAGAGGAACTGAAGACTTCGGTTCCAGAGAGGTCGGCTTCGGCCTGAGACGGGAAGGCCAAGAGATGGCTGGGGTAGGCAGCAAAGCTGGCTTCTGCCCGGTCAAAATGAGCTGCTGCCACATAAGGTCTTCATAGCGTCTATGGAGTTTCCGCCGAAGCCTCTCCTCGTTTGAGGAGGATGAGGACCTGTGGCGTCGTCTCTTTTTAGAGTGCTTATGACTCTTTTTCAGGATTCTGGACTTTGACCGAGACTGGGGAGGTGGACTCGGCCGATCGGGAGACACCAGGGTCAGTGAAAACAGAGGGTCTGGAACCGTGTCCTCGATAGGGACACCAGCAGGCTGGGTCTCCTCATCAGGAATGACAAGGACTGGAATGCTTTCCAAAGAGTTGTTGGGCTGAACCGGCGACAAAGGGCCAAGAACAATCTCGACCTCTTCGGCCACTTCCTCGGTCTCCTGGCCCAACAGAAGATCTGTGAAGCCGGTGGCAAAGGAGGCGATCTCGACAGAAGTCGAGACGGCGTGCTCCTGGGACTCTGACATTTCTCAGTCCCAAGAACATCTTCGCTTAGACGAAGACCCAGGGTCCTTATCCCTCTTCCAAGGGCGGGAGGCGTGCAAGCCAGAGGGCACCTCACTCCAAGTGGGGAGAGACTGGCACAACTCCTTGAAGAAGCCTGAAAAGATGGAGCCAAGGTTAAGTGGGACAAACAAGCTGCTTCTTCCTCAAATGCTTTCATTTGTTCCAGCTGTTCGGCGGATCCCGCAGCCGCAGAAACTGCCCACCTCGCCTCCTTTGATTTCACCGAAGGATTCCTTTTCTCCAGTCTCCCCAGCTTTAAACACGCCTTGCCGTCATCCAGGATATTGGGATGGAAGGCCAAGCAAAAACCACACGATAAGGTGTCATGTCTGACACTTAGACAGTAGACGCACATTGAGTGGGGATCAGTACACGACATCTTCTGGCTGCAGGGGCACCGGTGAAATCTGGGGGAAGATTTTTCCCCCATGGAAGATGTGGTAGAATTGCAATCGCTAACTTGAATGAGTTTTAAAACTAGTTTCGGTAGAAACCGACTCTTTGAATCCAGGGCCTACGAACTGCTGTAAGAGCACGAGGTAACCTGCATCTTCCAGCGGAAAGGAAGATCTGGTATCATGGGGTGGAACCGAGGCATATACCACCCAGGTGGGTGGAAGGAACCAGCTTGAAGACTTCCGGCAAGATTTAAAGTGGACGGGGAGATGCCAAAGAAGTGTGGCTGAACAACATATCCACGCTGCTAGAACTTAGGGTTAGTGCGCAGAGCCACACATTCCTTGTGAAAAATCACATAAGGGATTTTGCACATCAGGGCCTGAAGCTCAGAAATTCGTCAAGCTGAAGTAATGGCCACTAGGAAGAGAGTCATCCAGGAGAGAAACTTCAAGCCTGCTGAAGCTGCCGGTTCAAAGGGAGGCAGAGTAAGCTTCTCGAGAACAAAGTTCAGATCCCAAGGAGGAGCAGGAACGCGGATGGGGGGGGTCTCAAATGAAGAACCCCTCTGAGGAAAGTCTTACAGACTTCCAACTGCATGAAGGTCCTGTCTCCAAAAGGGACATGTAGGCCGAGACTGCCACCATGTGGACCTTCAAAGAGATGACGCCTGTAGCCCAGGACTCTCTCGACAGGGCAAGAGAAAGGCTCTAAGTTCTTCGAAGAGGTCCAAATCGAGAAACATTTCCACTTCATAGAATAGGTGGACCTAGTGGAAGGCTTTTTGGCCTCCACCAAAATGTCTACGACGAGCAAAGAAACCCCGAATCAGACCTGAGCTACATGATGAGCTACATCTGCAGGAGCCGTACACGTAACTGAAAGGATTTGAGACCTGGATGGATCAGGGTCCCCTGATCTTGGGTCAGCAAGTGCTGTGATAGAGGAAGAGGAAGCGGAGGTTCCTCTGAAAACTGTTGCAGATGAGAGAACCAAACTTGCCTGGGCCAGAATGGAGCAAAGAGGATCATCCAGGCTCCTTCTGAACTGAGTTTGTGTAAGACCCTCAGAATTAAGGGAACTGGAGGGAAGGCATAGAAGAATCTGTCCCTCCAGTCGAGAGACAAAGTGTCCCGCTAGAAAACTCGCTCTGGAGCAAACGAGCAGAAGGCGGGAAGTTTTGCGTTTTGAGAAGACGCGAACAGGTCTACCTGAAAGGTTCCCCAGCGCAGGAAGATATTGTCTGCTACCTCTTGATCCAGTTCCCATTCATGGGCGTTGGCTGATGACCGACTGAGGTGGTCTGCTGGCATGTTTTCTACTCCTGGAACATGAACTGCCATCAGGTGGAGGTTGTGCTGAATGGCCCAACGCCATACTCTCACAGCTTCCCTGCAGAGAGGGCAGGAGTACTTCCCTGCTTGTTGATGTACCAGACTACGCACATGTTGTCCATCTGGACTGCTAGATGACTGGGAAGAATGCAAGAGTTCAGGGCCTGGAGAGCATACAAGACAGCTCTGAGCTTGAGCACATTTATATGAAGAGTCTGGACCAGGAGCCCTGAGTCCTGTGAGACCCTAGATGGGCTCTCCAGCCCTCTCCTGAGGCATCTGTTGTCAATGTTTGGGAGGGGGGATTCGATACAGAAAGGAACACCCCAGCAAAGGTTCTCTTGCACCATACACCATTGCAAGTCCCTGACCATGGGATCGGAGACCAGAACTTCCTGGTCTAGGTCGTCCAACGTCTGGTCCCATTGACACCGAAGTGTCCACTGAAAGATTCTCATATGCAGCTGAGCGTGAGGGACTGTTGGAATAACAGTCGCCATGAGCCCAAGGAGGCAAAAGACTGACCTGGCACCGATCCTTCTGCGACTGGACAATAGACTTGCTTGAGCCTGGAGGGTGTCCACCCTGTCCAGAGACAGAAAGGCCTTGCAGATGGTAGTGTCCAGGATCGTGCCGATAAACTGGAGTCTATGGCAAGGAACCAGATGGGACTTGGCCTGGTTGATGGTGATACCCAGGCTGGCGAAAACCTGCAGTGTAAGGGAAAGGGCGTAGGAGTTCCTCCCTGGATGGGGCCACCAGGAGCAGGGAGCTGAGGAAAGACCAAATGGGAGGGTCATGAATTGGTAGTGGTCCCACTGAAACAAAAACCGAAGGAATTTGCAGTACAAAGGGCGGATGGGGATGTGCAGGTAGGCATCCTGCATATCCAAAATGCACAGCCACTATCCCTGCTGAAGAAGCAGAAGGCTCTGCAGGGAGAGCATTCTGAAGCATTTGTACTCCACGAACATATTCAGGGGGCTGAGGTCTAAGATAGGCCTCACTTCTCCCATCTTCTTTGGAACTAGAAAGAAATGGGAATAGTAACCTGTCCCCCAAAGGTGGGTGGGGACTGACTACCGCCGTCTTCAGACAAGGGAGGTGATTTCTTCCAGGACCAGAGTAAGATGACCTGGGGGGTGGTTTTATGGGTGGTTTCTGAAGAAACTATTGAGTGTCCTGCTACTATCAGTTGGAGCATCCAGGCATCTGATGTAATCCTTACTCAACCCGGTAGATGGAAGGAGAACCTCCCTCCTACTGGTTCCTCTTGGGGGGGGTCCAGAGGCTGTGGGCGAAGAAAGGAGTCAGGAGGTGTGGAGCAGCGTGGCGGCTGAGGCTCCGGCAGCTTTTTTGGGTGGGGGGGGTTGGCAGCCGGGGGGCCAGACGTTTGTTGGACCACTTGCCCCGAGGTTTCGCTTTAGGCTGAGAACGTCTGCGAAAAGGGCGACGCTGTCCATGAGGGGGCCTGTACAGATGTGTCGATGGTCTTGAGTGCAGTACGCTTCTCTTGCAGGTCAATGATGATGTCCTTGACATCCCCACCAAACGCACTGAACCCCTGAAGGGCACATCCTGAACAGCGGATTGCACTTCAGGGACCAAACTTGACACCCGGAGCCAGGCATGACGCCGCAGACCTACAGCGAGAGCCGAACTCAGACCAGCTGCATCATACAGTATGTGGCATGAAGCATGTGCCGACTGGCCGAACGAGCAGAGTGGACAAGGTCAGCCACTTCCTACTTGGTCTGAGACTCAGAAAGGGATTCCAGTTTGGATTCCACCTGACTCAGGATCGTCTTCTGGTAGTCCCCCATATGTGCGACATAGTTCAGGGCCCTAATCCACAGAGTGGAAGAAGTGTACACCTTCTTACCATACTGGTCCAAAAGACGAGATTCCTTGTCAGGTGGAGATGAGCTCAGGTGTTTTGGATTGGCCGACCGGCCGTAAGCAGCGCTAATTATGACCAAGTCGGCCTTGGGGTGTGAATTCAAGGAATCCACACCCTCAGGAGCCCAGTATAGTCTATCTGCCTTCCTCTGAAAGGGGACAGTTGCTTCCAAATAGCAGAAACAAGGTCCGTGTGAGGCTCAATCCAGGGTGGAATCAATGTCGAAGCAGTTTCGGGCAGATCCAAGTGAGCAGCGAACTTCTTCCGCTGTGGATCTGGCTCCAGAGATTGCCACTGGTGGACCTCCAGGATCTTTCTAAGTAACTCCAGAAAGGAGGGATCTTCTGGAGGAAATTTCCAAGGAGTCCTTGGCCTGGGTCGGTCCGGAGTACGTGGCTCGTAGTCGGGATCTGAGCATCCCACCGAGTCTGAGGTCTCCGATGAAGAAGATGAAGACTCCCCCAGTGCAGGGGAGGAACAGTCCCCTTAGGAAAAGTTCAGGGAAGCGTATCCTCACCACTCCTGGTGCCCGAGGGCTCGCCTCTGGTGTTGGGTAAGGGGGAGGGGGAAAGAGTCTCTCGCCTCTGGCGTAAAGGGTCCTGCACAGGGTCTGGCAATGGCAGACGGCTCTCCACCTCCCTGGTAAGTTGAGCCTTGACCTCTGCCCACCAGGCAGTGAGAGTCTCCTTTAGATCCACCAGCAGCAGTGGGGGCGGTGGAAGAGGGGGAGGATACGGATACTGAGGGTATCTGTAATGCGAGTATCCGTAACCAGATGGCGGGAAGACCGGCGTCTGGTATTGAGGCGCCGGATACTGCAGCATTTGATAAAGGAGCACCAGGTATTGCAGCATCAGATACTGCGATCCCGGGTAGGATGGCACTGGATTAAGCGGGGTTGGGTACCTGGGAACCAGGGGCTCTGATTGAGCAGACGGCACTGGGAAACGCCTTGCAGGCGGGCTGGGAACAGGTGGTCCCACGGGCACTGGGCCCGGCATTGGGATGGCGTCCGGCAGAGGGATATCATCCGGTGTCGCGTAGGCCGGCATCAGGGGGTACGGCCCTATAGGAGAGAACCCTGACGTCAGCATACCTAGATCCTCCAAGTCGTCTGGGGATGGAGGGTTAAATTCCCCAGGGTCCAACAGAGGAGACACGGGAGACTCTGTAAGCAGCAGCAAGTGCTGCGGCGAGCTTGGGACGTCGGACTTAGGTAAGGGGTCCGATGTAGGCTCTTTTGCTAGGCATTCACCAGGGGAGCCGACGACTGGCTTACCAGCGGAATTCAGGCAGATGTCAGAGGAGCCGACGTCCGACCTATCGGAACCGACCTTCCGACAAGAATCGGCGTGAGGCGAAGCGCGATGGGTGTAAGTGGAACAGGCGCCACCGAGGGAACGGGCATCTTACCGGCCCTGTCCGGCGGACGCCGGTAGCACCGCATCCGCTTACTGACCTGTTTCGAACCAGAGGGCTGCGTGGTAGCGGCCTTCCCGGGAGCGGCAGTCTTCTTTTTCCTGGAAGCACCCAAGGGGCCCCGAGCAAGAGCCCAACGGGAGGGACGCCGCTGTCTTGGACGCAGCCAAGGCAGCTGTCGAGAATCAGTCCCCTGGAGGGGATGTTACTTGCCTGCCTAAGCTTCTTCAGCTCCTTCTCCATGGAAGCCATCTTCTTCAAAACGTGAGCCTCCAGAGACTGCTGCCTCCATTTATGGGTGGCGACGCTGAATTGCTGGCACTTCTCCACGGGCTGTCCTGAGCCTAGGCAGAAGAGGCACAGGGCCTTTTTTTTTTTTCTTTTTTCTCAGAAAAAGCCAGAAGGGGAAGGAAGGAAACATATTCAATTCAGTGCTCTAGAGTAACTGGTAATTGCTATTTTTCTTTTAAACTTAGATTGTGGGCTTTTAGTGACACTATACTTTCTTTGTTGTCTTTGCTTATAACTGTTTTTGGGCTATTGAAAATTTAAAACATAGTGGTGGTGTAATTCTGTGCTGTCTTTAATTGCCCCCTTCCCCAACTCTTAATTATATGCCCTGATGAATCTGATTGACAGGAGCTAAACACAGGGTATAGTAAGGGGTGTGAAATAGGAGGGGCATAAGGGGGAAGAAGCCCACCCTCAGCACAAGTGTTTTGACTATTTATTTATTGGTTTCTTTTTCTTTAAAAAAAAAAATTATCTGAGGATCAGTGACAGGATTTTTAGTACAGTAAATTAATAAAAAGGGAACTAGGAGAGCTTCAGTAGCAGACAAGTAGTGGAACTGCAGTATAATGTGGGGAGTGGTGCAATGCAGTGGCTGTGGGGCAGCCATATTCAGGTGACCTTCTGGACACTGAGGTGCTGCCCATCTGCATGCATCTCTCTGACCGGGATGAGGTAGCCAGACTCAGAGCGGAAGTAAACTGGGTCAGGAGTACCATCACCCCTATCCAGGGACCACCCAGTCCAATGCAACTGCCTCAAAGGATGCCGAGAACGAGGAGCACTTGGATGACAGTGGCTCAGGGAGTGTTAGAGCAGTCAGGCAGAGGTACATCCCAGATCCTATTCCACTAAGAACTCATATGCCACACTGGCAAATGAGGACAACCAAATAGAGGTACCCAGAGAAGTGGAAGGAAAGGATGTGGAGGTTAGCCAAGGAGGTGACCTCAGCGGGGAAAGCAGTGGACCCCAGAGGAGAAGGAAGCGAATCCTGCTGGGGGACTCCATCATAAGAGGGATCCAGCTAGGAACACAGGAGGGGAAGGACAGGGAGGTGAGGTGCCTACCAGGTGCCACGGCACGGAGAGATGGAAGGAAGATCCTGGGGATCACTGGGAAGGCAAGATGGGAGGGTGAGCTGGATGTCATTATCCACCTAGGTACTAATGACCTGGCAAATGGGGAGCCAAAGGAAGTTCAGGAAGAGTTTAGGAAACTGGGGAGGGATCTCAAGCAAGTAGCTACTTCTGTCACTTTCTCAGAAGTACTACCTGTGAGAGGCAAGGGAGAGCATAGGCGTACGTGCACCAGGAACTTTAACTCATGGTTGAAGAACTTGTGCTGTGAGGAAGGGTTTGGATTCATTGGTGACTGGAGACCCACCGGGAGGGATGGAGGTTTGTTCAAGCCTGACGACCTGCATCCATCCTGGAGGGGAATCCAAGCACTCAATGATAAGTTTAAATGCTACATTGACAAGCATTTAAACTAGCAAAGGGTGGCAGGCCAGCAAGGAGGGTACCCTACTTGCTCACCCCCACAGCTAGCAGTGGAACCAGTGAACCAGAGGAGTGGCTATCTCTGCAAAGCAGTGTGCAAAGATGGAGATTAGTGCCCAAGAGGTGGATAAGCAGAAAGGGGCAAAATTCAGCAGAAGGGCAGACAGCAAGGAGAACCAGGGATGAATGACAACCAAGGAATGGGCTGGAGTAGAACAGTGAAGCAGTCTAGGAGGTCAAATCATGAAAGCCATGTGCAAATGCCAGGAGCCTTAGCAACAAGATGGAAGATCTGAAGGCTGTCATGGTACAGTCAGACCTGGACATTGTGGCCATCACTGGAAACCTGGTGTAATAACCATGACTGGGAGATGGCCATACCTGGCTACAACATATTCAGAAGAGACAGAGCAGGCAGGAAGGGGGAGGAGGAGTGGCACTGTATGTGAAAATGACATAAGGGCCACACAGATCCAGGAGGAACAAAATGGGGAGAGATACTGTGGGTTAAGCTGGAAAGGAAAATGGGACAGCCATCCGCACAGGTGTGGTCTATAGACCACCAGCCCAGGAGGAAGAAACAGATAGGGAGTTGATGCTAGCCATCCAAAGGATGGCAGACAAGGGTGAGGTAGTACTGGTTGGAGACTTCAATATTCCAGACACGGACTGGAGCATCCCAGCAGCAGCATCAACTAGGAGCAGATTTATCCTGGACTCCCTTCAGGGTGCCTTCCTCAAGCAACTGGTCATGGAACCAACTCGGCAGAAGGCAATACTGGACCTTGTGCTCACAAACAGGGACAGTGTGATGTGGGTAACAGTGGAGGAGCACCTGGGAAACAGTGACCACCAGTCATTGTGGTTTGAAATCACAGAAAGAGCAGAACCAAACCACACAAAAACACGTATCCTGGATTTTAGGGGGGCAGACTTTGGGAAAATGGGGAGATACTTGAAAGAGGCATTAAGGGAATGGGACAGGAATCAGGGTTGAGGAACAGTGGGCAGTATTTAAAATGGGGATTACAAGAACAACAGAATTATGCATTAAGCAGGTTAGCAAGAGGAAAAGGAAGAGGAGACCATTATGGTTTTCCAAAGAGGTATCAAAGAAAGTGAAAGCCAAATAGATTGCATCTAGGCAATACAAAAGACACAGGCAGAAGGGGATAGGGAGAAGTACCAGGAGAAGCAAAGGAGGCAGGAGGTCAGTAAGGGAAGCCAAAGCTCAGACAGAAGAACACATTGCAAAATCAGTGGGTAGAGGGGACAAAACCTTTACAGGTACATAAGGAAAAAGAAAGACAAAGGGAGGGACAGTAAGACTGAAGGGGAGGATGGAAGTCGATGGAAGGATGACAACAGTAAAGCTGACACATATTGAACAGGTATTTCTGCTCAGTATTTACTGAGGAAGAGGAGGGACTGAGTCTGAAGGGAGTACAAGGGTGAGAATGGTGCAGAAATGGACACAAGTCCATTTACACGAGAAATGGTCCTGAAGGAACTGGAAGTAATAAGAGTTGATAAAGCAATGGGGCCAGACGGGGTGCACCCCAGGGTCCTTAAAGAACTAAGACAGGTGGTGGCTGAACCTCTGGCTATCCTGTTTAGCCGATCACTGGAAACAGGGAGGTACCCAAAGACTGGAGGACAGTAGATGTAGTCCCCTTATACAAAAGTGGGAACAAAGAGGATGCAGGGAACTACAGACCAGTCAGCCTCACCTCGGTAGTGGGGAAGATCATGGAAGCACTACTGAAGAGAGATTGGTGGAACATCTGGTTATCAATGGACTACAGGACCCAAGGCAGCATGGTTTCTCACCCAGGGGAGGTCATGTCAGACCAACCCTGCTAATTTTGACTGGGTGACTAGGAGGTGGATCAGGAGGGCAGTGGACATGGCCTATCTGGACTTCAGCAAAGCCTTGACACTGTGCCACATAGAAGACTATTACACAAACTGGGGAATATGGGTGAGCAGGACAGTAGTGTGGTGGGTAGGTAACTGGCTGGGTGGCAGGACACAGAGGGTGGTGGTAAATGGCTGTCACTCCACAGAAGGAAGAGTGACCATGGGGTACCACAGGGACTGTAGTGCTGGGACCGGTCCTATTCAACATCTTCATCAGTGACACCGCGCAGGATCTAGAAGGCAGAATTTCACTGTTCGCTAATGACACAAAGCTCTGTAGCAGAGTAGACACACCAGAGGGTGTAGACAGAATGGACGCGACCTGCAGAAACTTGAAGAATGGTCAGGGGTTTGGCAGTTGAAATTCAATGCAAAGAAGTGCAAGATAATGCATATGGGGCACAAAACCCTGGCACAATACATCAGTTGGGGGTGAGGATATAGCATGCACCAAGCAGGAAAGGGATCTTGGGGTTGTCATCTCTGATGACCTCAAGGTAGGGAAACAGCGCAAGGCAGCAGGTAAAGCAAATAGGATGCTGGGATGTATAGGCAGGGCATCACCAGCAGGAAAAGGGAGGTCATAATTCCGCCATACAAGACACTAGTGAGGCCCCACCTGGAGTACAGTGTACAGTTCTGGAGACCATACCTACGTAAGGACATCAGACAGGGTAGAGAAGGTTCAGAGGAGGGCAACAAAGATGGTGCATGGACTGCATCACAAGTCCTATGAAGACAGGTTGAAGGAACTAAACATGTACCCTGGAGGAGAGGAGGGAGAGAGGAGATATGATAGAGACATACAAGTATCTTACAGGGAAGAACAGGGTACAGGAAAACACTATTTTAAGCGAAAAGATGTTCCAGGACTAGAGGGCATGGGATAAAGTTGAGGGAGGACGATTCAGAGGAAACATGAGAAAGAATTTCTTCACAGAACGGGTGGTGGGATAAGTGGAACACCCTGCCAGAGGAAGTGGTGGGGCTGAAACAATCACGGGATTTAAGAATGCATGGGATAGACATAAAGGAATTCTAGAGGTCAGGGGTAGGGCAACAGACTTCTAGGAAAACAAACTGAACTTACAAGCTCAAATGGTAGACTGCGGGGCTTATAGGGTCTTTATCTGCCGGCCATTAATCTATGTATCTATGTGACCGTCCTTATGTAGTAGCTGGATCCGTGACGAGTCGCGACTTGTTTTATGCAATTGAGGGCATCGGGACTTACATACATGGCCCGCTGAAGTGTAAGGAAATCGGAGTGAAAACTGACGTGAAAAACTCCGCGAATTAGTCCGAGCAACTGACGAGCCGAAGGAGCTTTAACCATGAGACGCTTCACAAGTCGATGATGGAAAGAACTGAAGTACAGAGTGGGGACTGCCCTTTATATACTGAAGTCGTATGACAGTCACCTGACACCTGATGTGGGGGAGGTCCCCGACAGAGACTACAAGCTAGAAATTTAATGTGGGGTCCTGACGCCTGCCGACTTCAGTCCCATATGTAATTACCCACTGCAAGAGCCCTCTCGAAGTAAGACTGACAACGGAGTCAGCTTTAGGATGCATTTTCAAGAATGGGGCGTCCTTTGGCACATGGTAAAGTTTGTCCACCCTCTTGGTGACTGCCAGAAGGGAACGAGGCATCTGCCAGATGGTAGAGGTGAGGTCCTGATGAGGCCCAATCCATGGAGGAATGAGGACTGGAGACAGAGACTCTAAGTCCAGATGTTCTGTGAGTCTCTGTCTCAAGAGTCCTGATCCTCTGACTCCCAGTCAAAGAAATCCTTCATAGACCTCAGAAGGTCCAAAACGGCAGGGTCCTCCGATAGGCATTTCGGGGGAACCTTGCCCGACGGGTCCTCAGGCTCCTCCCAAGACATCCTTCGTGGAATCGTTGGCATCATCCCCATCATCACAGTCGTCGTCTGCCCCTTCGTCAGGACGGTGACGGATATCAGAAGTGCGACATCCTGATGCGCCTTCCCCAAGACGTGCACGGTGGCCACAGAAGAACTGCTTTGGGATTGGGACCTGGGAGAGGGAGTCTCGTCTCCTGCTCAGACACCAACTCTGACCAAGCCCACCTGCCACCAAGACTGAATCAGAGTCATGAAGACCAGTGTAACCAGAAGAGGTGGAGGGGTTGGCGGTGGGTAATAACCCTGTAATTCCTGGTAGGGATTGAACCCGGGGTAGAACTGTCTGTAGTGCCTCCAGTCCGGAGAGGGGCCAGCCAGGTAGTGATCCCCAGATAAATCCAACGGGTAATGGGGGACAGTTTGGGGTCTGGAGTAGATCCCCGTCGTCAGGTCTGGCGGTGGGGGTACCTATGTAGGAACCACCATTGTATAAATAGGCTGGGGGTCCGGCATCGAGACAGCCCACGTCAGGGGAACAGACGTCGGAACCGGCACCACCCTATCCAGCGCCGGAAATGGGTCCCGGCGTCAGAACGAGACGAAGGGGTCCTGACGGCAGGACCGGATCTGGCATCGCAGCCAATGGCGGAGGCCAATCGACAGGTCGATAGGAAATTGGGCAGACTTAGGTGGGCCAAGCGGTCCTTATCTGCCGTCAAATTCTTTTTTTTTTGAGCAGCAAGACAAGCTTCGAGTTTTATTTCAAAAGAACTATACAGGGATAGAGAAGTACAAGCTCCTCCAGACCCTCAACTTTACACCAATGTTTCACACATGCTTCATGAGTCTAGGGACAGGTTTTTTTTTAGCTTTACATTAAAACAATTTATCAGCTTCTACTGATGTCATGACAGGCTGTGAACTGTAGTCGATGATCATTAAAAAAACATGGTCAGACATCCTGTAGTCCTCTTTTAATCTTTGTAGGCTTCTGAATCCCCTTGTGTCTTGGATTTTCTTTCACCCTTTTCTCTGAGAAATGCCATTTTAAAATCAATATTTTAATTTAAAAAAGTCTTGTGATTGCTCAGTCTAGGTAGCCACACAATAGTAACTTCCAGGATATCAGTGACATTTTAAATACTCTGGATTTTTCCAACTGAAAAGCCCAAGTAATGTGTTTCTTAGGGGAAGTCCAGTCCTCCTGGAGATTTAAAAAATGCATTTAATGTCAAAAGGGGTCTGTTGGAGGCTGCTGTGGTAACGTTTTCTGAGATGGATTATCTTGATCTCTAAGGCTTAGAATCACAACACATGTTAAAGTTCACAATACTGCCACATACTGTATACCTGAAAATGACACTAGGGCACTCTGCTAAAGTACCAGAGTCTGATAACTATTGCATAGACCTCTGATGGTATTGGGGAAGGGGATTCACAGATCCTAGTTGGTCGGAGGACAAAGTACTCCAGTAAAGTCTGGAGGAACCTGCCCCTTACACCCACTGTTTGCATTTCTGGCTGAAGGGGAAAATACAAAATACATTTTGTAGCCATGGAAAGGTATAAGCGGCCATGTACCCACTGATAGTTCATTTAAAAAAAAATGTTATTTAAGACTTTGATAACCGGGTAAGTACACTGATCCCAAGGACCATTTTCAGGAACGACCTGGGCCATGACCATGGCACAGGGGGTAACATTAACCAAATTCAATAGAACATATAGTAGAAGACAAGGCAAGCACAATGGAGCCAAAGCAATGCAAGAGAATGCAAACAATAGACCTTGGCAACATTAGGTAGAGTCTTAAATTCAGAGGCACTGAGACAGTCATGATTGCTGAAGCCCAAATCTGCATTCTACTCTCGGTTTGAGGCTTGAGGCTAGCCTAATGAAAACAGTTCAGTATAAGGACATTATTTTTTTACAACTGAAAAGACAAAAAAATGTGTTCAAACTGTGACTCTGACGGATTTTAGTGTCCCCTTGAACCATGTTGTGAGCCTGCTAGCAAGGGGTCCCAGAGTACTTGTTCCTAATTTGGACCTGCTGTGCTCTTAATTCCTAAGGAAAGACATCTTACCCTATATATGGTCTAAAAAAGAACAGTATAGGCATTCTGATCTGGCTCTTGACTGTACGTATCCCATCAAGACCTCTCCAGTCACACATATTAGTGCCGTCAAATTCTATGTTTCTATGTCCTGGCTGAGGAACCGTTGTCAGGATATCCGGCATAGGAACAGGGTTCGCCGGGTCCACTGTCAGAATCTTGGCCAGAATCGGCTCTATAGGGATCCCACCTGGAGGTGGGGGCCTCCACTGGTAGGTCAGCTGGCCAAGGAGGAGCCTCCTTTCCCTTGACCCCAAGGGGAGAGCATGGAGTAGACTCGGCAGAATCAACAAAGTCGAGGGGTTCAATGAAGGGGAGGGTACGGGCAAAGGGAGAGAGGGGCCTTCTCCCCCTGGTTCCGCCGGATGTCGGGAGAGGTGCCATTAGGCCCCGACAGGGGAACCACACCTGAACGGCCATCTGGGACGGGCATCTTAGCAGGTGGCGTCGGGCGAGCGAGGAGCCCCCGGCCGACTTATTGACACGTGCTGGGCGGGTCCCCCCAGGCTGGGGAGATGGCTTACCGGCTGCCGCACGGTCCCTGGAGGAGCTGGGGGCCGACCTATTGGCTGGTGCGGTTGTCGTCAGAGCTGAAGATCAACTGACCTGCTATGGCCTTACCAGACTTACCATCAGATTTCCTAGGTGGCAGTTGAGCCTTGCTTGTCCAGGGCCACGTGTCATCCACGGAGCGCTCCCGCTCCCGAGACTTCTCTTTGTTTCTCTTCAATGGAGAAGATTTATCTGCTGAGGACTCTCAAATGACCCATCTTTTTCTCTAGAGAAGCCAGACAGGCTTTCAAGAGATGGGCCTCTAAAGCCTGCTGTCTCCTTTTCTTAGTGGTCTGGTACTCCAGACAGGAGGAGACAGGGTGGTCTGGGCCTACACAGAGGACACTTGAGATGACCGCCCGTGTGTGAAATCTGCGCGCCACAGGATGAACACTTCTTGGGTAAAGACATCAATGAACACGATACAAAAAAATGAAAATGTTAGCAAAGGAAAATCTAACACAAGACACTTTCACGATGATCACTATATGGAAGTCTGCACTGCGAATGACATGAGGAGATGGCGGGAAAGGAGGGCGGGCGTGGGGACCGCCCACTATATACAGGCTTGGTGACGTCAGTCACGTGACGTTGGGTGGGCGCTCCCCCATCAGGACTGCTAGAAAAGTATGCTGTGTGGACCGACGCCAGGTGGTGCCAGTCCTATATGCAATGACCAACCGAAGTAACCCCCTCAAAGTAAGATTGCAGTTTTCCCACGGATTTGAACATCTTCAGCTATGGGGTTCAAGAGGTGGGGTGATAAGAAGAGACTGTTCAACATCTGGGGTCAAAATATAAAAAAATAAAGATATGCCCATGTGTTGCAATTTTGGTACGCATGCTCGTGACTGCAGAAATCAAATATTTTCAGCCCAGATTTTCAACATAGCCTTCTTATTACGAGAGCTTCTGTATGTCACAGCTGTCAGTTTTCAAATACTGTCCAAAATCTGTGTTTGCACCTGGGGTGCGGAATGGCATTCTACTTTGCACAACAAATTTAACAGTCCCAGAAATCTCAAATAAAAGTTTCTTTTTTCCTAGCTTCAGTCTGGCAGTGTGTACAGGGCAAGGGCAGGCTGGCAAAATAAATCTTTAACCTGTACCATCCAGAGGTGAGAGAGAGACGGGGCACGAGAAATTTAACAGTCCCAAAAATCAGGCCGAGCAGTGGGAGAACATAAACACTGCATGTACAACTGCAATACCAATGGTGAACTTTCGGCATTGACAAATGCTCGTTATGTTACTGATAAAATGCTACTTGCGAATTTTAGAACTGCCCCTGATTTTCCAATGCTTCTTTACCTCTACCTCAGCGACATCACTGCTGCCACAGCAGGTCCTCATACCAAAGCCACATTTGCAGAGGAGCCTGTCTTCATCCAAGGAAGATGAAGAATGCCAACAGCACTTCTTGCTTGATGACCGAGAGCAGGAAAGTACAGTTACGTAAGAACTTACTGTAACAGCAGATCTTCGAGGGGTGTTCTTGCAGCAGGCAACACCGGTAGGACTGAAGACGCCAGGCACCGGGATCACACAGAAAACGTCTAGCTAGCAGTCTATTATGAGGGACCACCCCCATCAGCATGCTGACATCTGCCTATCCTCTAAAGGGGGCAGTAACCCAGACCTACCTCAGTTCTCCTCCTGGAGACCCCAGCAGAGAAGGTAAGAAAGTGGAGAACCAAGGCAGTTCCTCAGAGTTGAGAAAAGGTAGAATAAATGCGAAGGAGAAGCAGGAAGGGAAAGCAGTGCTTGCTGCAAGAGCTCCTCTTAAAGATCTACTGTTACAGTAAGTTCTTCTGTAACTGTACTATCTTACTTTGAGGGGGCTCTTGCAGCAGGCAACATCGGTTTGACCGACTCCCAAGCAGTACCAGAACTGACTAAGAGTCAGCCAAGAGGAGGTAAAAAACAAGAGAAGACAGCTTATGAAAGAAGACCCTGAAGGACAGCTACTCCGAAACTGGATCTGTGTCTGGAAGCAATGTTCAGACTGTTGCGGCAGATAAAGGTGTAAACCGAGCTCCAAGTGGCAGCTTCAAAAATGTCTGTAGTAGACATTTCTGAAACATGTAGTAGAGGCAGCCATACCTCTGGTGGAGTGACCCTTAACCACCACAGGCAAGGGCTTGTTGTACTTATGGTAACAGTACACAATGCAGTTTGTCAACCATTTGGGACAAACACTGTTTCGAAACAGGAGACCCTTCTCTCTTAGGGGCAACAAAACAAACAACGGCTCAGTCTTTCTAACTGGTTGGATGCGATTTCTGTAATAACAGAGCACCCTATTAACAGCCAGAGTACATAGTAAGGCCTCCACCACATTCGAAAATTGGAATTACATACTTACCGAAATTCTTGATCTTCTTGGACAAAGCCTCCACCACTCATTCACACTAATGGGACTACGCCGGAGGCACTAAGATCCACAGGAGGCAAAACTTCTCAGGAGAGCCAGAGTGAGAGTACCCATGCTGCACCACTTAGACTAGTTCATGTCCCTATAGGCCATCTTGGCGTAAACCCTTCAACTGCCTCAGTACCTTTTCGAATGAGGAGGAGCAGGTGTAAACTAACGAAAGAAAACCTAACTCTAACTTCCAGGCGTATGAAGGCCTGGATGACCCATGTAAGAAGGGTCAATTCAACAATGTCTTCACAGCCTGAAAAAACAGAAAGTGAAGACCAAAACAGAACAAGTGAGTTTGGGGGATGGTGGGTGGGCGTGTGAATGAGTGGTGGAGACTTCATCCAGAAAGATCAAGAATTTACGTAAGTACGTAAGTTCCATATCTTCCTGGACTAAAAGTCTCCACCACTCATTCACACTAATGGGAGAGTACCCAGCGGAAAATGAAACACCCAAGTAGGACGGAAGAAGACAGAGCTCACTCAGGACAGGAAGTCCATAAGGACCATCCTGCTGAAGAAAATGAACAGTCTTGCATGGACATCCAGAACATAGTGCTTTTACAAAGCTATGCACTGAGCTCCAACTCGCCACCTTGCAGAAGTCTGCAATGGGTACCTTACGAATCTCCGTAAGGAAAGCTGCAACCACTCTAGTAGAGTGGTGTGAACTCGGCTTTCCAACTTGACCTGTGCCATGGATTAGTAGTGTCCAAGACATGGAACAAATCAAGCTGAAATACATCTTGTGGCAACAGGCTGACCCAGCCAAGGCATTTTGAAAGATACAACAGATGCTCGGATGCATGTTTCTTCATTCTGTCAATGCAGAATCACAGAACCCTCAACATCCAGAGAATGAAGCGAGTGCTCTCCTTCATTCTAGAGTTAATGAAGTAATTAGGGAGAAATAAAACTTGACTAACGGTAACTGAGACAGTGACCTGTCATCTACTGGCTCAAGATAGACCAAAAACGCCTAGAGGTGTACCTTCACTGCCGAGTAATACAGACCTGCATTCGACAGCTCCAATAGGCATCCTAACATCTTACTTGGTGGGCAACCACAGGGTCTAGACAGGACTTACACCCCAAAAGAAGAAGGGGTTTCCACTTAGCTGTGCAAGCCCTCTTGATGGAAGGCCTATGCATGGCTTAGAAGATGTATGCAATAGTTTGGGAAACCTAAAACTTGATCACTTCCATTTCCTGAGCAGCACGGCATGGAGATGAAGGGAATGCAGGTAAGGATAGACTAAAGTTCCTGTGTCAGAAATCCGCTCGTAGGAGGAGTCATGCTGGGGGGAGCTTCTGACAGACTGCTGATCAATGCAAGCATATCTGCCAAGGCCAGTCTAGAACAATGCAAATCATCCTGCACCCCTGTGCCTACAGCTTGTGTAGCACCCTCTGACTTAAGGGAAGAGGAGGAAAAACATACAGGGAGTGTCTTGTCTATTGCAGTGAAAACATCCTGACAGGAAACACCAGGGTCTGGATTTCCAAAGCAGGATAGAGAGCTTACATTACGAGGGGACGCAAAAAGGGGCAGGTACGAACTGCCTTACTTGCCGAAGCGACTGCACGAAATCTGAACTGACACACTGTACTCCAGCAACCACTGCTATAACCTCATGGCCTTCCTGCAGAAAGGATAGAAGGGCACCTCACCCTGCTTGCTGATGTAATACATCACAGCTCTGTCATCCGTCTGAAGTAGTATCACTTCGTGGCAGAGGGCATCCTTCAGGATTTTGTTTACAAAACAGCTCTCATGTCTAAGAATTTTATGGAAAGATTAGATTACTCCTGGCTCTACACCAGAGTTTGGAGTTCTTGACAGTGAGCTCCCCATGACAGATTTTGGCTGAGGCTCCATCATTTTGAATGGAGGATTGAAGATGCATGGTCGGAGACCACTGCTTGCTGCAGGGTGACACCCTGAGTCCCAGTATCCACTCGACCAAAAGAGACCCGAAAGGGTCATTTTCCATGATGTAATGAGCCATATGAAGATGTCGTTTCTCCTGTCCTCTGGAACTAAAAATGACATCCTGCAGAAATTCAGGACGACTCCAAAGAGGAGGAGCTGCTGAGAAGATGAAACCGACATCTTCCCTGGATCAAAAAAAAAACCCTGAAGAGAACAACTGAGAAGCCGTGGCAACTGCCTTCTGTGTCTCTTGCCCGGACAGGCTAACTAGGAGCCAAATGTCCAGGAAGTGAAAACTTGAACGCAGAGGTTTAGTCAACTCTTCCCTGAACAGGTACTTGTTTAACCTCCCAAGGTTGGCAAATGGTGCATGCTGCCTGTTATCTTGGAACCAGTAGCAATGGAACTAAGAAGCTGTGCTCCATTTCACTGTGGAACAACTTCTAGTGCACAGTTTCTGCAGAGGCTCTGTATTTCAGAAGCAAGAGTGTGACGGAGAGGTGGAAAGACTGGGTTGCCATTTTGGTGGAAGGTCAGGGGAAATCTACGAAACTGGGAGAGTATCCCTCTCGGACAATCCTGATGACCCATATGTCCGCTGTAATAGACTTCCACTAGCTATAAAACCAAATTAGACCCCCCTCCTACCACCGAGAGGTGTCCCACTCTGACATCTGAGGTGGGACCTGGACTGGATCCACAGAGGTAGGTACAGAACGCTTTGGAGCCTTGTGCCCTCTACTGGGTTAGTTCCTGATAAAGGCACCTAGGCCTTTACCTTGAAAAGATTGCCTGTATGAGAATGTCGAAGGTCCCGTCCCTCTGAGAGGCAGCAGGTGCCACCTGTTGTTTATATGGCAGCAGTACTGTTCCGAGTGCCCCCAGAACTCAATCTAAGGGCCGAACAGATAAGCACTGTCAGGGAGACGTTAACCACCTGCTGCCCTAGAGGCAGAGTCATAGGCTTCCATAAAATCAATCAGCTGATTACTGGGCTATAAGCCCCTAGCAATGGAGTGTTAGATTCCGGAAGGCTCTCGACCACTGAGGGTGTTCCACAGGGTGTATTTATACTGAGGAACTTAGGAACTGAAAACATAGAAGTCTTCTTTGGTCCACAGATGAAGACTGAAATGTTGTTATGGTGGACCCCATATCCCTGAAGAAAAAGAACTGGAAAGACAATCTGCCATCAAACTGATACTGAAGGCTTGCATTCCAACACACAAAATGAGCCATCCGCTGCGTCTTCCACAAAGTACATTAGGGAGAGACTCATCCAGATCCTCTTCTACCCCAGAATACTCTCTAAAAGACAGGTCTAGACCAGGAACATGGGAAATGCCACCACCTGAACTGACAAAGAGTTCTGCACCATCCGTGGTGCCAGACCCGGCACCAGAACCACTGCTAGACCTGAAGACAGACAGAGAAGGAAAGTGGTACATGTGCCGGCCCCTGCACGGAAAAAGGAGACTGGGTAGGCACGAGGAGTCAGCATCAATGGCGTTGGCACCAGAGAGGGCACTGCGCACAATCTGGCCAGACTGACCCGGCAGCGGCCAAGCAGCTCCGATGCCCGATGGCCCCGGAACCGGGTCCACTGGCCAGAACAACTGGGCAGACACTGTGCCTCCTGCTCTAAAAGAGCGACCCAGAGGTGAAACTGCTCACGGAACTCCACTGAGGACAGAAACGTGATCTGGTGTTGAAGATCGTGCCCGGTAAGAGAGGAGCCCCAGAGGAACCCACTGGAGTCTGTTCAGGCCTACTGCTCTCCACCACCGATGATTCCCACGCAGATGTACCAAAGGGCGCCCTCAAGTGGTACCAATTCTTCTTCCACTGACGGGAGAAAGAAGAGCTCTACGTCAAGCGGAGCCAGGTCCCGGAACCATTACTTTTGTGCTACGGGTGGACTGTTCCCTGCCCCCCGGAACACTGGACTGCCCGTGGTCAGACCACCCCCTCCAAAAAGGGCGGCGGACCGGACACAGAGCCACTGCCATCACAGCTTTCAAACGAAGTCTCCCTACCTTCACCACTACCGCCTAAGGTCGACTCCGTTGATGGCAGGTTGAGAATTTTTTCTTCTTTTATTTATTTTTTAATAAAAAAAGAACACTAAAAATTGTAAGTTAAACTAATACTGAACAGCAAAGACTGCTGTCATATAGACAAAGATTTGTCTCCCAGCAGGCGAGCGACGTCATCATTGAAGTGCACTTGACGGTGGGAGAAAAGGAACCAAGGTAGTTGGAGGGTCGACGCCGAGACAGTCTCGCAGTGCCACGCATGTGCAGTCCTATCCCAGCGCCAGCCCTCCTGAAGATTTTTGGCTCCCGTTGGGTCCTAGCACCTCCGGTGAAGACCCATTAATGTGAATGAGTGTTGGAGACTTTTAGTCAAGGAAGATCTCAGGGAAATAAGCAGGTAGATGGATGGATTGGTTCAACGTAAACTCAGACATCACCCCTAGGCAAAAACGTACGACTAGTATGCAATGACACCCTGTCTTTCTGAAAAACTAAGTAAGGCTCTTTACACATCAGAGCTTAAAGCTTGGAAATCCTCTGAGCAGAAGAAACGGCAATGAAAAACAATGCTTTCCATGACAGAAAGCGTAGCTCGCAACTCGCGGCCGGCTCAAAGGGAGGCAGAATGAGGTTTACAACATAAAAAGAAGATCCCATGGTGGGGCAGGATCCCAAACTGGAAGTTTAAGTTGCAGAATACCCTGCAAGAATGTGTGGGAGAGATCCAGCTGGGCAACAGCCTTGCCTTCAATAGGTGCATGGTACACAGAGATGGCGGAAAGGTGCACCTTAAGCGAAGAGTACCTCAGGCCGGAGTCCGAAAGGGAGAGGAAGTATGCCAGAATCAGATTCACTGGGCAAGTGAAGGGATCCAGGTGGTGGTTGGTGGCCCACAGGGATAAGCGCTTCCACTTCATGGTATAGATGACTCGTGGAAGGTTTCCTGGCAGCCACAAGGACATCAGCAACCCTGGAAGAAACCCCAAAGCATGCCATAGCTTAGTCTGCAGGAGCCACACATAGAGATGCAGAGACTTGAGGTCTGGATGGACCAGGGCACCCTGCTCATGGGAGGGCAAGCTGGGGCAAGGGTACTGGAGGTTCCAATGCCAGCTGCTGCAGTAGCGGAAACCAAATTTGACCCAGACAGTAGGAGGCTATGAGAATCATTTCCACCCTCTCTGACTGGAGCTTGAGGAGTACTCTCCCTAGGAGTGGGGAGGAACGGAAGGCGTACAAAAACCTCTCTTTCCAGGAGAGGGACAACGCATTGTGCCAGAAAACTCCGGGCCCTGGATCGAGTGAGCAGAAAAGTGGCAGTTTTGTGTTGAGTGGGTACACGAAAATTTCTAACTCTGGATGTCCCCACCTGTTAGAGGTCTTCGACCACTGAGGCCAGGAGTTCCCACCCGTGGATCCTCAACCGGCTTAGACTGTCGGCCAGGAGTTCTGGATGCCTGGAACATGGATGGCTGAGAGTTTCAGATTATGCTTGATGGCCCAGTACCCGACCCTCATGGTATCACGATAAGGGGGGGGTTAGGAATGAATGTCCCCATTTGTTGATGCAGAACATCACTGACATGTTCTCTGTCTGTACTAATAGCAGGCTGGAAAGAATGGGGGTCTGCAAGGCCTGTAGAGTATAAACAACTGCCAGCATCTCCAGCACATTGATGTGGAGATGCTGCTCCGACTTGGACCAGATGCCCTGGGTCTGACAGTTGTCTAAGCAAACACTCCAGCCCCAGCCCGAGGCACCCATTTTGAGACTCTGCTGCATAGACACAGCACGTAGGGGAACGCCTCTCAGGAGATGGACAGTGTTTTCAGCAGTCCAAGGTCCTTATCATCAGGTCAGAAGCAAGTACCGGCTGATCCAGATCATCAATGCGTTGATCCCATTGGGCCCGTAGAGTCCACTGGGGAACCCTCATATGCAGGAGAGCTAAAGAACTGTGGCTATAGCCACCACGATGTGTCCCAATAAGAGAAGGAATACCCTGGCTGGTACCCGACAAATACAGGTTACTCACCTGTAACAGGAGTTCTAGGAATGGTATATGTTGTTCATCCACACTCATTGGCAGGTATCCTTGCCGCTTTAAATCTTGCCGGAAGGTCTTCAAGCTTGCTCCTCCCACCCACCCGGTGGTATAACCTCGGCTCTCATGACGCCAGATCTGCCCGCTGGAAGCTCAGGTTGTGCGTCAAGCCGGGAGGTTGGTGTGGTGGATGAACAACATATACCATTCCTCAGAACTCCTGTTACAGGTGAGTAACCTCTATTTAGGGACATGGATATGTTGTTCATCCACACTCATTGGCAGACTCTAGCAGTTCTCCGGGAGGAGGAGGCAAGACGCACACCCCCAATACTTACTTGGGAAAGAGAGACTGGAGAACTCGAGGCCCCAAAACCAGCATCCCGGCGTGACTCAAGGTCGATGTGGTAATGGGTAATGAAGGTGTTTGCTGACTTCCAGGTAGCAGTCTCAGATTTCTGGATAGGGACGCCCTGAAGCAGCCACTGCTGCAGCAGTATGGCGTAGAATGAGCTCTTATCCTCTGGGAGGCTCCATGCCCGCCAACTTATAGCAGAGATCTATGCAGGAGGTTACCCACCTGCTTATCGTCCGCTGGCTGCAGGTCTGCCAGATGCGCTTCAGCGTAGGTGACAAACAGCTGGCGAACCTCTCCTCACTTTCAGCCGCGGCGCCTTATAATAAGCGGCCTTCTAGGGTCCAGAGTATGGAGCCTATATTCGCCTCAGAGGTGTGATTGGGGTAGAACACCGCAGAGTCAACACCTAGTTAAGGTGAAACTCCGCACCACCTTCGGAAGGAATTTCGGTGGGCGCAGGACAACCTTGTCCCTGTGGAAGACCAGGTAAGGAGACTGATGGAAAGCGCCTGGAGCTCTCCCATCCTTCTGGCTGACGGATAGCCACCAAGAAGGGGTCTTCCACGACAGGTAGAGAGAGCACACCTGTGCATAGGTTCGAATGGCTTGCCCATGAGCTTTGCCAGTACCAGCAGTAGATCCCACGGAGGTGGGGGTTCCTCGCGACTGGAGGGAAATGTGATCAAGGCCTTTGAAAAGCGCCAGACCACCTTCTCTCCTGCGCCACTGACTGCTTCCGCCGCCCGCCTGCAAGCAGAGATGGCTGCCAGGTGCACCCTTAGGTCGCCGACCTAAGCCCTCGACTAGAAAGGGACCATAAATAGTCCAAGATGCCACAAGGAACAGGAGGAAGGGTCCAAGCCCTTGTTCTGACACCAAATGGAAAACCTTTCCATTTGAAGGCATAGCATTTTCTGGTCGACTCCACGGGACGCCTCAACTACATTGAGGACCTCGTCGGAAAGACCCAAGGCCTGGAACTCTAGCCACCAGGAACCAGGCCGTCAGGTGCAGGGATTGAAGGTCCGATGGAACACCTTCCCCTGATTGACTGAGAGCAGGTCCGGCGAGCTGAAGCTGCCGTGAGTCCTGGAGCTGAGACTGAGGAGATCTGGTACCAGAACTGGCGAGGCCAGTCTGGGGCTATCAGAATCACCTGCGCCTTTGTCCCTCCTCGCCTTGAGAAGCACCTTGTGGATCAAGGGAAATGGGGAAAGGCGAAAGAGGCCCGGGGTCCATTGCCTCGAGAAGGCATCCCCTGCAGCGCAGCCCTGCTGAGGGGGCGGGCATGGAACAGAGCTCAGCTTCTCGCCTCCTGGAGGCAAACAGGTCCACCTGAGGTGCCCTCAAAGGGAGAACAGATGCTGTACTACCGGCAGGAGAGACCACCGTGGGATGCAGCCCCATCCGGCTCAGGGCATCGGGCCAGGGTGTTGGAGGCTCCTGCCACGTGAATGGCTAGAGATCCGCCTCCAGGCGGCAGCGACGAGTGACCAAATGCGGAGAGCCCTTGCATAGAAGCATGGAGCGCGCCCCGCCTGGGCGGTTTAGATAGTACATAGTCGTGGTATTGTCCGCCTGGACTCGGACCACTTGACCCCTGAGGAACGGAGCAAAGGCGTGAGAGCTAGGCGGACCGCTCGAGCTCCAGCAGGTTGGATGGGCATCGACACCTTGCTGGGGACCAGAGGCCATGGGCCCGGTGCCCCCAGATGGGCACCCTAACCCATCAGAGAGGCATCGGTCGACAGAGAGACCGGCTGGCTCGGGCGGACGTAACGGGATGCCCCCTGCAAATGATCTGGAACGGTCCACCACTGGAGAGCCTGCACATCCCCTGTGTCACCGGCTACAGCTGGTCCAAGGGATCGCAGCATTGTGACCACTGGCTGGCCAGTCCCCACTGAAGGGACGATATTCCAGCGGGCCCAACGGACCACGCTGGTGCAGGCCGCCATGAGACCCAGGAGGCGCAGGAAGTCCCGGCAGGGCAATTGCCCAACCAGAAATGATCGGGCAAAGGAGGAAAGAACCTCGCCCTGTCCGCTGGGAGCCGCGCCTGGCTCAAGAGAGTCGAGCTGGGCCTGGCTGAATAGAATCACCTGCTTCGGCTCGAGTCTGACTTGGCCTCGTTGATAAGGAGGCCCAGTTGAGAGCAGACCTGAGGGCCAGATCTCTGACCACTCCGCCTCCTTCCTGGAGGGAGCTGCTATCAGCCAGTCGCCCAGGTAAGGGTACACCCGGACCCCGGGCGCCGAGGGAATGCTGTCACCACAGCCATGCATTTGGTGAAGACCCTGGGAGCTGGAGACAAGCCAAGGGCATGGCTTGAACTCAAGAGGGATCCTTCCGCCTGAAGCGAAGGAATCTCTGGTGAGACGGACGGATAGGACGTGAAAAACGCTGGCCCTGCAAGTCCAGAGAGCAGAACCACACGCGCTGCTCCAAGGATGGTATTATCTGGAGCCAGAGTGACCATCCTGAAGGTTCGAGACCCTAGGAACTTGTTTAGGTCGTGGAGGTTTGAGAATGGGGCGCCAGCCCCCGTCCGCTTCGGAACCAGAAAGTACCTGGACACAAACCCTGGTCTGAAGGAGGGTCCACCACCTCTCTTACCACTTCTTCTGGAGGAGGAGAGTGATGTCGGCTCGACGAGCCGCCAGTGAGGCTGGGATCCCGGGTTCTCGAGGGGCGCACGGCCACAGGGTGGTGCCTGCTCGACCCAGAGGCAGGCCTCTTCCCACCACCTCCAAGACCCACCTGTCCGCGGGTAACAGCGGACCAGGCGGAACGGAAGTGCTGGAGCTGCTCTTCTAATGGGGACCCAGGGTAAGGTGACGGGGATGGGGCGACACCTCCTTGCCCATTACTGGGCAGGCTTGGAGGAGGGACCGCCGAGGACCTCCTGGGCCCTTTCCTCCTTGCCTCCTGTTAGAGGAAGCCGCGGTTTGGGTTTGGGGATGCCAAGGCCGAGTTTCGCTGTCTCCTGACGCTGTTGAGCCGGGGCCGGGGCATGGTGAAGGACCCAAAGGGCTTAGGCTGTGGCTTTATGGCCTTGTCCTTCTGAGCGGAAGAGACCGAGTCCAAGGTGGCATTGGACTCTCGATCCTCTGCAGGTGACCTTCCACCCCAGGTCAAGAGGTCAGTCCCCAAAAGGAACATCCGCCAACTTGTGCTGGTATCCGGCGTAAAGGTGGATATCCTCAGCTAAGCCTGGCCGACGATAGCCACTGGCGGTCAGCCACCGATCTGGCACATGAGTCCCCTATATCCAAAGCAGTCTGGAGCTGTTGTTTGGCCACTGTCCTGCCCTGGTCCCGCACCTGCTTAACCGTAGTCTGCAGATCGGCGGGAAGATGAGGGATGACCTCATCCAGGAGCCCAACAGGGCATGAGAAAAATGTGCCATGAGGACGGCCGAACTGGCCTGATTTGGCGTCGCCGAGAGGACGAGCGAGACTTTTCGCCCGACATAGTCCACTTTGACTCCTTGTCAGGAGGTTTGTCCACATCCTGGCGCGCGGGCGCTACTGAAAACGCTTGTCGGTAACCAACCCTCAGCAGAGGGGTGTTCCAAAACCGGACAAGGAACCGTAGGGACCGTGATATTTCCTGGCCATCCTGGTCAAGGCGAGGGCAGGAAGCAGGGCGCTGCCAAAGCTCCAGTGCCGACCCACTATGGCCTCGCCACCGGAAAGGCCTCCGCGGAGAATCCCTCGGTCCAGAATCTCCGTGAGGGGATACCTGGCCTGCTTGAAACGGGTTCGAGCTCCATCCCGGTAGACTCCAGATGAGCCGAAGCAGTCCCAGGAAGGACGACGGGCTATCGCCCATTGACTGGACCTCCTGAAGACTCCAAGTCCAGTCGCTTGGAGAAAAAGGAGGAATCATCTTCGGACTCGAAGAATCCTCAAGAGCTGCCTCTGGCCTGAGCCACCCTTCACCAGCCGAGGTCGGTCGGGAGTGAGGGTAACTGACAGCCGGCGGGGTAGACTCCTCAGCCGACCGAGAATCCTTGGTCGGAGCCCCAACTGGTGGCTGTGGAGGCGGAGGTTCCACCGAATCGGTGGAGAAGTTGGTTTTGGGCCGAACAACCGCCTGGGTATAGGCCTCGGATAAGTCGAGGGGTTGGGGTCGGCTGCCCGTGACAGTTACTTAATGGCCGGGAAGGCGACGGGTCGGCTTATTCCCCGCCAGGAGGAGCTGTTATGAACATAAGGTTCTCGGGACTGGCCGACGTAATTTACGTCAAGCCCCTCATCCGAGGAGGAGGACGAGGACGAGCGGCGACGCTGCTATCATGTGCCGGGACCGAGACCGCCTATGACGGGATCGGCTGACCGCCAAGAGGTCCGAGACCAGACCGAGAGTCCCGGAATTTCCGAGGTCGGTGCAGGGAGGTGTCGGCCGGAACCGCACTCCCTTCGGCTCGGATGGTCCATCCGAGGGCCCGGAACCGAGGCATAGGCGAGCCCACGGATCCTCAACTCCTCCCGGGGAACCGGGAGAGGGAATCTCGCTGCTAGAGGCGACAGCTCGTCTAATGGGTCGAGAAAATCCGACTTCATCGGTGGGAGTCTCGTTCAACTGACCTGATCGGGACACCGCGGAGGCCAGTGGTCAAGCCGAAGCCGTCGACCGGCCGACGGTCGACGCCCGGGAGAGGGACCTTTCCCGCTTCCCAAGAGCGCCGACGGAGGGATCTTACCTCTGTCCTCTTTTGGACCGAGAATAAGGTCCAGCAGACACAGGCCCTTCTCCTTTAGTGGAGAGGGACAGACAAAGCTCCTTAAAAGAAGCGCGTAGGAAGAACCCAGAGAGAGCGGATAAATGCCGCTGCTGAGGAAGATACGCTCGCTACCGCCTCCTCTTCGAGGGCGTTACCCATCCGCTCGAGCTGATCCGCCTCGAGCCCGCTGACACCGCCAACCGGCCTCCTTGACTTCACCGAGGGAAACGCTCCGGATCGCCCAGTTGCAATCGGGCAGCACGTCTTCTCGAGGACGAGGCCAAGAAAGATGAGCATAGGTCTAAGCCCGCGGGTCGTGCTTCAAGGCCTAAGCAGTAGACACACGGGAGTGTGGATCCGTCCGAGACATCTTCGTTCGCATGGGCATCTCCAAACCGGGAGTCGACGGTCCATCGCAGCCGCGAGGGATAGAAGATCAAAGTCTTTTGCAAAATTTATTTTAAACGCAAACGGAGAATAGGAACTAGTCACAAACGCAGAGCGTTAAGGAGGGAACCTGAGCTTCCAAGCGGTAAGGAAGATCTGGCGTCATGGGGCGGAGCCGAGAGTTATACCACCCGGGTGGGTGGGAGGAGCAAGCTTGAAGACCTTCCGGCAAGATTTAAAGCGGCAAGGATACCTGCCAATGAGTGTGGATGAACAACATATCCATGTCCCTAGAACTGAAGGATACCAGCCTGGCCTGTGCTATCAAGCACTCTGCTCTGTCCATCGGCAGGAAGGCTTTGCTGTGGCACAAGTCGAGGACTGCTCCTATATACTGGAAGTGCTGGTTGGGGTGAAATAAGACTTCAGTAGGTTTATCGTAGTCCCGAGGGCCTGGAAGAATCGAAAGGTGCCTTCCAGGGTCTGCACCATAAGATCCCAGGAGGGAGCTACGAACAGCCAATCGTCCAGGTAAGGGAACACATAAAAGTCCAGTCTCTTCAGAGCCGCAGTTACCACAGCTAAGCACTTGGTAAAGACCCGCGGTGAACAGGAAAGGCCAAAATGGAGGGCCCTGAACTGAAAGTGGTTCCCCTGGAAACTGAAGTGGAAGTGTCGGTGGGCCAGGAAGAAATTGCCTGCGAGTAATTTGTGTAAAGGTGGAAGATTTATTCAAATCTGAGACAAACCTGGTTAATGCAAGGTGTCCAAAATCTCTTGAGAAGCCGCCCTTCCAGCAAGGTGCGCAAATGAAGAAAGAAGGCCAAACTCACACAAACAGTTCCTGTGCCACTCACCACAAATGCTGACCAGAGCCTCTTCTTCTGAACTTCTGGCATCCAACACTGGCAGGATGCCAACTACAGATTTAATGACATTTAGAAAATCATCTACCTGTAGATATATCCCCATTTACTCTCCAGCTGTTATTGCATTTGAAAGGGCTGTTTTGCTTGAGATTGAGCAGAAACGTGATACAGTCTGTAGTTCAATATATAACAACTTTTCCTATAGGGAAAGTCTTGCACTACAGGAGTTACAAGGCAATCTGCATGTAATTCTGAAACCAGCAGACAAGGGGAGTTTAGTGGTCCCGATGGAAACAGAGAAATACAAACAGAATGTGTTTTGTCAGCTGGCGAACATAGATTTTTATGCTAGTCTGAACACCGATCCCACACATTTTCAAACATGAAACTGATAACTATTTGAGTGAGGCTTTCACAAGCAGTATAATTTTGAAGGAAGTTTTGGAGTACCTAACACTAGACTGGCAGGTACAGCAAACAAAAACAGGTTACTCACCTGTAACAGTAGTTCTAGGAGTGGTATACGTTGTTCATCCAGACTTATTGGCGGAGTCCCTTTCCCTTTAAATCAGCCGGAATGTATTCAGGTTGGCTCCTCCCACCCACCCGGGTGGTATAACCCTCAGTTCCGCCCCATGACGCCAGATCTTAGCATGCTGGAAGCCATGTTTCTGCATCCGCTGCCGGGGAGGTCGGGTGGGTCCATGTGGATGAACATATGCCACTACTAGAACTATTGTTACAGGTAGGTAACTTATTTTTCTAGGATTGTGGATATGTTGTTCATCCACACTTATTAGCAGACTCCTAGCAGTTCTCCGGGAGGAGGGAGGCAAGGCGCACACCCCCTACTTCGGAAAGAGATTGGAGAACCGAGGCCACAAAACCAGCATCCTGGTGTAACTCAAAGTCGATGTTATAATGGGTAATGAAGGTGTTTGCTGTCTTTCAGGTAGCAGGCAGACAGATTTCCTGGATAGGAATACCCCTCGAAGCAGCCACCCATGCAGCAGTATGGTGGGTAGAATGAGCTCTTACCCCTTTGGGAGGCTCCTTGCCCGCCAACCCGTAGCACAAACTAATGCAAGATGTTATCAATGGAGCAACTGTCCACTTTGCTGCAGGTCTGCCAGAAGTGGATTCAGCGTAGGTGGCAAATAGCTGGCGAACAGCTGGCGAACGGCTCCCCAAATCTGCACCATCCTCTCCTTATAATAGGAGAGAGCTTGTCTCAGGTCCAAAGTATGGAGCCTGTACTCAGCCTCCGAGGTGTAACTGGGGTAGTACACTGGTACAGTCAACACCCAGTTAAGGTGAAACTCTGACATCACCTTCGGAAAGAATTTCAGGTGGGGGCGCAGGACAACCTTGTCCCTGTGGAAGACCAGCTAAGGGGAGCCCACCGAGAGTGCCTGGAGCTCCCCTGTCATCCTGGCAGATGCAATAGTTGTCACAAACCAACACAGCAGGTTAGGCCCTCTGCTCCCACAGTGCCAACCTCCGAGCGCAGTCTTGTGAACAGGAACAGAACAAGGTAATCCTCCTGTCTGTTTTGTGGGTTTGAATCAAACTTTGGTCTCAAGTTCTGGACGGATTCAAACTGTGAACCTCTTGCTAGCGTACCCAATGTACAGGCTCAGATAATTCTGCTCTTCGGGGAAATGCCAGATATCTTTCGCCTACGGTCACCTAACCAGGTGTACAAAATGAACCCTTAACACTCTATGAAAGACCTCAGATAAACACTTACCTTTTTCCCAGTTTGGTATTACCAGTAAGCTATGCACAACGTCAACTTTAACCATATATGCTTAGTTTGTCAAAGAAAGAATTCTGGAGGCACACCAAGCAGTCTCTTTAAAATAGAGGTTTACTTTAAAATAGATAAAAATATGTAAAATGTAAATACAGAACAATACATCATAAAACTATACAAACACTTAAAAAAACAAGGTTATAAATACAAACAAAATCTCCTACCACAATACACTTGGATTTGTTTTTCTAATGTATACCTTCTAACAGTACCTGATGTTGCTTTTTTTCAGAGTCCAAACATGTATATCACTAAGTGGAAAACAGAATACTGCTTAAAACTGGCTTTGCCAACCTCTTTGCATGAAGTCACCTAGATCCTCCCTGTCAGAATATACAGGTTACTCACCTGTAACAGGAGTCTAGGAATGGTATATGTTGTTCATCCACACTGTCTGGCAGGTTCCTTGCTGCTTTAAATCTTGCTGGAAGGTCTTCAAGCTGGCTCCTCCCACCCACCCGGGTGGTAAAACTCTCGGCTCTGCCCCATGACGCCAGATCTAGCCCTGCCAGCCAGGCTGCACGTCGGCCGGGAGGTCAGGAATGTAGGATGAACAACATATATTATTTCTAGAACCCTGTTACAGGTGAGTAATACAGGTTACTCACCTGTAACAGGAATTCTAGGAATGGTATATGTTGTTCATCCACGCTATTGGCAGGCTCCTTGCCACTTTAAATCTTGCCGAAGGTCTTCGTTGGCTCCTCCCACCCACCCGGTGGTAAACCTCGGCCCACCCCATGACGCCAGATCTGCCCGCTGAAGCTCAGGGTTAAAGGCCGGCCGGGAGGTCGGAATAGGATGAACAATATATACCATTCCTAGAACTCCTGTTACAGGTGAGTAACCTGTATTTCTAGGACATGGATATGTTGTTCATCCACACTTATTGGCAGACCTCAAGCAGTTCTCTGGGAGGAGGGAGGCAAGGCGCATACCCCCTTAATACTTACTTGGGAAATAAGGACTGGAGAACTGAGGCCCCAAAACCAGCATCCCGGGCGTGACTCAAGGTCATGTGGTATGGGTAATAAAGGTGTGTGCTGACTTCCAGGTAGCGCCCTCAAGATTTCCTGGATAGGGACGCCCCTGAAGCAGCCACCGATGCAGCAGTATGACGGTAGAATGAGTTCTTATCCCTCTGGGAGGCTCCATGCCCGCCAACGCACAGCAGTGATCTATGCAGGAGGTGACCCACCTGCCTATCGTCCGCTTGGCTGCAGGTCTGCCAGATGCGGCTTCAGCATAGGTGACAAACAGCTGGCGAACCTCTCCCCGGATTTCAGCCGTGAGCTCCTTATAATAAGCTAGCGCCCTTCTAGGGTCCAGAGTATGGAGCCTATATTCGGCCTCCGAGGTGTGACTGGGGTAGAACACCGGCAGAGTCAGCACCTGGTTAAGGTGAAACTCCGACACCACCTTCGGAAGGAATTTCGGGTGGGGACGCTGGACAACCTTGTCCCTGTGGAAGACCAGGTAAGGAGACTCGATGGAAAGCACCTGGAGCTCTCCCATCCTTCTGGCTGACGTGATAGCCACCAAGAAGGCGGTCTTCCACGACAGATGAGAGAGTTCACAGTGCATTGGTCTGAATGGCTTGCCCATGAGCTTTGCCAGTACCAGCGGTAGATCCCACGGAGGTGGAGGTTCTCGCACCGGAGGGGAAATGTGATCAAGGCCTTTGAAAAAGCGCCTGACCACCTTTTCCTGCGCCACCGACTGCTCCCCGGCCCGCGCCCGGTAAGCAGAGATGGCTGCCAGGTGCACCTTTAGGGTCGTCGACCTAAGCCCTTGACTAGAAAGGGACCATAAATAGTCCAAAATGCTTGCCACAGAACAGGAGGAAGGGTCCAAGCCTTTGTTCTGACACCAAAATGGAGAATCTCTTCCATTTGAAGGCGAAAATTTTCTGGTCGACTTGCAGGACGCCTCAACTGCATTGAGGACCTCGTCGGAAAGACCCAAGGCCTGCAACTCTAACCGCTCAGGAACCAGGCCGTCAGGTGCAGGGATTGAAGGTCCGGATGGAACACCTTCCCCTGATTGACTGAGAGCAGGTCCGGGCGAACTGGAAGCTGCCTCGGGAGCCTGGAGCGGAGACTGAGGAGATCTGGATACCAGAACTGGCGGGGCCAGTCTGGGGCTACCAGAATCACCTGCGCCTTGTCCCTCCCTGCCTTGAGAAGCACCTTGTGGATCAAGGGAAATGGGGGAAAGGCACAGAAGAGGCCCGGGGTCACCGGCATCGAGAAGGCATCCCCCTGCAGCGAGCCCTGCTGAGGGGGGCGGGCATGAAACAGTCTCAGCTTCGATTCTCCCTGGAGGCAACAGGTCCGCCTGAGGCATGCCCCAGTGGGAGAAAAAATCTTGTATTACTTCCAGCAGGAGAGACCACTCGTGAGACGCAGCCCCTATCCGGCTTAGGGCATCGGCCAGGGTGTTGGAGGCTCCTGCCACATGAATGGTGAGGAGATCCGCCTCCAGGCTGCACACGAGTGACCAAATGCGGAGAGCTTCCCTGCGCAGAGGCATGGAGCGCGTCCCGCCCTGGAGGTTTAGGCAGTACATGGTCATGGTATTGTCCGCCTGGACCTGAACCACTTGACCCCGCAGAGAAATGGAGCCGGGCGGTGAGGGCTAGACAACCGCTCGAAGCTCCAGCAGGTTGATATGGCATCAGGACTCCCGAGGGGACCAGAAGCCGTGCGCTCTGTGCTCCCCCAGATGGGCACCCCAACCCATCAGAGAGGCATCGGTCGATAGTGAGACCGTCGGCTCGGGGCGGACAAACAGGATGCCCTCCTGCACATGTGCTGGAACAGTCCACCACTGGAGAGCATTCCACATCCCCTGGGTCACTATCATTAGCTGATCCAGCAGATCGAAGTGCTGTGACCATTGGCTGGCCAGCCCCCATTGAAGGGGACGCATGCCCAATGGACCACGCTGGTGCGGGCTGCCATGAGGCCCAGGAAGTCCCGGGCAGGGTGCGACTGCCCAACCTGAAATGAGTGGGCAAAGGAGGAAAGAACCTCGGCCCTGTCCGCTAGGAGCCGTGCTCTGGCTCGTAGAGAGTCGAGCTGTGCCCCGATGAATTGTATCACCTGCTTTGGCTCGAGTTCTGACTTGGCCTCGTTGAGGAGGCCAACCTGAGAGCAAACCTGGAGAGCCAGATCTCTGGACCACTCCACCTCCGCTCTGGAGAGGGCTGCAATCAGCCAATCGTCCAGGTAGGGGTACACCCGGATCCTTCGGCACCGCAGGAATGCTGTCACCACTGCCATGCATTTGGTGAAGACCCCTGGGACTAGGGAAAGGCCAAAGGGCATGGCCCAGAACTCGTAGGGATCCTTCCGCTCTGAAGCGGAGGAATCTCTGGTGGGACGGATGGATTGGGACGTGAAAGAACGCGTCCTGAAGGTCCAGAGAGCAGAACCACATGCCTCGTTCCAAGGATGGGATTATCTGAGCCACAGTGACCATCCTGAAGGACCGAGACCTTAGGAACCTGTTCAGGTCGTGCAGGTCAAGAATGGGGTGCCAGCCACCCCCCCCATCCGTTTTGGGAGCAGGAAGTACCTGGAAACAAACCCTGGGTCCGGAGGAGGATCCGCCACCTTCCTGATCACCTCTTTTTTGAGGAGCAGGGCAATATTGGCTCAACGAGCTGACAGAGAGGCTGCGGACCCCGTAGCCCCCTCGAGGGGCGATGGCTCGGAAGGACGGGGCCTGCTCTAACTCCAGGGGCAGGCCCTTTCCTACCACCTCAACACCCAACGGTCCGTGGTGATAGCGGACCAGGCGGAAAGGAAGTGGCGAGCCATCTCTAATGGGAACCTGGGGGAGGACGAGGCTGGGGGCGACACCCATCAATCCGTCGCTGGGCAGGCTTAGAGGAGGGACCAGCCAAGGGACCTTCTGGGCCTTCACCTCCCTGCTTCCTGTTGGAGGAAGCCGCGGGCTTGGGTTTGGGATGCCAAGCGCAAGCCTGCTGGCCCTGGTGCTGTTGAGCCAGACGTGCCGCAGGCGCAGAAGGACGAAAGGACTTGTGCTGCTGCTGTCGGTGGCCTTTGTCCTTCTGGGCGGAGGTGACAGAGTCCAGAGTGACACTGGACTTTTTGGTCCGCTGGAGGTGACCTTCCACTCCAGGGCCGAAGAGGTCGGTCCCCAAGAAGGGGACATCCGCCAGTTTGTGCTGGGTATCCGCCTTGAAGGTGGATATCCTCAGCCAAGCTCTGCGGCACATGGCCACTGCGGACGCAACTGATCTGGCACAGGAGTCTCCGATGTCTAGAGCCGTTTGAAGCTGCTGCTTAGCCACTGCCCTACCCTGGTCCTGCACCTGCCAGACCGTGGTCTGCAGGTCGGCCGGGAGATGAGGGATCACCTCATCCAGGGAGCCCATGAGGACGTGGGAGAAGTGTGCCATCAGCACGGCGAAGCTGGCCTGGTGGAGGCCAAGGGAGGACGCATTGTACACCTTGTGCCTGGCATAGTCCAGCTTTTTGGACTCCTTGTCGGGGGGCTTATCCACGTCCCTAGCATTCCCGGAATGCCGGAAAACGCTGTTGGTGACCAACCCCTCGGCAGAGGGGTGTTCCGAAAAACAGGGCAAAGATCTAGTAGGGACCGCATACTTCCTGGCCATCAATGCCGAAGGTGCAGGACAGGAAGCAGGCCGCTGCCAGAGCTCCAAGGCTGGGACAACAATGGCATCAGCCACCAGAAAGGCCTCTGTGGGTGAATCCCCTCGGTCCAGTATCTCCGTCAAGGGATACTTGACCTGCTTGGATATGGGCTCGAGTTGCATCGCGGTAGACTCCGAGATGAGCCGAAGCAAACCCATGAAGGACGATGGGCTTTCGTCCATCGACTGGCCCCAGGAGGACTACAGGTCAATGGGCCTGGAGAACAGGGAGGAGTCCGCGAAGAGCTGCCTGGGGCCTGAGCCACCCTCCACCTGCCGAGGACGGTCGGGAGTGATGGTGACCGACAGCCAGTGGGGCAGGCCCTGACCCGACCGAGAGTCCTTGGTCGGCGCCCCCCAATTTCAGTTGTGGAGGCGGAGGTTCCACCACAAATCGGTAGGGCAGCTGGTTTCGGCCGAACAACTGGCCCAGGCTTGGGCACCTCGGCTACAGTGAGGGGTTGTTTTGGCCGCTCGGGTGGCAGCCACTTGATGGCCGGGGAAGGCGACGTCGTCGGCTTGTTCCCGGACAGAAGTAACTGCTGCCACATCAGGTCCTCATAGCGTCGATGCAATTTGCACCGAAGCCTCTCCTCTTCTGAGGAGGAAGACAAGGATGAGCGGCGGCACCGCTTACCTCTGTGCCAAGACCGCCAGAGTTGGCGGGATTGGCTGGACCAAGACGATGTCCGAGACAGAGACCCTCGGCGTTTCCGAGGACGGGTCTGGGAAGGGGCGGGACACACCCGCATCTTCCCTCAACTCGGAAGCCTTAACCAGGGACTGCAGCACTGGGGGCACAGGCAGGTCCTCGGTCTCCACCGGGGGAACCGGTGAAGAAGGATTGTCGGCCTCACCAGTCGACAGCCCGTCCGACGGGTCGAGAAAAATCTCAACCGCATGACGGGTGTCTCGGCCCGGCTGGCCAGAGGGGACGCCCAGGAAGCCAGCGGCCTTAGCCGCCAACCCTCGATCAAGTCGACAGTCGACTGTCCAGAGAAGGGACCTCTCGCCCCATGAACGCCGGCGATGGACTTACCCTTGAGTCCTCTCTTTGGGCTGAGAGGAATGTCCCGATGGCTCTCTCCCTTTGTGGAAAGGGACTGGCAAAGCTCCTTGAAAGAAGCTGAATATGAGGTACCCAGTGAGAGTGGGATAAATGCCACGACCGAGGAAGAGGATGATGCGGCCTGAGCCGCCTCCTCCTCCTCGAGGGCGATCATCTGCTCGAGTTGCTCAGCCGAGCCAGCCACCGCAGTAAGCGCCCAACGGGCCTCCTTCGACTTAACCGGCAGTTAGTGCTTCTCGGGGCACCCAAGCTGTAACCGAGCAGCACGGTCCTCCAGGACGTTGGCCAAAAACGAACGGCATGACTCGCAGGCCTGTGGGTCGTGTTCTAGGCTGAGGCAGTAGATGCACGTGGAATGCGGGTCTGTCCTGGACATCTTCTGCCCACAAGGGCACTGCCGAAAATCTGAGAGTCGATTTGTCCATCACAGCCGCGAGGGAGAAAGATGACCAAAGTCTTGAAAATTTTAAAATAAGTTTCGGGCGAACCGAAGAATTAGGATCCAGTCTACACGCAGAGCGTTAAGGAAGGAACCTGAGCTTCCAAGCGGTAAGGAAGATCTGGCGTCATGGGGCGGAGCTGAGAGTTTTACCACCCAGGTGGGTGGGAGGAGCCAGCTTGAAGACCTTCCAGCAAGATTTAAAGCGGCAAGGAACCTACCAGACAGTGTGGATGAACAACATATCCATGTCCCTAGAAATAAAAATTATACAAAACAGGACGTCTTATCATTCAGAAGGTAAATTAACTAAGATGACATCAGCAAAAACTCATTTCCCCCATGTGACTTCCCAATCAAGTCTGTGATTTTCCAGTATCTTCTTTCATCCATAAGCAGTTTCCTGCTTCACACATATCAAAGGAACATTTATGACTTAGCATCTAAGTGACATAACCTGTATTCTTCCTCTAAATGTCAAAAAAGTTGATGATTTTCATCCTAGCAGCTGGCAGCTCCAATTAAGCCAGATAAACAGGAGATCCTTAATTTGTGTCTCTTCTAGCCTGTAATTATCTCCTGGCTTTTAGGTTAACAGCTTGTAGCTGAAACCTGGGGGAGTGTAGTCATCCCACACGCTGTCTCCACATATCTCATGAGAGATGCTCAATAACACATTTTTATATTATAAAAATCATAATCAGAACCAGCTGTTCAAGCGTCACAATAGCCACCAGGAAGGCCGTCTTCCACGACAAGTGACAACTCACACTTGTGCATCGGTTCAAATGGCTTGTCCATGAGCTTTGCCAGTACCAGCAGTAGATCCCACGGAGGTGGAGGGTCACGCATCGGAGGGGATATGTGATCCAGGCTTTTGAAAAAGTGCCCGACCACTGCCTCCTGCGCCAACATCGGCTGACCGGCCTGCGCCCGGTAAGCAGAGATGGCTGCCAGGAGCACCCTAAGGGTCAATGACCAAAAACCCCCTTTGGACAGAGACAAAAGGTAGTCGAGAGCGTTAGCCACTGGGCAGAACAGAGGGTCCAGGCCTTTGCCCTGATACCAAATGGAAAACCTTTTCTATTTGAAGGCATAACATTTCCTGGTTGACTCCTGTCTGGGTGCCTCTACCACTGTGAGGACATCCTCGGAAAGATCCAAAGCTTGGAACTCTAGCCGCTCAGGTATCATGCTGTGAGGTGCAGGGATTGAAGGTCCGGATGGAATACCTTCCCCTGGTTGACTGAGATCAGGTCAGGGTGTGCTGGAAGCCACTCCTGGGGCCTGTTGCTGAGGCGATCTGGGTACCAGAAATGAAAATTATGTACCTACCGTAATTCTAATCTTTCTGTGTATCTTCACCATTCATCACCTTTGGGTACTGGCCAGAGGTCATGACCTCGTGGGAGCTCTTATTTTTGGATGGAGTGCAAGTCCAACGCAGCCTAAAGAGCCGGACACTGCGTGGCACTAGTAGGTTAACTGTTCGGTGTTATCGACTCCGCCCTCCTGCCAGCTCTGAGCCGCCACAGAATAAGAAAGGGTTGGGGAAGGAGGGACAAGGAAGTCCAAGGGACAGACAAAGGAAAAGATATATAAACTAAAAGGAGAAATAAACGACTGAGAGGACAAAATAAGTTTGAAAAATTAAGGGGATTGGGTAGGGGCCCCAAACTCTGGAAGGAGAAAAAGGAGGAGGGAGGGTTAAGAAATTTAGAGATAAGGATGTGGGGAGGGGGGTAGAACACACCCTGGAACTTTGACCTGTCTCTAGATTGCATAGGAACTGCGAAGTAGTAGCCAAAAAGCTAACTGCCAGAATTCAAGGCACAGAACCACTGGCAATAACTCCAAGAAGCAGAATCTGTTATTCTGGAAGAAAAGACAGGATACCGGGATTATCACCCCCAAAAAATAAATTTTTGGTGTAAGAAACCTAGTTTCTTAAATTAAATCGAGGTTGTGTCCAAAGGACAAGGAAATTAAACCATGGTGATGGGAAGAAGGGGAGAGGGGACAGAAAAGAGGGCAACTACCAACCCCCACCCCACAGGAGTGGAGCCGAGGCACTGAAGGAGTGCCCCCCCATCCTGACCACTCTACTCCCAGAGAGAATTATCCTCTTATGTGCCACAAGTCACCCCACTCCTGACTAACAGAAAGGAGGGTGGAGAGGGCACAGAGAGGGATGGGAACCCAGAGACTGAGGCCCCAGGGGCATGGAGGATGGGACTGTGATGAATAGTAAAGATAAACAGAAAGATCAGAATTATGGTAGGTATGTAATTTTCATATCTTATCTGTGTCAATCTTCACCATTCATCACCTCTGGGTGAGTGCCGAGCCCCCCCGAAGGGGGCTTTAACCCCAAGGAACTAAGTCCCTAAGCTTTCAGTGGGTGACACTCTAAGAGGGAGAACCTTCACAGGTCTGGAGAGGCCAGAGAGTGGGGACAGTGAGATGGGGACCCCCCGGAGGGGGTAGGAAGTTGCCCCGACAGACGCCGTCTCACCCTATGGGAGAAAAGCTAGGTTCTCTGGTGAGCAGAGTTAATCGCCCTACACTGGACCAAGGGTGACAACCAAGAGAGACGCAGCCATGCCGTCCGCCCAGTGCACATCGCTGTCCCTATGACCCTGGTAGCTACCTCACTGGCATCATACCATGCCCTTGCTTGCTGGCTTACTAGCTCCAGGCCACATGCAGAGTGCGCAATGGCTTGTCTGGTTAAATCCGTGTCAGGCATCGAGGCTAGGAGTTAACCTAGCCTGGACTAAAGGAACCTATCATAGGTAACACAGTGGGCCTGATAAGCAGATATCAAGAGAAGCAACAGTGCAGAGTTAAAGATCCTCTAACCCCAGAAGTCAAAATCCAAGAAATCTTGATCTGGGGGCAGGTCATGGTGCAGGGCACGAAGCCCGTCAAGAGTATCCAATTCCGTCAATCCTGAGCTAGGATGAGGCAGGTTACCTGGAGACTCCGGGGGACACAATACCTCTGGCGGAGATCCCTAGGGGCTGGGACTCCGGAAAAGGGTCTCTGCCAGAAGTGCATCGACACCTCCCTAAAGGGAGCAGGTCAGGGGGGCACTACAAGAGTGTCTGCACTGAAATTGTCCAAAAAGGTGTGTGCTGAATGCTCCAGATTGTGCTGAGTGAGAGGGGTGACATGCAGGTCCTCCAACAACCTCACGAGAAAACGCTGATATTCAGTGAGATCAGCAGCTGGGGAGCTGTGGACAGGGGGTTCCTCACCGCCTGAAGAGGAGGATGAGGAGTCAGAGGTTCAGAGGGTGGCTGCTCAGGGGGAGGCTGAAAACCTGTCTGTCTATGGCCCTAACATAAGAGGGAAAATGAGCAGCCACAGCTCTGAACTGCTCCCAGGAGACAGGACCGCTAGGACAAAGGATACCTGGGACAGCAGGAGAATGTGGCAGAGGAGAGAGGGCAGAGCAGACAACAGGAATCGGCTGTCCTACGCCTGGGCTAGAGAGCGCATCTGGAGCCACAAGAGAAGAGCTGGCTCCAGAAAACTCCACAGCTGAGAGCTGGTCAACCATACAGTAACTGCCTAGACTGCACCCTGAAGAATCCCCCGTGAGGTGACCGGGCTCGTGAAAGTCCAGAAGAATGGTCCCCTACCTCAAAAGAACGGGGCCCTTTCGAGGAAACCGAAAGGGAAGGCAGAGGGTCCATGCTATGAATTCTCCCAGAACCTGGGTGGGCTCCAGAAAAAGGTCACCGCATGGAGCCCATACCCCTCGACCCCTCGAAATCTGAAATTGCCCTCCTCTTCGAGAGAGCCAGCCAAGGCAGCTGGCAACCCTGGTCAGTCCCCAAAAGGGCTATCCAGGGAGCAGCACCAACCCCTCCTGTGGGTGCTCCGATCGGCCCCAAAGTTGGGCGATCCAGGCACACCACTTGAGGGGTCAGAAAACCCTCAGAGTCCAGGCTGCAGAGCAATGGTGGTCAGCACCCCTGACCCTGGTCCTCGGAGCCACTGTCTGCTCCTCAGAGGGGTCTGGTTCCGGCCTGTGGAGGACACTACCAAAGTGTCCATGTGAGCAGTCAACTCCAAAGAGTCAGACTGCCTATCTGACTCAGAGTCCGATTCCTCCCCCGATGAGGTGAAGATCGAAGTTCTGTGCCAAACAGTGCGTGGACGCCCACTGCCACCCCAACTGAAAAGGGCACCAGATCCAGAGACTGCACCAGAGTCTGCGCAGACATCCCCAGCCACACCGCGAACGGTGCAGGAAGAAGGCATGGCTCCAACGACGGAAACAGCCTCTGAGCCGGAGCCTGTCACGGCACTGTCCCAACTCACGGCACCACAAGCTGCGCCGAGGCAAGAGACGGCGCAGACAATGGCTCTGACTGCACTCTTAGCGCAGAGGTCGGAAACCGCCACGCCACCATCTCGACCCGAGGTCCAAGATGGTGCCGACAGACCGCGAAGATGGCGCCGACCCAGGCCTTCCGAAATGAGGGTATGACACCAGGGCAGACTTCACCCCAAAGAGGCTATTGACAAGGTGATGCTACGCCTGTTCCCAGGGTGCAGAACTGGGCCTCCTGCCACGCCTAGGCTACAAAAAAGCAGAAGCCCCTCTTCCTCGTCCGTATATAACCAGGAGGGGACCCGGAGGAAAGGCCGAGAGAACGGGTTTGCCCGACAAATGCGTCGTTCGTCCCGAAAAGTTGGCAGAGCTCGCAACTTTCCACGCTGTTCGATGACACGTTGGTCCGTGACAAGCAGGCATTGCATGAATCCATGTCGTAGCGGCCAAGACACACGAGGCAACGGTCATGTTGGTTGGTGATGGAATTCTTATGGCGCACGGGCACTGACACATTAACGGCCGTCCTGTCTTCATCGATTTCTTTCGCCCCCGACCGTGAGACATGACGCATGGAAAACACCACTAAACAAGACCCGACATCGCAAAATAAAAGAAGGGAAGTGTCTTATTTAACCTCAGGCGACGTCGAGTGGAGCGAAACTACAGAACGGAGTAGACAGACTCGTCACAGAGCCGAAGGCTTCAAGAAATACAACAGGCCTCTCACACTGCAGAGCTTCCACGAGGTGACCTTGACAGTGGGAGACAAAGAACTGGCAGAACGGCGAAGTCGACAACACCCAACGGCCAACCTGCGAGTGCCACGCAATGCGTCGGCCTCGAGGGCAGTGCCGATGGTGCGTCGACTCCGCCCATCCAAAAAATAAAAGCTCCCGCAGGGTCATGACCTCCAGCCAGTACCCAAAGGTGATGAATGGTGAAGACCGACACAGATAAGATTTGGCGTGGCCAGTCTGGTGCTACAAAAATCACTTGCGCCTTGTCCCTCCTCACCTTGAGGAGCACCCAGTGGATCAAGGGAAATGGAGAGAAGATGTAAAACAGGCCTGGGGTCCATGGCCTTGAGATGGCATTCCCCTGCAGTGAGCCCTATTGAGGGGGGCGGGCATGAAACTGCCTCAACTTGTGTTTTCCCTGGAGGCAAACAGGTCCAGCGACGGTTTGTCCCAGTGGGAGAACAGACTTCTGGATGGAGGGACCACTCGTGGGATGTCTTGCCTATGTGGCTGAGAGCATCCGTCAGATGGTTTGAGGCTCCTGCAACATGGATGGCTAGGAGATCCGCCTCCAGGCAGCTCAAGAATGTCCAGATGCAGAGTGCTTCCTTGCACAGCAGACTGAATACGTGCCACTCTGTTTACTGAGGTAGTACATGGCCGTGGTATCGTCTGTCTAGACTTGAACCACTTGACCCCGGAGTTGAAGAGCAAAAGCTGACAGTGCCAGTCTGACTGCTCTGAGCTCCAACAGGTTGTTGTGATAACGGGACTCTTAAGGGGGTCCAGAACCCGTGGGCCCTGTTGTCCTCCATGTGGGCTCCCCAGCACATGACAGAGGCATCAGTCATAAGGATGGCCATCAGCTCGGGGCAGACAAATGGGATACAATCATAAATGAGTAAGAGTACAGTTCAACAGTCCATAAATATCTTGAATAGTCTTTATTCTTCTTATAAATTTGCACTATGCATAATCAACCGGTTACAGTTTCGTAGTTTCACACCACTTCTTCAGGCCAGATTTATAATACACTGCCGATTCTAAACATAAACAATTAAATCAAAATTTAGTATTAATATTCTTTTTTTCTCGTAAACTTAGTTAATACAGTTTTGAAGATACCACACTATCACTGTACAAGAGAATCCTGCTCCTAATACTCCGGTTACTGTCAAAAAAACTTGAATCCTTACGAATTAAATAATTGTTTTTTTAATTTATTAATTATTTTTACTTTAAACCATATTTCTCATTATTCTAACAACACTTCTGCTCAGTGTATAAACTGCATACCTGTTTATGATAATTATTTTTCACTGTTAGATTCACATTGTGCATTCAAAGTTCAACCTCAATTTGCTGTGTTGATCATAAAAACAGACTATGTTATAATTCAATTCCTTATTTATACAATCTTTGTTTATATGCTAATTGACATTAGGACAGACAAACGGAATCTCGTCCTGCAACTGGACTTGGACGGCCCACCATTAGAGTGTGTACCACATCATCTGGCTCACAGTGATCAGTTGGTTGAAATGACCGTGGTGCCGAGTCCACTGGGTGGCCAGCCCCCATTGGAGGAGCGCATGTGCCACCGGGGCTAATAGACCACGGAGGTTCACACTGCCATGCATCCCAGAAGGTGCAATTGCCCAATGAGAAAGGATTTGGCAAAGGAGGAGAGAACCTCCGCACTGTCCGCTGGGAGCCGAGCTCTGGCTTGACTAGAATCAAGCTCTGCCCCGAAGCACATTACCGAAGAAGGCATGAGCTCCGACTTGGCCTCATTGATCAGGAGGCTGAGTTGGGAGCAGGTCGGAAGGGCCAGGTTCCTGAACCTCTCCACCTCCTGCTGGGTGGAACCTGCTAAGAGCCAAATCGTCAAGGTAGGCGTCAATTCTGACCCCCCCGATGGCTGAAGTGGGCTGCCACCATTGCAATGCATTTGGTGAAGACCCATTGGGCTGATGACTGGCTGAATGGCATGGCTTGGAACTCGTAAAGGGATCCCTAGTCTCTGAAGCGGAGGAACCGCTGGTGGGACGGACGGATTGGGACGTGACAAAAAAGCGTCCTGGAGATCCAGTGAGCAGAACCACATTTCGCTCATGGGATGGTACGATCTTAGAGTCACCATCTGAAAGGAGCGTGACCTGAGATACTGATTCAGGTCCTGCAGATCTACAATGGGGCGTCAGCCCCCGTCCACTTGGGAACCAAGAAGTACCTGGAAACAAAGCCTGGGTCTGCTGGAGGATCCGCCACTGCAGCTACTGCCTCCTTGAGGAGGAGCTGAGCAAAGTAGTCTCAAAGAGCCAACCAAGAGTGGGTGGATACCCTCTCCTCCCGTGGGGCGCAGGCTCAGCTTGGAAGGTACTGCTCGAATCCCAGAGGCAGTCCATGGCCAACCACTTCTAAGACCCACCTGTCAGTGGTAACGGCGGACCAGGTGTAAAGAAAGTGGCGGAGGCAACTCCCCACAGGAGGACCATGAGCTGGCATGACGGGAGTAGGGGTGGCAGCCCCCACCCTGTCACTGGGCAGGCTTAGAGGCAGAGGATCCAAGGCCTGAAACTTTGCCTCCCTTACGGGCCTGGGAGGGTCCAGGCTTGGGCCGGGGGCGCCAAGCTTGAACCTGCTACTGCTGCCGCCTTTGAAAGGAAGACTGCTGGGTCACAGGGGAAGAGTGCCGAAAAGGATTCTTCTTCTTTTGCTGCTTCTTAGGACTAGAAGAACCCTTAGCAGAAGTGGCATCCAAGGTGGCATTGGACTGATCAATGCACTGAAGGTGATCAGCCACACCTGGGCCGAAAAGACTGGTGCCCAGGAAAGGCACATCAGCTAGTTTGTGCTGAGCATCCACCGGAAAGGAGGAGAGCCTCAGCCAAGACCTGCGGCGAGAGGCAGCTGTGGCTGCCAATGAGCGGGCACATAAGTCACCGATATCCAGAGCCATCTGGAGCTGTTTGGCAACAGCCCGATCTTGGTCCCAGACCTGCTTGACCGTGGTCTGCACATCCACAGGGAGATGTGGAAGGACTTCATCCAAGGACCCCAAAAGGGCATGGGAGAAGTGTGCCATGACGACGGCCGAGCTTGCCTGACTGAGGCCTCAGGATGAGGCTGCATAGACCTTCCGAGCAGAGTGGTCCAAATATTTGGATTCCTTCTTAGGAGGTCTGTCAGTATCAGTAGAAAGTACAATTATGTAAGAACTTACCGCAACAGTAGATCTTCAAGACAGACTCTCACAGTAGGTAATTACATATAGGACAGAAGCCGGCAGGCGTCAGAACCCCATGGAAAAATTTCAAGCTAGTAGTCTCTGACGGGGGACCACCCCCACTTGAGGTGACCGACGTCAGTATAAAGGGGTGGTCCCCCACGCCTGCTTTCCAGTTCTTTTCTGCCAAGGGCCAAAAAGGCAAGATAAGAGAGAAGCGGATCTTTCCCTTCCTGGAAAAGGAGCTGAAAAAGCTAAGGGGGATGGAGGGCGGGAAGACATTATTTACTGCAACAGCCTCTCTCGAAGATCTACTGTTACGATAAGTTCCTACGTAACTGTACTATCTTACTTCGAGAGGGCTCTTGCAGTAGGTAACTACATACAGGACTGAGTCCCAAGCCGTCTGGAAAAAGGAAAAGCACTCGGGAGGAGGAAAACTACCAAATAATAAACCTCAACTATAAGGGTCTTAGGAAAGAAGACCTTGCAAAACAGCCAACCCGAAGACTGCTCTACGATGAGAGGCAATGTCCAAACTGTAGTGTTTCGTAAAGATGTGGACGGAAGTCCAAGTTGTGGATGCGCAGATGTCTGCTGCAGACACATTCTTGAAACAAGCTGCAGAGGCGGCTACTCCTCTGGTGGAGTGACCTCTGACCTGACCCAGCAGGGTCTTGTTGTACTTATCGCAACAGAAAGTGATACAATAAGCCAACCATTTTGACAGGCATTGCTTAGAAACAGCACTGCCTTCCCTTTTGTGAGCAAAAGAGACAAAAAGCTGATCAGACTTCCTGAGATCCTTAGTCAGAATGGTGTAGTATCTCAGTATTCTGTGAGCATCCAAAGTATGCAAGAGGTACTCCCCTTCATTGGAGTGTTGCGTAAAGAAGGCAGGTAGCTCAATGGATTGATTCAGCGTAGATTCTGCCACTACCTTTGGAAGAAACTTAGGATTAGTGCGCAGAGCCACACGTTCCTTGTGGAAAACCAGATACGGGATTTTACACATCAAGGCCTGAAGCTCAGAAATCCTTCAAGCAGAAGTAATGGTCACTAGGAAGAGAGTCTTCCATGAGAGGAACTTCAAGTCCGCTGAGGCTGCCGGCTCAAAGGGAGGCAGGTTAAGCTTCTCAAGAACAAAGTTCAAATCTCAAGGAGGGGCCAGAATGTGGATAGGGGGTTGAAAATGGAGAACCCCTTGAAGGAAAGATTTAGAGACTTCCAACCGTGCGAAAGTTCTGTCGCCAAAAGGGACATGGTAGACAGAGATAACTGCCATATGAACCTTCAAGGAGGAATGGCTGAGACCCAGGTCAAAGAGATGATGCATGTAGTCCAGGATTCTCCTGACAGGGCAAGAGAACCATTCGAAATCCTTGAGGCCCAAATCAAAAACCGCTTCCATTTCATTGTGTAGGTGGATCTAGTGGAAGGCTTTCTGGCCTCCAATACAATATCAGCCACGAGCGGAGAAACCCCAAACCGGGCCTGGACTACGTCTGTAGGAGCCACGCATGCAACTGAAGGGATTTGAGACCTGGATGAATCCAGGTCCCCTGATCCTGGGTCAGCATATGCTGTGAAAGAGGAAGCAGAGGTTCCTCTGAAAATTGTTGCAGAAGAGAGAACCAAACATGCCTGGGCCAGAATGGAGCAATGAGAATCATCTGAGACCCTTCTAAGCTGAGTTTGTGTAAGACCCTCAGAATCAAAGGAATCGGCAGGAAGGCATAGATGAATCTGCCCTTCCAGTCGAGAGACGGAGCGTCCCGCAAAAAAATGCCTCGCCATGGAGCGAGCGAGCAGAAGGTGGGAAGCTTTGCGTTTTGAGGGAACCCGAAAAGGTCTACCTGGGGGGTTCCCCAGCGCCGGAAGATGTCTGCCAACCCTTGATCCAGTTCCCATTCGTGGGCCTTTGCTAAGGACTGGCTGAGGTGATCCACCAGCATGTTCTAGGCTCCTGGAACATGAACTGCAGTCAGGGGAAGGCAGTGCTGAACAGCCCAGTTCCAAACTCTCATTACTTCCCTGCACAGAGGGTAGGAACGCATTCCTCCCTGCTTGTTGATACACCAGACTACGCACATGTCCGTCTGGATAGTCAGATGGCCAGGAAGGACATAAGAGTTCAGAGCCTGGACAGCATACAGAACGGCTCTGAGCTCGAGCACATTTATATGAAGAGTCTGGACCAGGAGCCCTGAGTTCTGTTAGACTCTAGATGGGCTCTCCAGCCCTCTCCCGAAGCATCTGTTGTCAATGTTTGGGAGGAGGGTTCAAGACAAAGGGCCCCCCCCCCCCGGCAAAGGTTCTCTTGCACCATCCACCATGGGATCGGAAACCAGAACTTCCTGGTCTAGGTTGTCTAGTGTCTGGTCCCACTGAGACCGAAGCGTCAACTGAGAGATCCTCATATGGAGCCAAGCGTGTAGGACTGTCGGAATAGCAGCCACCATGAGCCTGAGTAGACGAAGGACTGACCAGGCGCTGACTCGTCTATGACTGGACAGCAGGCTTGCATGAGCCTGGATGGAATCCACCCTGTCCAGGTGCAGAAAGGCCATGCCAAGGGTCGTGTCCAGGATCGCCTCTATAAACAGGAGCCTTTGGCAAGGGACCAGATGGGACTTGGCCTGGTTGATGGCGATACCCAGGCTGGTGAAAACTTCATGGTAAGGGAAAGGAAGCTCAGAAGTTCCTCCTTGGGAGGGCCATGAATTGATAGTGGTACCCCTGTAACGAAAAAATACAGGTTACTCACCTGTAACAGGAGTTCTAGGAATGGTATATGTTGTTCATCCACACTCATTGGCAGGTATCCTGCCGCTTAAATCTTGCCGGAAGGTCTTCAAGCTTGCTCCCCCACCCACCGTGGTATAACTCTCAGCTCCGCCCCATGACGCCAGATCTGGCCGCTGGAAGCTCAGGTTGTGCAGTCGGCCGGGAGGTCGAGAGTTAGGTGGATGAACAACATATACCATTCCTAGAACTCCTGTTACAGGTGAGTAACCTGTACTTAGGGACATGGATATGTTGTTCATCCACACTCATTGGCAGACTCCTAGCAGTTCTCCGGAGGAGGGAGGTAAGACGCACACCCCAATACTTACTTGGGAAAGACAGACTGAGAACCGAGGTCCCAAAACCAGCATCCCGCGTGACTCAAGGTCGATGGTAATGGGTAATGAAGGTGTTTGCTGACTTCCAGGTAGCAGCCCTGCAGATTTCTGGATAGGGACGTCCCTGGAAGCAGCTACTGCTGCAGCAGTATGGCGGGTAGAATGAGCTCTTATCCTCTGGGAGGCTCCATGCCCGCCAACTTATAGCAGAGATCTATGCAGGAGGTTACCCACCTGCTTATCGTCCGCTTGGCTGCAGGTCTGCCAGATGCGTTTCAGCGTAGGTGACAAACAGCTGGCAACCTCTCCTCAATTTCAGCCGTGCGCTCCTTAAAATAAGCGGCGCCCCTTCTAGGGTCCAGAGTATGGAGCCTATATTCGCCTCCGAGGTGTGATTGGGGTAGAACACCGCAGAGTCAACACCTGGTTAAGGTGAAACTCCGACACCACCTTCGAAGGAATTTCGGTGGGGCGCAGGACAACCTTGTCCCTGTGGAAGACCAGGTAAGGAGACTGATGGAAGCGCCTGAGCTCTCCCATCCTTCTGGCTGACGGATAGCCACCAAGAAGGCGGTCTTCCACGACAGGTGAGAGAGCACACCTGTGCATAGGTTCGAATGGCTTGCCCATGAGCTTTGCAGTACCAGCAGTAGATCCCACGGAGGTGGGGGTTCCTGCGACTGAGGAAATGCATCAAGGCCTTAGAAAGTGCCAGACCACCTTCTCCCGCGCCATCGACTGCTTCCCGGCCCGCGCCTGCAAGCAGAGATGGCTGCCAGGTGCACCTCTGGGTCGCCGACCCAAGCCCTTGACTAGAAAGGGACCATAAATAGTCCAAGATGCTTGCCAAGGAACAGGAGGAAGGGTCCAAGCCCTTGTTCTGACACCAAATGGAAAACCTTTCCATTTGAAGGCATAGCATTTTCTGGTCGACTCTACGGGACGCCTCAACTACACTATTGAGGACCCTCGTCGAAAGACCCAAGGCCTGGAACTCTCAGCCAGGAACCAGGCGTCCAGGTGCAGGGATTGAAGGTCCGGATGGAACACCTTCCCCTGATTGACTGAGAGCAGGTCCCGGCGAGCTGGAAGCTGCCGCGAGTCCTGGAGCTGAGACTGAGGAGATCTGGTACCAGAACTGGCGAGGCCAGTCTGGGGCTATCAGAATCACCTGCGCCTTGTCCCTCCTCGCCTTGAGAAGCACTTGTGGATCAAGAGAAATGGGGAAAGGCGAAAAGAGGCCCGGGTCCACTGCCTCAGAAGGCATCCTCTGCAGCGAGCCCTGCTGAGGGGCGGCATGGAACAGACTCAGCTTGCCTCCTCCTGGAGGCAAACAGGTCCACCTGAGGTGTGCCCCAATGGGAGAACAGATGCTGTACTACCTCCGCAGGAGAGACCACTGTGGATGCAGCCCCTATCCGCTCAGGGCATAGGCTGGGTGTTGGAGGCCCTGCCACATGAATGGCTAGGAGATCCGCCTCCAGGCTGCGCACGAGTGACCAAATGCGGAGAGCTCTTGCATAGAAGCATGGAGCGCCCCCGCCCCTGGCGGTTTAGATAGTACATGGTCGTGGTATTGGCGGCCTGACTCGGACCACTTGACCGGAGGAATGGAGCAAAGGCGGTGAGAGCTAGGGGACCGCCGGAGCTCCAGCAGGTTGATGTGGCATCGGACTCCCATGGGACCAGAGGCCATGGGCCCGTGTTCCCCAGATGGGCACCCCAACCCATCAGAGAGGCATCGGTCGATAGAGAGACCGCCTGCTCGGGCGGATTAACGGGATGCCCTCCTGCAAATGATCTGAACGGTCCATCACTGGAGAGCTGCCCACATCCCCTGTGTCACCGACACGAGCTGGTCCAAAGGATCACAGCGCAGACCACTGGCTGGCCAGTCCCCACTGAAGGGACGATGTTCCAGCGGGCCCAACGGACCACGCTGGTGCAGGCCGCCATGAGACCAGGAGGCGAGGAAGTCCCGGGAGGCGCATTGCCCAACCAGAAATGATCGGGCAAAGGAGGAAAGAACCTCGGCCCTGTCCGCCAGGAGCCGCGCCTGGCTCGAAGAGAGTCGAGCTGCGCCCGATGAATAGAATCACCTGCTCGCCTCGAAGTTCCGACTCTGGCCTCGCTGATAAGGAGGCCCAGTTGAGAGCAGACCTGGAGGGCCAGATCTCTGACCACTCCGCCTCCTTCCTGGAGGAGCTGCCATCAGCCAGTCATCCAGGTAAGGGTACACCCGGACCCCTCGGCGCCAGAGGAATGCTGTCACCACTGCCATGCATTTGGTGAAGACCCTGGGAGCTGGAGACAAGCTCAAGGGCATGGCTTGAACTCGAAGAGGGATCCTTCCGCCGAAGCGAAGGAATCTCTGGTGAGACGGACGGATAGGGACGTGAAAAACGCTGGCCCTGCAAGTCCAGAGAGCAGAACCACACGCCGCTCCAAGGATGGTATTATCTGAGCCAGAGTGACCATCCTGAAGGTTCGAGACCTTAGGAACTTGTTTAGGTCGTAGTAGGTGAGAATGGGGCGCCAGCCCCGTCTGCTTCGAACCAGGAAATACCTGGACACAAACCCTGGGTCTGAAGGAGGGTCCACCACCTCTTATCACCTCCTTCTGGAGGAGGAGAGCGATGTCTGCTCGACGAGCCGCCAGTGAGGCGGGGATCCGGTCTCGAGGGCTTACGGCTTTGAAGGGTGGTGCCTGTCAATTCCAGAGGCAGGCCTCTTCCCACCACCTTCCAAGACCCACCTGTCCGTGGTAGCAGCGGACCAGGCGGAACGGGAAGTGCCGGAGCCGTCCCCCCACGGGGGGACCCAGGGCTAAGGTGACGGGAATGGGGGCGACACCCCTCAGCCCGTCACTGGGCAGGCTTGGAGGAGGGACCGGCCGAGGGACCTCCTGGGCCTTTTCCTCCTGCCTCCTGTTAGAGGAAGCCGCGACTTGGGTTTGGGATGCCAAGGCTGAGCCTGCTGGCCCTGACGTTGCTGGGCGGGCGCCGAAGGCACAGAAGGACGAAAGGCTTAGCTGTGGTTTGCTGCCTTCGCCCTTCTGAGCGGAAGAGACCGAGTCCAAGGTAGCATTGGACTTCTCGATCCTCTGCAGGTGACCTTCCACCCCAGGGCCGAAGAGGTCAGTCCCCAAAAAGGGAACATCCGTCAACTTGTGCTGGGTATCCGAAGTAAAGGTGGATATCCTCAGCCAAGTCCGACGACGCATAGCCACTGCGGCCGCCACCGATCTGGCACATGAGTCCCCTATATCCAAAGCAGTCTGGAGCTGCTGTTTGGCCACTGCTCCTGCCTCTGGTCCCGCACCTGCTTAACCGTAGTCTGCAGATCGGGCGGGAAGATGAGGATGACCTCATCCAGGGAGCCCAACAGGGCATGAGAAAAATGCCATGCGAGGACGGCCGAACTGGCCTGACGAAGGCCTAGAGAGGACGTGAGCGTAGACTTTTCGCCTCGACATAGTCCAATTTCTGGACCCTTGTCAGGAGGTTTGTCCACATCCTGGCGCTGCCGGGCGCTACTGAAAACGCTGTCGGTAACCAACCCCTCAGCAGAGGGGTGTTCCAAAACCGACAAGGAACCCGTAGGGACCGACACTTCCTGGCCATCCTGGCCAAAGGCGAGGGCAGGAAGCAGGGCACTGCCAAAGCTCCAGTGCTGGACCCACTATGGCCTCGGCCACCGGAAAGGCCTCCGTCGGAGAATCCTCGGTCCAGAATTCGTGAGGGGATACCTGGCCTGCTTGGAACGGGTTCGAGCTCCATCCCGTGGACTCGAGATGAGCCGAGCAGTCCTAGGAAGGACGACGGCTATCGTCCATTGACTGACCTCCTGAAGACTCCAAATCCAGTCGCTGAGAAAAGGAGGAATCATCTTCGGACTCGGAAGAGTCCTCAAGAGCTGCCTCTGGCCTGAGCCACCCTTCACCTGCCGAGGTTGGTCGGGAAAGAGGGTAACTGACAGCCGATGGGTAGACCCTCAGCCACCGAGAATCTTGGTCGGAGCCCCAATTGTGGCTGGAGGCGGGAGGTTCCACCGAATCGGTGGAGCAGTTGGTTTTGGCCGAATAACCGCCTGGGTATAGGCTCCTCGGATAAGTCGAGGGTTGTGTCGGCCGCCCGTGACAGTTATTTAATGGCCGGGAAGGCGACGGGTCGGCTTACTCCCGGCCAGGAGGAGCTGTTGCAACATAAGGTCCTCGCATCGCCGACGTACTTACGCCGAAGCCTCCCACGCCCGAGGAGGAGGACGAGGACGAGCGGGCGACGCCACTCACTGCGGTGCCGAGACCGAGACCGCCTATGACGGGTGGGATCGCTGGACTCAAGAGGTCCGAGACCGAGTCCCGGAATTTCCGAGGTTGGTGCGGGAGGTGTCGGCCGAACTGACACTCCCTTCGCTCAGATGGTCCATCCGAGGGCTCCGGAACCGAGGCACAGGCGAGCCCACGGGATCTCAACTCCTCCCGGGGAACCGGGAGAGGGGAATCTCGCTGCTAAAGGCGACAGCCTGTTCAACGGGTCGAGAAAATCTCGACTTCATCGGTGGGAGTCTCGGCCAACTGACCTGACGGGACACCGTGAGGCCAGTGGCCAAGCCAGCGCGATCGATCCGGGCCGACGGTCGACGACCCGGGAGAGGGAGCTTCCGCCCCAAGAGCGAGACGGAGGACTTACCCTCGTCCCTCTTTGGACCGAGAATCAGGTCCTGCAGACGTAGGCCTCTTCTTTAGTGGAGAGGGACAGACAAAGCTCTTAAAGGAAGCCATGTAAGAAGAGCCCAGAGAGCGGGATAAATGCGCGGCCGAGGAAGATACGGCCCGCGCCGCCTCTTCGAGGGGGCACTCATCCGCCCGAAGCTGATCCGCCGAAAGCCCGCCGCCGCGACACCGCAACCGGGCCTCCTCGGACTTTCACCGAGGGAAACGCTTCGGACGGCCCAGTTGCAATCGGGCAGCACGGTCTTCGAGGACGAGGCCGAGAAAGATGAGCACAGGTCGCAAGCCTGCGGGTCGTGCTCAAGGCCTACAGTAGACACACGTGGAGGTGGATCCGCCCGAGACATCTTCTGACGCGATGGGCATCTCCAAACCGAGTCGATTTGTCCATCGCAGTCATGAGGGATAGAAGACTGGAAGTCTTTTCAAAATTTATTTTTAAATCGCAAACGGAGAAATAGGAACCAGTCTCAAACGCAGAGCGTTAAGGAGGGAACCTGAGCTTCCAAGCGGTAAGGAAGATCTGGCGTCATGGGGCGGAGCCGAGAGTTATACCACCTGGGTGGGTGGGAGGAGCAAGCTTGAAGACCTTCCGGCAAGATTTAAAGCAGCAAGGATACCTGCCAATGAGTGTGGATGAACAACATATCCATGTCCCTAGAACTAAGGAATTTGCGTTGGGATGGGCAGATGGGAATATGCAGGTAAGAATTCTGCATATCCAAAACACACAGCTACTGTCCCTGCCGAAGGAGCGGCAGAAGGCTCTGCAAGTAAAGCATTCTGAAACGCTTGTACTCTACGAACAAGTTCAGGGAGCTGACGTGTAAAATAGGCCTCACGTCTCCCGTTTTCGTTGGAATTAGGAAGAAATGTGACTAGTAACCTGTTCCCCAAAGGTGGGTCGGGACAGGCTCCGTTGCCACCTTCGAAACAAGGGAGGAAATGTATTCTTGTAACAAAGGAAGATGTTCCGGCGAGTAAGACGACCTGGGGTGGGGTGGCCGTCTGGGTGGTTTCTGGAGAAACCTCAATTGAGTGTCCAGCTGCTACCAGTTGGAGCACCCAAGCATCTGATGTAATCCTCTCCCAACCCGGTAGATGGAAGGAGAACCTCCCTCTTACTGGTTCCTCTGGGAGACGCAAAGGCTGTGGGAGAGGAAAGGAGTCAGGAGGTGTGAGGCAACGTCGCAGCTGAAGCTCCCGCCGCTTTTCTGGGTGGGGGAAGGGGCCCGGCAGCCAGAGGGGCCCGACATTTGTTGGCCCGCTTGCCCTGAGGTTTCGCTTTAGGCTGAAAACATCTGCAAAAAGGGAGACGCTGTCCCTGAGGGAGCCTGTACAAAGAGTCAACTGACTTAAGTGCAGTGCCCTTCTCTTGCAGGACAGTGCTGATGTCCTTGAGATTGCCACCGAACAGCACAGAACCCCTGAAGGGTGCATCCTGGACAACGGATTGCACCTCTGGGACCAATCCTGACACCCAGAGCCAAGCATGATGCTAAAGACCTACGGCAAAAGCAGAGTTCCGACCAGCTGTGTCCACTGCATCGTACATGGCATGAAGCATGTGCAGACTGGCCAAACAAGCAGAACGGACGAGAGGAGCCACTTCCTGCTTCCGAGACTCAGGAAGGGAGTCCAATCTGGATTCTACCTGACTCAGGATAGTCTTCTGGTAGTCCCCCATATGTGCAACTTAGTTCAGGGCCCTGATCCCCAGAGTGGAAAAAGCGTACACCTTCTTCCCGTATTGGTCCAGAAAAAAAAATTACTCACCATAGTAATGTTGTTTCTTCTAATGGAATCTAGCTGTATTCTGACTACATGCAGTTAGCCCCAGCACTTGAACTGCCCCGGTGAGGAAAGAGTTAACTCCATGTAGAAGCATGGAACGTTGAGCTCGAGCGCGGTTTTCAAACCTCTGTCTGTGGTACTTAGCAGTGCAACCGTCAGATTTTTACAAGCACTAAACTAACTCAAAGAAAGAAATTATTTCAAAATTGTTGTGCCACATGGCAAAACAAGGTTTTAGGGTAAAAGACTCAAGTCGAAAAAACCCAAAAAGAACGCAACAGGTAGTGATTCACCAAACTAAAAGAAAAAAACCCTAAGAGATGGAGGCATGTCCAGAACACCTCTGCGGTGCAGCACTGTGCCTGCCCCACCACATCCTAAAACTACTAGGTTCCAGGAGGGAGGCAGGTCAGAATACAGTAAGACTCCATTAGAAGAAACATTACTATGGTGAGTAATTTTTTCTTCAAACAACATGAAATCTTGCTGTATTCTGACTATATGCAGACTACCAAGCAGTACCCCCCCCCCAACCCTTGGAGGGAGTTTTTTTTTAAATGCTATTTATGCACCACTCACCTCTGAACTCTCTCCGGCAACCTCCTGGATCACAGTTTCTACCTCCCCACGTGGCTTGGAACTCACAGCCTCTTCTCCAGCACCAGCCACCCCCCCCCCGGTCTACCCTCTAAGTATTTAGACACCGGGCCAGAGAGAAGGGGAATAGCCTGAGGACCGAGCCCCTGATTGGGAGTGTGGTCAGTGAAGGGAGGTGCTTTCGCCTATCAGAGGAGAGTTTTTTTTTTTTCCCTTTTGCGCTATGTCCCGTGTGGAGCCCGGCTATCTAAGAAATGCATGCCGTGGCTCCACCTCTGGCATACGCCTGCGACGCTACGTTTGGCTACCCCCCAGCCTGAGCGAGTCGCAACCCTAGCCCTCCCTGGGAAGACAAAGCAATCCTCCGAACGCTCAATCTCTTCCTCCCTCGTTGACCGCTATTGTCTCGAACACAGGCCAGCGACGTCAGCGCTCAACCTCAGCGCCACCGGCCGGGTTTGGAGGAGGGAGTTACAGAACCTATTTTGGGAACAAGCTCTGCAGCACAGCTGTGCCAAACCTAGCATCACTTCGTGACTGAATGTCCAAAGAGTAATGCTTAGTGAAGGTCTGAACAGATTTCCAGGTAGCTGCTTTACATATATCCACTAAAGGTATATCTCTAGCTGCTGCAATCGAAGCAGCTGTACCTCTGGTAGACTGAGCCCTCAGGCCTGAGGCAGGCTCCTTCCCAAGTTTAGAGTAGCAGAACTGAATACAAGAGACAATCCACCTGGCAAAAGACCTCTTGGTAGCAGGATTGCCCTTTCCCACCTCACCATAAGTGAGAAAAGTACAGTTACGTAAGAACTTACCGTAACAGTAGATCTTCCAGAACAGCTCTTGCAGCAGGTTACACCATTAGGACTGAAGCCGTCAGGGGTCAGGACCCCACGGAAATTTTCTAGCTAGCAGTCTTCAGCAGGGACCGCCTCCGACATCGGTCCCGCCTCCGACGTAGTACATAAGGAGGTGGTCCCGCCAGAATCCCCAGTTCTCCCGCCTCGGAGACCTCCCGGTCGCTGATGACACTGTAAGAGGAGATTCCAGGATCCGCCATCAGATGGCCAAGACTCAAAGCAAATCGTCTTCGAAAGATGGATGTTAGGCTATAACCTACTCTCCAAGGGCTAATGCTGGGGGAAGGTACCTGCTGCAAGAGCTGTTCTCGAAGATCTACTGTTATGGTAAGTTCTTACGTAACTGTACTATCTTCTTTGAGATACAGCTCTTGAAACATAGAAGTTGATGGCAGATAAGGACCGCAAGGCCCATCCAGTGTGCCCATTTCTTTTTCTACCTTATAAATGTGCCATCGGCCTTTGCTCTGTCAGTGGCCTGTCTATTCATAGTCATTTGTATTGCTCCCTTATGCCTATCCCATGCCTGTTTGAAGCCCTGCACTGTATTCATAGCCACCACTTCTTGAGGTAAGCCATTCCATGCATCCACCACCCTTTCTGTGAAAAGAATTTCTCACATTCCCCTTAATCGGACCCCTCTAATCTCATGCTGTGTCCTCTTGTCCTGCTATTTTTCTTATATTTAAACATGTTAGACTCTTTCACCTTGTTAATGCCCTTAAGGTGTTTGAATGCCTCGATCATATCACCTTCTCCCTCCTTTGCTCAAGGGTATACATATTGAGCTCTGTTAATCTGTCCTCATATGTCTTCTGATGCAGTCCCTGCACCATTTTGGTTGCCCTTCTCTGGACTGCCTCAATTTGGTTAATGTCCTTGTGAAGGTGTGGCCTCCAATACTGCATGCAGTACTCCAGATAGGGCCTAACCAGTGTCTTGTAAAGAGGGATTATTACCTCCCTCTTACGACTTGTGATACCCCTACTAATACACCCTAACACCCCTGAGCCTTACCTACTGCTTTAGAGGTCTGCTTGGATGATTTCAGATCATCAGTGATGATGATGCCCAAGTCTCTTTCTTCCTTTGTGACTGCTAGCAACTCCTCCCAGCCTATAGGTGGCTTCAGGGTTCTCTTCCTATGTGCATGATCTTGCACTTCTTTGCATTAAATCCCAGTTGCCACTCTTCTGACCATTTTGCTAGTTTATCCAGATCTCTTCTCATTCTACCCACCCCATCTGGATCATCTACTCTGTTGCAGATCTTGGTGTCGTCTGCAAACAGACAAGCCTTACCCTCTAGTCCATCTGCAAGGTCACTAATGAAGATATTGAAGAGGACTGGCCCCAGGACTGATCCCTGAGGTACCCCACTTGTGACTTGCATCTCTTCTGACTGTATACCATTTACCACCACTCTCTGTTTTCTGCCTGTCAACCAGTTTGCCACCCAGTTGACCAACTTCTGACCCACCCCGAGCCTACCCAGCTTATTTATCAATCTTCTATGTGGAACAGTGTCAAAAGCTTTGCTGAAGTCAAGGTAGGCGACATCAACTGCTCCCCCTTGGTCCACCACTCTGGTTACCCAGTCAAAGAAATCTATGAGATTAGTTTGACAGGACCTTCCTTTTGTAAACCCATGCTGTCTTGGATCCTGTGCCCCTATGGATTCCAGGTGCTGTACTATCCTTTCCTTAAGGAGTGCCTCCATAATCTTGCCCACTACTGAGGTAAGATTGACTGGTCTGTAGTTCCCCGCCTCCTCCCTGCTACCACTCTTGTGGAGCGGGATCACACGAGCCTTTCTCCAGTCTTCTGGGACCTCTTCTGTGCTCAGAGACTCACTAAACAGTTCTGCTAATGGCTCTGCTAGTTCCACCTTTAGCTCCTTAAGTACCCTGGGATGTATGCCATCAGGTCCCATTGCCTTATCCACCCTGAGCTTAGCAAGCTCTCAGGATCCTTTCTTTTGTGAAGGGAGTAGTGCTCACCTCCCTCCCACCTGTGTCCATGATGCTGAGCTGTGAGCCCTGCCCTGCCTTCTCTTCAGTAAATACTGAGCAAAAGTATCTATTTAGGATAGATGCCTTTACAGGGTCCTCCTCCTCACATGCTCCCTTTTCTCCATTAAGCTTAGCAATGCCCCCTCTGGACTTTCTCCTTTCACTAATGTATCTATAGAAAGTCTTGTCACCTTCTTTTACTGTTCTTGCAGCAGGTTACACCATTAGGACTGATTCCCAAGCAATAGCGACAATCTAACGCCATTGGGAGGAGGGAGAACAGAGATTACCACCCTGCTCGAGCCTAGGACAGAAGTCCCTGAAGGACGGCTAGGCCGAAACCTGCCCATCGCCTTGAAACAATGTCCAGGCTGTTATGCCTAATAAAGGTATGCATCGAGCTCCAGGTAGCTGCAGCACAGATAGCTGAAGTGGAAACATTCTTTAACGCTGCAAAGGAGGTGGCCACTCCTCTAGTAGAACGGCCCTTGACAACACCCGGTAAGGGTCTGCTGCGCTTGTCATAATAGAAAGAGATGCACTGAATGAGCCAATGTGAAAGGGTCTGCTTCGAAACAGGGGCCCCTTTCATCCTCTCAGCAAAGGATGCAAACAGCTGATCCGCTTTCCGGTACTGTTTGGTTCTGGTCGGGTAATATCTGAGACACCTGTAAACATCCAGGGTGTGAAGCAGTGCTTCTCCTCGATTGGTGTACTTGGGAAAGTACACTGCTAAGTCGATATCCTGGGTAAGGGCTGAAAACACCTTAGGCAGAAACTTAGGATTTGTCCTCAGGGACACCCTATCCTGGTGAAAAACTAAATAGGGCTCTTTGCACATGAGCGCATGTAATTCGGAGATTCTTCTTGCCGAAGTAACTGCAACTAAAAACGTTTTCCACGACAGAAAACGTAGCTCGCAATTCATGGCTGGCTCAAAAGATGGCAGCGTAAGCTGCTCCAGGACAAAGGGCAAGTCCCACGGAGGAACCGGGTCCTTGATAGGTGGCCTAAGGTGGAGGACCCCCCTTAAAAAGGCACGAGTAGTGTCCAATTGAGCCACCATACAATGGCTGATGGGGGCACGATAAGCCGAAATTGCACACAAGTGCACCTTAATCGAGGAGTAAGCTAGTCCGGACTGAAAAAGTGAAAGTAGGTATTCCAGGACCAGCTTCTCGGGACAGTCTAAGGGCGAGAAACCACGCGTTTGAGCCCATAAGCAAAACCTGCGCCACTTCATGGCTTATGTTGCGTGGGTTGCCGGTTTTCTAGCAGCGGAAAGTACTTCCGCCACTTCCTGCGAGACCCCGTGTCGCATCATGGCTATGTCTCTAGGAGCCAGGCATGTAGGTTCAATTAACGTAAGTCCGGGTGGACTAGTGAACCCTCGTCCTGAGACAACAGATGGGAGCTGACTGGCAAAGGAAGTGGAGGTTCCCGGGATAGCTGATGTAGAAGTGGGAACCATATTTGTCTGGGCCAGAAAGGCGCTACCAAGATAAGCTTCGCGTGCTGCCTGCGAAGTTTGAGAAGAACTCTCTGGATCAACGGGAAAGGAGGGAAGGCATAGAGGAATCTGCCTGCCCAGGAGAGGGACAACGCGTCTCGCCAGAAAACACCAGGCCCTGGATCTAGCGAGCAAAAATTGGGCAGTTTTGCGTTGGATGGGGATGCAAATAGATCTAATTCTGGAGTGCCCCATCTGTGGAACAGATCCTCTGCCACCTCTTGCAGAAGTTCCCACTCATGGACTCTTGCCTGGGAACGACTCAGGATGTCTGCAACGGTATTGTCCACCCCAGGGACATGAACTGCAATCAGGTTCGCGCCGTGTCGTATTACCCATTCCCACACTCTCATGGCCTCCCTGCAAAGGGGGTAGGAGTGTGTGCCTCCTTGTTCGTTGAGATAATACATCACCGCAGTATTGTCTGTTTGCAACAGGACGGTACTCGTGGAATCTCTGACTGGAAGGCTTGCAGGGCATAAAGGACCGCCCTCATCTCCAATATGTTGATGTAGAGATGATATTCCTGGGTTGTCCATGTTCCCTGAGACCTCACCCTGTCCAAGTGCGCTGCCCACCCCAGCCCTGAGGCGTCTGTGGAGAGAGTTACCGTCGGGGACGGCGCTGTAAAGGGAACCCCAACGGAAAGGGTTCCCGGATCTAGCCACCATTGCCAGTCCCTAACCATGGCCTTCGTGATTCGAACTGGTTGCTGCAGATGGTCTTGCCTTTGGTCCCACTGCACCCTTAACATCCACTGGGTTACCCGCATGTGGAGTCTTGCCATCGGAACTGTAAGAATGGCAGCAGCCATGTGTCCGAGCAGGCGAAGGACCAGTCTGGCTGGGACGGTCTTCTTCACTGACAGGTCCCTTATGAGGGATCGAATGCATTCCGCTCTGTCTTCGGGAAGGAAGGTTTTCCCTTTGACAGTGTCCAGAACTGCCCCTATGAACTGCAGTTTCTGGGACAGTACCAGGAGAGACTTCTTGTAGCTGAGGAGTATTCCCAGAGACTGAAAAAGGGCCTGGGTACATTGGATGGCTATCAGAAGTGCCTCCTTGGAAGGGGCCAAGAGAAGCCAATTGTCCAGGTACGGGAACACATAGTGGCGCTGTCTCCTCAGAGACGCTGCCACAACTGCCATGCACTTGGTAAAAACCCAAGGTGCTGATGACAGTCTGAAGGGAAGTGCCCGGAACTGATAGTGGCAGCCGAGAAACTCGAAGTGCAGGAACCTCCTGTGTGACTGAGCGATAGGAATATGCAGGTAAGCGTACTGCATGTCCAGGGACGCTAAGAAAGCGTCTTTCTTTAGCATGGGGATTAGTCCTGGAAGGGTCACCATGCGGAAGCGCTTGTAGACGACCAACAAATTGAGGTCGCTGAGGTCCAAGATTGGCCGGGGTTCCCTTGTTTTCTTTGGAACCAGGAAGAAGTGCGAATAGTATCCTGCTCCTCTCTGGTTCCCTGGAATGTACTCCAAAGCTCTTTTTCTAGAAGCGTGAGCACCTCCTGCTGAATAAGCAGGGCGTGCTGACCCGAATAGCGGGAAAGCAGAGGAGGCCTTGTGGTCGGGTTGTCTACAAACTCTATATAATGGCCTTTTTCAACCAACTGTAGCACCCACCTGTTGGGGGTGATCGACCGCCACCCTGGCAGGTGGTTCGCAATGCGACCCCCGACCTTCATTTCTCGTTGATCCTGAGGGGTGGCGGGGGCCGGGAAGGAGTCATGCTGTGGCAGCACTGGATCCTGCAGGTTGGGCCGACTTTGTGGCACGTTGGCCTCTGCCTGAGGATGTCTTGGCCTGGGCTTTTCAGGTGAAGGAGCCCCTCTGTTGCTGGCCGGAACGAGGTTGTTGCCTTTGGATCATGCTGCGAAAGTGACTTTGGTTCCTGCGAAAGGAACCAAGCCGAGACCTGTACATGGCGTGGACAGAGCCTTCCCGACTTCCTGCAATTTGGTGATCACCTTCTCCGAGGCATCACCAAACAGAACTTCGCCATGATAAGGGGAGTCCATGATGTTCTTCTGGACGTCCGGGGTAAACCCGGAGACATGGAGTCATGAGTGCCTCTGGGGACACACGCCTGAGGCTGCAGCTCGGGCCGAAGAGCTGCATACGACTCTGTGGACTCTAAGCACCTGGGTCCCCACGTCCAAACCCGTACGGAGGAGTTGCAACAGCTCCTCCTTCTGGCCACCTTCTGGCAGTTTTTCTGCTAGGTCCTGTCCCTGCTCCCACAATGTGTTCTGGAACTGAACCATGTGGGTGAGGTAATTCAACGACCTAATGATGCAAGTCGTGTCCGCGTACCTGCCCAGGACGTCCAACTGCTTGGACTCCGGGTCCGGTGGCTGCGAGCTCAAGTGCTGCGGTTTCTGAGACCGGTCATGTGAGGCTGTAATGACCAGGGAGTCGGCCAGAGGATGGTTCGCCAAGTGCTGGTCCTCCCTTGGGGCCTTGTACAGGCAGTCAGCCTTCTTCGGCATTGCCGGAGTCTAATGTGGACGCTTCCACGCAGCCTTGGTAACGTCCACGAAGGTGTCCACCAAGGGTGGCACTACCACAGGCTTGGGGTCTTTTTGCCGAAGGTAGCGGGCAAGGCGTAGTCTTTCGGGGTCAAGCTCTTCAGCGTCCCACCCCATGTTCTCCTGAATATGCCTCATTATCTTGGAGAACGAGGGGTCATCCAGAGGGAACCTGGGAAGGTCGCGTGGGTCCGAAGAGGGGATGTTGATTGGAGAAGGAGATCTGGAGCACTCAGAGATGTCAGATCTGGAATCCTCCGTGGCCGGGGTATACAGACACCTTCTGGGTCTCTTGGGGCTGGGTGACCCTGAAGTGGATCTTGACAGAGGCCTTCTCCTCTCCAAAGATCTGCCCCTAGGAGGTGATGCTGGCTCCTTGGGGGACGATGCCCATCTTGCCGACCCCCTGGGTGGAGGAGGGGGTGCAGGCGTCGGCGGGGGGGCGCAGCGGGCACAGGAGGAGGTTGCGTGGTGACCACATCCTTCTTGATGGTGTCCCACCAGAAGGTGAAGAGCTCCTTCACCTCTGCCAGATTTAGGCCCGACGGACTAGGCGCCCGTGGCCTGTCGTCGGGTCCCCGGGGGTCTCTGGTTCCAGAGAGGGATCCCGTGGGAGCCCGACGGGACCGGGGTCACCCGCCTGGTCTTTGGGCTGGGTAGAGTCCTCCTCCTCTGACGCCTTCCGACCGACGTCGGTAGGCGGTGGTGTGGTCCTCCTTTCTGTAATATCCGATGACGGTCCTCCCGCCAGCGTCCTCGGGGGTGAATGCCTGACCGGCGACGGGTGACAAACCGTCGCCGGTTCCATGGAGTGCCTATGTATCTTGGCTGACGTGGGGTCTGACGTCCGCTTCAGAGAGGTCAGCTCCTTAGTCTTGCGCTGGGGTGGCGGTGGTTGGGAGACAGACCTGACGTCGGAGGCCGAATGATGGGAGGAACACTTGTGGCGCTCCCCAGACCTGGACGAGGCCTTAGCCGGAGTGGACGAAGATGCAGGCCTGGAGGTCTTCACAGGCTGCAGAGAGGAGGAACCACTAGCCGATCTGACAAGAACCGGGTGAGGTTGAGAGCGGGCCCTCGACGGAGAGCGGTCCGACCTGGAGTCAGAGCTGCGGGAGTCTGAGGCCCTGGAAGGGGATCTGGGTCTCTCCTTCTCCCAGTGCTTTTCGCAGTGCCTATGGGACTTCCCTGAAGACTCCCCTTTGGAGGAAGGGTCTCAATCCATTGCTTTGAGTCTCTCCTCGAGGAGGAAAGCTTGGAGGGCCTTCTGGCGGCGGATCCTTGTACGGCTGTTAAAGCCCTGGCAGAAGGAGCAGGCCTGGGTGTCGTGGTCTGGGCCCAGGCAGCGAACGCAGGCCGAGTGAGGATCCTTAAAAGAAATCTGTTTGCCGCAGGCACACTTCGATGAATGGCCCTCCAGAGAAGTTGGAGAGGACATCAGACGAAATCCGTTGAGAAAGTACTGTTGTAATTCTTCCTAATCGTCGCGCGCTAGAAACTGACAGACAGGCCACTGCTGCGAAGTCGACGGCGGGAAAAGAACTGGGGATTCTGGTGGGACTGCCTCCTTATGTACTACGCCTGACGTCGGGGGCGGGACCGACGTCTGAGGCGGTCCCTGCTGAAGACTGCTAGCTAGAAAATTTCCGTGGGGTCCCGACGCCTGATGGCTTCAGTCCTAATGGTGTAACCTGCTGAAAGAGCTGTATCTCGAAGAAGATCAACTGAGAACAATCCTCCCTATGGGCCTTAGTACGCTCAATATAGTAACTAAGAGCAGTTTTCACATCCAGACTGTGTAACCTCCCCTCTCCAAAGGAAGAATGATCAGTGAAAAAGACAGGCAAAGACAGACTGGTTCAGGTGAAAGTCCGACACCATCTTGGGAAGGAACTTTCTGTTGGAACGAAGGACCACCTTATCCCCATGAAGGGAAATGATATCAGGTTCCACTGATAAGGCCTGTAGTTCACTGTTCCTCCTTGCAGAGGTAAGGGCTACCAGAAATACAGTTTTCCAAGTCAAGTATTTCAGCTCAGCTGAAGATAAAGGTTCAAAAGGGGACTGCATAAGCTGTGCAATACAGATGTTCAGATCCCAAGAAGGAGTAGGCTCCCAAAAGGGAGGACTGACATGGACCAAGCCTTTAAAGAATTTCTTGAAAACTGGATGAGAAGCTAGGGAAGAGCCCTTACCAGCCGAAAGGAAGGTAGACACAGCTGCCAAATGTATTTTAAGAGTAGTAGGCCGGAGGCCAAAACTGGTTAAGATGTACCAAATAGTCCAAAACAGTGGCAATGTCAGCCAGCTCTGGCTTAGTATGCCTACTGGAACACCAAAACCCAAATCTTTTCTATTTGGAGTTGTAGGTCTTCCTAGTAGCAGGGTTCCTGCTAACTTTTAAAATATCCAACACTGATTGGGAAAGATGCAAACTTGCATATTCTAGCTCTTCAAGAGCCAGGCTTTGAGCCTGAGAGTCTGAAGGTTGGGGTACAGAATCCTCCCCTGAGAAGAGGTGACGAGATTGTACTGCCCGGGAAGACACAAGGGCAGTGTTACTGACAGTGACAACAGTAGAGGATACCAAGGTTGTCTGGTCCAGTCTGGAGCCACCAGAATCACCTTCAAGGCTGAGACCTGATTTTTATCAATATCCTGAATATCAGAGGAAAAGGAGGAAATGCATACAGAAACCTGCTTGTCCAGTTTAGCAGAAGAGCATCCTGGGGAACAGGGCCCAGAAGGGGTGGTCTGCAACAATAAAGAGGGAGTTGATTGTCCAGGGCTACAAAGAAATCTATCTCTGGGGTGCTTCATCTCCTGAAAATGACCTGAAGAATGATAGGATTCATGGTCCATTCATGGTGACCCTGAGAAATCCTGCTGACAGCATCTGCTAGAATGCTGTCCTTCCCTGGGAGATGCACAGCCATCAGAGAAACCTGAAGGGAATATGCTAGAGACCATATTTTCACGGCCTCTGTACACAAGGCCGAGGACAGAGTGCCTCCCTGTTTGTTGATGTACCACATGGTTGTGGCATTCTCTGTTCTGATCTGCACCACTTTCTCTTGGACAACCACTGAGAATGTCTGAAGTGCCAGGAAGACAGCTCTTAATTCGAGAAGATTTATGTGCAAGAGGGACTCATGGTGTGACCAAGTTCCCTGACCTGTGAGATGATCTAGGTGGGCCCCCCCACCCCAACAGGGAGGCATCTGTGGTTAGAATCACAGAAGGGACCTGACTGATAAAGGGGACCCCTTGTTGAAGATGGTCTTCCTCCAACCACCACTTAAGGGCCTGAAGCAAGGTTTTGGAGACTGGAACCAGTTTGCAGAGAGGGTCCTTTTTCTGAGACCAGAAAGATATGAGATGAAATTGAATATCTCTCATCTGAAATCTTGCTCCCTGAACTACTGCCGTGGAAGCTGCCATGTGGCCCAGTAGCTGTAGAAAGTATTTGGCTGGATGAGACATTAGAGGACATAAAGAGGAGGCCAGAGTGACCAATGACTGAACTCTAGAGAGAGGAAGAAATGCTCTTGCCTGAAGTGTATCTATTTCCACCCCTTATGAAGGTGAGACGTTGGGCTGGCTCTAGAACAGACTTTTCTAAATTTAGAAGGAATCCAAGGATTCTAGAAGTCGTTGGGTGACCTCTAAAGCTGACATGACCTGATCTGGGGACTGGCCCACTAGAAGCCGGAACAGAAGGATGCCCTGCCTCCTGAGGAATGCCACAACCACCGCAAGACACTTGGTGAACACCCTTGGAGCAGATGTTAGGTCGAAGGGCATAGAGAGGGAAGAATTACTCCCACAGCCACCATTCTGAACTTTGGTTTTGTCAGATGTTTGTTCAGGTACCCTAAATCCAATATGGGTTGCCACTCCCCTGTCTTTCTGGAGGTAAGGAAGTATTTTGGATACAGTCCATTTCCCCTATGACAGAGAGATACCTTCTCTACTGCTTGCAGAAGCAGAAGATATGAGACTTCTGCCTCTAAGGCCTGTGTCTCTAAGGGAGAGGGAGGACTGAAAGACTTTGCTCTCATTCTTGGGAACCTTTTGAAACTGAGAGCAAGTCACTGGATCACTACTTCCAGGACCCATTTGTCTAAAGTAATAGACTCCCAAGCCTGGCAATAGTGAGCCAGCCTGCCCCCTACTGGGATTGGGCAGGCGACCCTGACTGACACCTCAGGGTGTCTACTTGGCAGGGGGCTTGGACTGAGCAGCTGATGGAGTCCTAGTTACCACACGTCTACCTCTTCCCCTAAAGATCCCCCTCTGCTGGAAAGAAGAGGAGGAGGCCTGAGCTTGTTAAAAAGGCCTGCCCCTAAACTGCTGCCTCTGAGGAGTGGTCTGCTTCTCTTTGGCTGCAGCACTCCTATAGGTGGTCCTGTACTCATCCATTTTTTTCATGTAGTTCTCTGTTTGGTCCCCAAAGACAGAATTACCAGTTACAGGAAAATCCATGGCCTTATCCTGGTTATCCTGTGAGAGGTTGGTACACCTAAGCCAAGCAAATCTCATGGTGATAGATGTACCCATGACCCTGGAATGAACATCACTGGAATCAACAGCAGTGTGGAATTGCACCTTAGATGCCTCTATATCATTCGCAGCCACCTGCTCCAGCTCCTTGGCTAGCTGGAGAGGGGCATCCTAAGCCAGTATCAGAACCGTATCCCACATATATTTCTGGTACCTGGCTGTGTATGCCATGTAATTAGATCGCCTGAGGCCCAAAGAAGATGCCAAGTACTGTGTTTTGCCATGGCATCCACTTTCCTGGAATCTTTATCTGGAGGGTGAGATGCCAGGGGAACATTAGCTTCGTCACAGGCTCCAGCTTGTACTACCACAACATGGCTGCTATGATTTGAAAGGAATTCCATCCCAGAACCTGACAAAGAATGCCTTCTGTCCATTCTTTTTTCCACATGAGGAATACAAGTAGGAAATTGTAACATTTTTTATCTCTGCTTCCCCAAGGATTTGTGAAAGGGGATAGACACCCTCTTTGACTCTGGAATACCCACCAGTTCCAGACAGTCAGGTTCTTCCTGATCCTGTTCAGCCTCTTCCATAGGAAGCTGAAGAGTCTCAGCAACTTTCTTGTAAAACAAGAAATGGGAAAGGGATTCAGAAAGCCTGTGAGGAGAAGTCTGAGAAGGCCTGTCTGGGGAGATGACAGGCTCTACTGGCTCATCTAGGCCCTCACATTGTTCTTCTTCATAATCTTCATCCTCCTCCTCCCAATTGCCCTCACAGTATGCCTCAGGATCTATATCCGAAGCAAGTACTTCCGACCGAACCGATCGGCTCTGAACCGAAACCGGTTTGGTCAGAAACGGGCAAAGCGACTGAACTACTGAAATCGCTTTCTCTATCTCATCAGCAGTCGGACCATGGGGAGCCGGATCCGAACCGGCTGATTTTCTCTTTCTTTTACTCGGAACAGATTACACAGAATTGGCTCTCCGTTTGCTCGAAGAGGTATCGCCCAGGCCAGTGGGCACCTCTTCAGGTTCGGCCGCAACCAAACCGGGCTGGCCATCCGGGTCAGCGGACTTCTCGGCCTCTCTCTCCCTTAGCCTACTCAAATGTTTATCCAGAATGGCTTTGGGAAAGTTCTTACATATCTGGCAGTCTTCCTTGAGATAGTCAAACCCCAAACAATACACACAGCCGAGGTGAAGGTCGGCCCTAGCAAAGGCCTCCTTACACTCGGTACAGTGCTGAAACCCAGTGGGTCTGGTTTTCTTCTTGGGTTTCTCAGACATGCCTTCAACTAGAAAATCATCTTACACAGTGGTTAAGCCAGGCGATTACACATTCAACAGTTCCAACCGTGTCACGGGTCAGTTAAAAAAATCTGCAAATATCGGATTTTTTTTTTAGGAACCGATGAGTACCAGAAAAACCACACACGCAAGTAATAACAAACAATAAAGGAAGACTAGCTTCGGTTCTGAACCGGACCGACCAGCAAAGAACTGAAATAAAACAATTTCTTAGCTAAAACACAGTAAATAACCACTATCTACAACTACCACTTACTGGTACTGAGACAGAGGCAAGAATGAACAGGTTACTCACCTGTAACAGTAGTTCTAGGAGTGGCATATGTTGATCATCCACACTGTTTGGCATTGCCCCCATCCACTTTTAATCTGCTGGAAGTCTTCAAGTTGGCTCCTCCCACCCACCCGGGTGGTATATACCCCAATGACGCGAGATCTTAGGCCACTGGAAGCCAGGTTGTGTGCGTCTGTGTGGATGAACAACATATACCACTCCTAGAACTACTGTTACAGGTGAGTAACCTGTTCTTCTAGGAGCGTAGATATGTTGTTCATCCACACTGTTTGGCAGACTCCTAGCAGTTCTCCGGGAGGAGGGAGGCAAGGCGCACACCCCCTACTTAGGGAACAGAGATTGAAGAACAGAGTCCCCAAAACCAGCATCCCGGCGTGACTCAAGGTCAATGTAGTAGTGGGTAATGAAAGTGTTTGCTGACTTCCAGGTAGCAGCCCGACAAATTTCCTGGATAGGGATGTCATTAGAAGCAGCCACCGATGTAGCAGTATGACGGGTAGAAACATAGACTTTGACGGCAGATAAGGACCGCTAGGCCCATCTAGTCTGCCCATTTCCCTACCTACAGGATAGGCCGCAGATCCTAGTTAGCCAACAGCCTATATCTTCCTGCCCCCCACAAGAATTGCCTTATGTCTGTCCCATACATTATTGAATTCTTCCACAGTTTTAGACCCCACAGCTTCCTCAGGAAGGCTGTTCCATGCATCCACTACCCTCTCTGTGAAATAATACTTCCTCACATTGCCCCTGAACCGCCCTCCTTCTATATTTAAATTGTGTCCCCTTGTTCTTGCAAGTCTCTTTCTGAAAGATGCTACCCTCTTGGACTTTGTTGATTCCCTTGAGGTACTTGAAAGTTTCTATCATGTCCCCCTCTCCCTTCTTTCCTCAAGGGTATACATATTAGCTCCTTTAGTCTCTCCTCATCGGCTTCTCTTGCAGACCCTGCACCATTTTAGTTGCCCTCCTCTGGACTGCCTCTATCCTGCCTATGTCCTTGGGAGATGGGGTCTCCAGAACTGGACACAGTATTCCAGATGGGGTCTCACCAACTGTCTGTACAGAGGATAACAACTTCCTGTTTTCTGCTGCTGATGCCTCTCCTATACATCCCAGTATACCGGACCTCCCTACTGCCTTCTCACATTGCTTGCTAACCTTAAGGTCATCTGATATGATTACCCCAGGTCCCTTTCCTGTTTTGTTGTTACTACCTCCCCACCCATTGTGTATTCTTCCTGGTTCTTGCTTCTCAGGTGCATTATTTTGCACTTTTTGCACTGAATCCTAGCTGCCATCGTCTGACCATTCCTCCAACCTTGCCAAGTCCTTTTCATCCTTTCCACGCCTCCTTGTGTATCAACCCTGTTGCAGATCTTTGTGTCATCTGCAAAAGGCATACTTTTCCTTCCAGTCCCTCTGCAATGCCACTGATGAAGACATTAAAAGGACTGGACCCAATACTGAACCCTGCGGTGCCCCACTAGTAACCGCCCTTTCTTCAGAGTGGACTCCATTTACAATTACCTTCTGTGTCCTGTTGTCAGCCAGTTTTACCAGGCTACCACCCTGGGACCCACTCCCAGGCTGGTTAATTTGACTAATAATCTTTGTGGGACTGTGTCAAATGCCTGCTAAAGTCTAGGTAGGCCATGTCCACAGCCCTTCCTGGTCTACTACTTTGGTCACCCAGTCAAAGAAATCTAATAGATTCGCCTGACATGACCTTCCTCTGTCAGAACCCATGCTGCCTTGGATCCTGTGCCCACTGACCTCTAGGTACTCAACTATTCTTTCCTTCAGAAGTGACTCCATCACTTTCCCTACCACAGAGGTCAGACTGACAGGTCTGTAGTTTCCTGCCTCTGTCTTGGTCCCACTTTTGTGAAGGGAATCACATCTGCCTTCCTCCAGTCCTCGGGTACCACACCATCCTCCATGATTTATTAAAAGAGTAGCCAGTGGTTTCACTAGTTCCTTCCTTAATTTTTTAGAATTCTGGGGTGAATTCCATCAGGACCCATTGCTTTGTCCACCTTCAGTTTTAGAGTTATTGCAGAACCCTTTCTTCTGTGAAAGGACTGGGATCTGACCCCCTATCAAGAGTGCTTCTGTTAACTGGATTAGGCACTTCCCTCCTCTTTTTAGAATACTGAGCAGAAATATTCGTTCAGTATTCCTGCTTTTCACTGTCCCTCTGCCCACCCACCGTTCATTCTATTCAGCCTCACTATCCCTCCTTTGTCTTTCTACGCCGGCTGATGTACCTATAAAAGGTTTTATCCCCTTCTTAACTGAGTTGGCAATCTTTCCTCAGTTTGGGCCTTTGCTATTCTGACTTCCTCCCTGCTTCTTTCTGCCTTAACTGGTACAGCTGTCTGTCCTGCTCCTTCTGTGTTTCTTATACTTCCGAATGCTTTCTTTTTCTTCCTGACTTTCACAGCCACCTCTCTGAGAACCATAGTGGCTTTTTCTTTCATTTTGATTTGTTTATTTGTTCACACAAAGGCTTGTTGCTCTGTGATGGCAGTTTGATAATTCCCCATTGTTGCTCCACACCTCTTCTAACCTGTTTGCTAGTGCTTTTCTGAGGCACCCTCCATCTTGCCAAAGTCAGCCCTCTAAAGTCCAGTACCCTCAGTTTTGTATGGCTTGACTCTGTAGCTGAGTTTAACGTGAACCACACTGTTTGATGGTCACTTGTCCCAGATGGCAACCCACTTCTAGATCTGAGATCCTCTCACTGCCCCGTTTGAGAGTCAGGGTCTAGATTGCTCCCTCACGAGTGGGTTCGAAACTAGCTGTCTAATGCCTGCCACCTGTGGGCGTCAAGAATGGCCCTGCTCTTGGATGTGGCTGCAGCAAATGTGCTCCAGTTAACATCTGGCATATTCAGGTCTCCATCAACAGCATCTCCCTTTCTCTGCCATTCTAAGAATGCCTTCCATCATATCCTTGTCATTCCTTCCCCTGACATGGGGTCTGTACACAACCCCTGTGCGGATTGTGGTGCCCTTCCAGTCTCAGGTGACCCACAGTGCCTCCTCTCCTCCCTGTTTACTCTTTTGTTCAGTTGCTTTTTATCCTTCCTTTACACAGAGCTACTCCTCCCCTCTTCTCCCTGCCTGTCTCTCCTGTAGGTTATGTACCCTGGTATGTTAACATCCAGTCATGGTTCTCTGTGTACCATGTTTCTGTGACTCTACGATATCCAGGCATCCTCTTCCATTAAGGCCACCAGCTCAGGGAGCTTGTTGCCCAGACTAGCATTGGTACTCATTACACTCCATTTCCTGATGGCCTTACCCCTTTGCCCCATCCCTGTCCTTCTTGCCTTTGTCACTTTCTCCATTTACCCTGCCCTTCTCCCTATCGACACCTCCATGTTGGTGTTTGCCACACTTACTACCGTGATTGTTTGGGGGGCTAGGATTTTCCTGCTCCTTTCCAGTGCCTCCCCTTGGCTAGTTTAAAAGCTTGCCAATGAAGCATTTAAACCTATCACCTAGGATCCTGGTTCCCTCCCGGACAGATGCAGCCCATCATGCCAGTATAGGCTTGCATCACTCAGGTGGACCCCCAGTCCCCAATGAAGCCATATCCGAGCTCCACCAGTTTTTCAACCACTGATTGAATCCCATGATAATGAACACCCTAGCCTCTCTATGCCATAGATGGGTAGCACCTCCGAGAAGGTTACCGTGCGTGCTACTTGACTAAGGCCCCTCCCCAATTCCACAAACTCTTCCTGCACTTCTCTAATCCCTTTCTTAGCAAGGTCATTTGTCCCTAAGTGGACAATGACATCCAGCTCCCTCCCCTGTGCAGCTGCTCCGGCAATCCTGAGGATTCGCTCCCTGTCCCTCCGGTAGAATGGGCTCTTATCCCTCTGGGAGGCTCCTTGCACACCAACTCATAGCACAGACCTATGCATGATGTAATCCATCCTGCAATAGTCCACTTTGTTGCAGGTCTGCCAGAAGCGGTTTCAGCGTAGGTGAAAAACAGTGGCGAACCTCTCCACGAATATCTGCAGTCCTCTCCCGATAACAGAACAGAGCACGTTTCAAATCCAAGGTATGGAGCCTGAATTCGGCCTCCGAGGTGTAATTAGGGTAGTATACTGGCAGAGTCAACACCTTGTCAAGGTGAAACTCTGAAACCACCTTCGGAAGGGAATTCAGATGGGGGCGAAGGACAACTTTGTCCCTGTGGAAGACAGATAAGGGGAGTCCACTGAAAGCGCCTGGAGCTCCCCTGTCCTTCTGGCTGATGTGATAGCCACCAGGAAGGTCGTCTTCCATGGCAAGTGTTACAGCTCAAAGTTGTGCATGGGTTTGAATGGTTTGCCCATAAGCTTTGCCAAAACCAACAGCAGATCCCACAGAGGTGGAGGTTCATGCACCGGAGGGGATATGTGACACAGGCCTTGGAAAAAGCGCCCCACCATCTTCACCTGTGCCAATGTCGGCTGACCGGCCCGCGCCCAGTAAGTAGAAATGGCTGCCAGGTGCACCCTAAGGGTCGAAGACCATAGACCCCTTTTGGAGCAAGACCAAAAGTAGTCGAGAATGTTAGCCACAGAACAGGATAAGGGGTCCAGACCCTTACCCTGACACCAAATGAAAAATCTCTTCCATTTGAAGGCGTAACATTTCCTGGTAGATTCCTTTCTAGATGCCTCCACCCCGGTGTAGACATCTTCGGAAAGACCCAAAGCCTGGAACTCTAGCCGCTCAGGTACCAGGCTGTCAGGTACAGGGATTGAAGGTCTGGATGGAAGACCTTCCCCTGGTTGAGAGATATCAGGTCCAGGCATGTGCAAAGCCGCTCCAGAGGCCTGCAGCTGCGGCTGAGGAGATCTGGATACCAGAACTGGTGCGGACAGTCTGGGGCTACCAGGATCACCTTCTCCTTGTCCCTCCTCACCTTGAGAAACACCTTGTGGATCAGGGGAAATGGAGGAAAGCATAGAGGAGGCCTGGGGTCCACAGCCTCGAGAAGGCATTCCCCGGCTGAGGGGGGCGGGCATGATACAGCCTCAGCTTGGCATTTTCCCTGAAGGCAAACAGGTCCACCAACAGAAGGACAGGCTGTAACCTACCTCTGGATGGAGAGACCACTCATGGGATATCTGGTCTATACGGTTGAGAGCATCCGTCAGCTGGTTGGAGGCTCCTGCCACATGGATGGCTAGGAGATCCCCTCCAACCAGCACATGAGGGTCCATATTAGGAGCGCCTCCTTACACAGCAGACAGGAGTGCGTGCCGCCGTGTTTGTTGACGTAGTACATGGTCGTGATATTGTCCGTCTGGACTTGAACCACTTGACACCGGAACGGAGGACCAAAAGCTGACAGTGCCGGTCTGACTGCTCTGAGCTTCAACAAAGAACCCGTTGGCCCCCATGTCGGCTCCCCAGCCCATGAGAGAGGCATCGGTCATAAGGACGACCATCGGCTCGGGGTGGACAAACGGGATCCCTTCCTACAATCGGTCTCGGGTGGTCCACCACTGGAGCGCGTCCCACATCTTCAAGGTTACAGTGATCAGCTGGTCGAAATGACCATATCGCCGAGTCCACTGGGCAGCCAGCTCCCATTGGAGGAGGCGCAAGTGCAACTGGGCCCAAAGGACCACCAAGATGCATGCCGCCATGTAGCCCAGAAGGCGCAGAAAGTCCCGGGCAGGGCGCGAGTGCCCAAGCAGAAATGATTGGGCAAAGGAGGAGAGAACCTCCTCCCTGTCTGCCTGGAGCAGAGCTCTGGCTTGACAAGAGTTGAGCTCTGCCCCGATGAGGGCCATCACCTGGGAGGGCACGAGATCCAACTTGACCTCGTTGATCAGGAGGCAGAGTTGAAAGCAGGTCTGAAGGGCCAGATCCCTGGACCTCTCCACCCCCTGTTGAGTGGAACCTGCCAGAAGTTGATCATCGAGGTCAGGGTAGATTCCGACTCCTCAACGCCGAAGATGAGCCGTCACCACTGCAGTGAATTTGGTGAAGACCCGTGGGACCTATGACAGGCCGAACAGCATGGCTTGGAACTCGTACAGGGTCCCCTCGACTCTGAAGTGAAGGAACCGCTGATGGGATGGACGGATTGGGACATGAAAGAGCGTGTCCTGCAGATCCAGTTAACAGAAATACAGGTTACTCACCTGTAACAGGAGTTCTAGGAATGGTATATGTTGTTCATCCACACTCATTGGCAGTATCCTTGCCGCTTTAAATCTTGCCGGAAGGTCTCAAGCTTGCTCCTCCCACCCACCGGGTGGTATAACTCGGCTCCGCCCATGGCGCCAGATCTGGCCGCTGGAAGCTCAGGTTGTCGCGTCGAAGCCGGGGAGGTCAGATTGGGTCGTGTGGATGAACAAATATACCATTCCTAGAACTCCTGTTACAGGTGGTAACCTGTATTTCTAGGGACATGTATGTTGTTCATCCACACTCATTGGCAGACTCCCTAGCAGTTCTCCGGAGGAGGGAGGCAAGACGCACACCCCATATACTTACTTGGGAAAGAGAGACTGAGGAACCGAGGCCCCAAAACCAGCATCCCGGCGTGACTCAAGGTCGATGTGGTAGTGGGTAATGAAGGTGTTTGCTGACTTCAGGTAGCAGCCCTGCAGATTTCCTGGATAGGGACGTCCCTGGAAGCAGCCACCTTGCAGCAGTATGGCGGGTAGAATGAGCTCTATCCTCTGGGAGGCTCCATGCCCGCTAACTTATAGCAGAGATCTATGGAGAGGTTACCACCTGCTTATCGTCCGCTTGGCTGCAGGTCTGCCAGATGCGGCTTCAGCGTAGGTGACAAACAGCTGGCGAACCTCTCCCCGAATTTCAGCCGTGCGCTCCTTATAATAAGCGAGCGCCCTTCTAGGGTCCAGAGTATGGAGCCTATATTCGGCCTCCGAGGTGTGATTGGGGTAGAACACCGGCAGAGTCAACACCTGGTTAAGGTGAATCTCCGACACCACCTTCGGAAGGAATTTCGGTGGGGCGCAGGACAACCTTGTCCCTGTGGAAGACCAGGTAAGGAGACTCGATTGAAAGCGCCTGGAGCTCTCCCATCCTTCCTGGCTGACGTGATAGCCACCAAGAAGGCGGTCTTCCACGACAGGTGAGAGAGAGCACACCTGCATAGGTCTGAATGGCTTGCCCATGAGCTTCTGCCAGTACCAGCAGTAGATCCCACTTGGAGGTGGGGGTTCCCCTGCATTGGAGGGGAAATGTGATCAAGGCCTTTGAAAAGCGCCAGACCACCTTCTGGTGCATACCGACTGCTTCCGGCCCGCGCCGGTAAGCAGAGATGGCTGCTGGTGCACCCTTAGGGTCGCCGACCTAAGCCCTTGACTAGAAAGCGACCATAAATAGTCCAAGATGCTTGCCAAGGAACAGGAAGGTTGTCCAAGCCTTGCCCTGACACCAAATGGAAAACCTTTCCATTTGAAGGCGTAGCATTTTTCTGGTCGACTCTACGACGCCTCAACTACATTGAGGACCCTCGCTGAAAGACCCAAAGCCTGGAACTCTAGCCGCCAGGAACCAGGCCGTCAGGTGCAGGGATTGAAGGTCCGGATGGAACACCTTCCTGATTGACTGAGAGCAGGTCCGGGCGAGCTGGAACCAGGAGTCCTGGAGCTGAGACTGAGGAGATCTGGGTACCAGAACTGGCGAGGCGAGTCTGGGGCTATCAGAATCACCTGCGCCTTGTCCCTCCTCGCCTTGAGAAGCACCTTGTGGATCAAGGGAAATGGGGGAAAGGCGTAAAAGAGGCCCGGGGTCCACTGCCTCGAGAAGGCATTCCCTGCAGCGGCCCTGCTGAGGGGGGGCATGGAACAGACTCAGCCTGCGTTCTCCATGGAGGCAAACAGGTCCACCTGAGGTGTGCCCCAAAGGAGAACAACAGATGCTGTACTTCTTCCGGCAGGAGAGACCACTGTGGATGCAGCCCTCATCCGCTCAGGGCATCGGCCGGGGTGTTGGAGGCTCCTGCCACGTGAATGGCTAGGAGATCGCCTCCAGGCTGCGCAGTGACAGACCAAATGCGGAGAGCTTCCTTGCATAGAAGCATGGAGCGGGCCCCCGCCTGGCGGTTTAGATAGTACATGGTCGTGGTATTGTCCGCCTGACCTGACCACTTGACCCCGAGGAACGGAGCAAAGGCGGTGAGCTAGGCGGACCACGGAGCTCCAGCAGGTTGATGTGGCATCGACTCCCGCGGGCCAGAGGCCAGAGCCCGGTGTTCCCCCAGATGGGCACCTCAACCCATCAGAGGCATCGGTCGACAGAGACCGCTGGCTCGGGCGGACGAACGGATGCCTCCTGCAAATGATTCTGGAACGTCCACCACTGGAGAGTGCTCACATCCCCTGTGTCACCGGCACAAGCTGGTCCAAGGGATCGTAGCGCAGACCACTGGCTGGCCAGTCCCACTGAAGGGGACGATGTTCCAGCGGCCCAACGGACCACGCTGGTACAGGCAGCCATGAGACCCAGGAGGCGCAGGAAGTCCGGCAGGGCGCAATTGCCCAACCAGAAATGATCGGGCAAAGGAGGAAAGAACCTCGCCCTGTCCGCCGAGCCGCGGCCTGGCTCGAAGAGAGTCGAGCTGCGCCGATGAATAAAATCACCTTGCTTCGCTCGAGTTCCGGACTTCTGGCTCTGGATAAGGAGGTCCAGTGAGAGCAGACCTGAAGGCCAGATCTCTGGACCACTCCGCCTCCTTCCTGGAGGGAGCTGCTATCAGCCAGTCGCCCAGGTAAGGGACACCCGGCCCTGGCGCCGTGAGGGAATGCTGTCACCACTGCCATGCATTTGGTGAAGACCCTGGGAGCTGGAGACAAGTCAAGGGCATGGCTTTGAATCGAAGAGAGATCCTTCCGCCGAACCGAGGAATCTCTGGTGAGACGGACGGATAGGGACGTGAAAACGCGGCCCTGCAAGTCCAGAGAGCAGAACCACACGCCGCTGCTCCAAGGATGGTATTATCTGAGCCAGAGTGACCATCCTGAAGGTCGAGACCCTAGGGAACTTGTTTAGGTCGTGTAGGTCGAGAATGGGACGCCAGCCCCCCTCTCTGCTTCGGAACCAGGAAGTACCTGGACACAAACCCTGGGTCTGAAGGAGGGTCCACCACCTCTTACCACCTCCTTCTGGAGGAGGAGAGCGGTGTCTGCCTCGACAGCCGCCAGTGAGGCTGGGGATCCTGCCCTTGCGGCGGCTACGGCTCTGAAGGGTGGTGCCTGCTCAATTCCAGAGGCAGGCCTCTTCCCACCACCTCAAGACCCACCTGTCCGTGGTAACAGCGGACCAGGCGGAACGGGAAGTGCTGAGCCGCCTCCACGTGGGGGACCCAGGGGGAGACGTGACGGGATGGGGCGACACCTTCAGCCTGCGCACTGGCAGGTTTGGAGGAGGGACCGCCGAGGGACCTCCTGGGCCCTTTCCTCCCTGCCTCCTGTTAGAGGAAGCGCGTGCTTGGGTTTGGATGCCAAGTCCGAGCCTGCTGGCCCTGACGTTGCCTGGGTCAGGCCAGCTGGGGCACAGAAGGATCAAAGGGCTTAGGCTGTGGTTTCATGCCTTGTCCTTCTGAGCGGAAGAGATCTGAGTCCAAGGTGGCATTGGACCTCTCGGATCCTCTGCAGGTGACCTTCCACCCCAGGGCCAAGAGGTCAGTCCCAAAAGGGACATCCGCCAACTTGTGCTGGGTATCCGAAGTAAAGGTGGATATCCTCAGCCAAGCCTCGCCACGCACGATAGCCACTGCGCCGCCACCCATCTGGCACATGAGTCCCCTACATCCAAAGCAGTCTGGAGCTGCTGTTTGGCCACTGCCGTCTGCCCTGGTCCCGCACCCGCTTAACCGTAGTCTGCAGATCGGCGGAAGATGAGGGATGACCTCATCCAGGAGCCCAACAGGGCATGAGAAAATGTGCCATGAGGATGGTCGAACTGGCCTGACGAAGGCCGAGAGAGGACGAGCGAGACTTTCGCCCACATAGTCCATTCTTGGACCTCTTGTCAGGAGGTTTGTCCACATCCCTTGCATGCGGCGAGGCCGGAAAACTTGTTTGAACCAACCCTGTAGGAGGGTGTTCAAACCGACAAGGAACCGTGGGACCAGATACTTCCTGGCCATCCTGGGCCAAGGCGAGGCAGGAAGCAGGGCTGCCAAAGCTCCAGTGCCGACCCACTATGGCCTCGGCCACCGGAAAGGCCTCCGGCCGGAGAATCGGTCCAGAATCTCCGTGAGGGGATACCTGCCTGCTTGGAAATGGGTCTCGAGCTCCATCCCGGTAGACTCCAGATGAGTCAGCAGTCCTAGGAAGGACGACGGGCTATCGCCCATTGACTGCTCTGAAGACCTAAGTCCAGTCGCTTGGAGAAGAAGGAGGAATCATCTTCGGACTCGAAGAGTCCTCGAGCTGCCTCTGGCCTGAGCCACCCTTCACCCGCCGAGGTCGGTCGTGAGTGAGGGTAACTGACAGCCGATGGGTAAACCCTTAGCCGACCGAGAATCCTTGGTCGGAGCCCCATTGGTGGCTGTGGGGCGGAGGTTCCACCGAATCGGTGGAGCAGCTGGTTTTGCCGAACAACCGCCTGGGTATAGGCTCCTCGACAAGTCGAGGGGCTGTGTCGACTGCCCGTGACAGCATTTAATGGCCGGGAAGGCGCCTGAGTCGGCTTATTCCGGCCAGGAGGAGCTGTTGCAACATAAGGTCCTCGCACTGTCGATTTCATTTACGCCGCCTCCTCATCCGAGGAGGGAGGATGAGACGAGCGGCGACGCCGCCATCATGGTGCCGAGACCCTTATGACGGGTGGGATCGTGCTGACCGCCAAGAGGTCCGAGACCGAGACCCAGAGTCCCGACTCCGGGTCGGTGCGGGAGGTGTCGGCCGAACCGCACTTCTTCGCTCGAAGGTCCATCCGAGGGCTCCGAACCGAGGCACAGGCGAGCCCACGGGATCCTCAACCTCCCGGGGAACCGAGAGGGGAATTCGGCTGCTAAAGGCGACAGCTCATCTAATGGGTCGAGAAAATCGACTTCATCAGTGGAGTCTCGTCAACTGACCTGACGGGACACCGTGAGGCCAGTGGCCGAGTTGAGCGGTCGACTCAAGCCGACGGTCGACGGCCGGGAGGGGACCTTTCCCGCCCCGCTAAGAGCGCCGACGAGGGACTTACCTTGTCCTCTTTGGACCGAGAATAAGGTCCAGAAGACTTAGGCCCTTCTCCTTTAGTGGAGAGGGACAGACAAAGCTCCTTAAAGGAAGCCGTGTAGGAAGAACCCAGAGAGAGCGGATAAATGCCGCGTCGAGGAAGATACGGCCATCCTGCCTCCTTCGAGGGCGTACCATCCGCCGAGCTGATCCGTCGAGCCCGCCGCGACACCGCCAACCGGGCCTCCTTGACTTCACCGAGGGAACGCTCGGACGGCCCAGTTGCAATCGGGCAGCACGGTCTTCGAGGACGAGGCCAGAAAGATGAGCACAGGTCGCAAGCCTGCGGGTCGTGCTCAAGGCCTAAGCAGTAGACACGGAGTGTGGATCCGTCCGAGACATCTTCACCCGCATGGGCATCTCCGAACTGGAGTCGATTTGTCCATCGTAGCCGCGAGGGATCGAGACTGAAGTCTTTTGCAAAATTTTATTTTAAACCGTAAACGGAGAAATAGGAACCAGTCGCAAACGCAGAGCGTTAAGGAGGGAACCTGAGCTTCCAAGCGGTAAGGAAGATCTAGCGTCATGGGGCGGAGCCGAGAGTTATACCACCCGGGTGGGTGGGAGGAGCAAGCTTGAAGACCTTCCGGCAAGATTTAAAGCGGCAAGGATACTGCCAATGAGTGTGGATGAACAACATATCCATGTCCCTAGAACCACATGTTTCACTCCAAGTATGGTATGACCAAGGACAGAGTAACCATCCGAAAGGTGCGGGACCTGAGGAACCGATTCAGGTCGTGGAGATCTAGAATGGGGCGCCAACCACCCGTCTGCTTGGGCACCAGGAAGCACCTGGAGACAAAGCCTGGCTCTGCTGGAGGATCCACCACAGGAGCTACTGCCTCCTTGCAGAGGAGCTGAGCTATGTCATCTCGAAGAGTTGAATGGGTGCACGTGGAAATCCATTCCTCCCGAGGTGCAAGGGCTCGGCTGGGAGGGTACTGCTCGAACTCTAGATGTAGTCCCCGACCGACCACTTCGAGAACTCACCTGTCCGGAGTGACAGCGGACCAGGCGGAAAGCAGTGGTGGAGCTGACCCCCCATGGGAGGGCCCAGAGTTGAGTAACAGAGAGAGGGTAGCACCCCATCCCGTCACTGGGCAGACTTGGAGGAGAAGGCTCCAGGACCTGAGCCTCGGCCTCCTTTGCGGGCTTGTTGGGGTCCAAGCTTGGGCTGAGGGCACCAAGCTTGAGTCTGCTGCTGATGCTGCTATTCTCCTTCATAGGAGGGCTGCCGGACTGCAGGGGGAAGAATGCCGAAAGGGCTTCTTCGTCTGCTGGTTCTTGCCCAAAGAACCCTTGGCAGAAGTGGCATCCAAGGTGGCACTGGACTGCTCTATGCGCTGTAGGTGATCAGCCACTCCTGGACCGAATAGGTCGGTCCCCAGGAAAGGCACATCAGCTAACTTGTGCCGAGTATCCGCCGGGAAGGAGAAAAGCCTCAGTCAAGCCCTATGGCGAGAGGCCACTGCAGCAGCCATCGAGCAGGCACAAGAATCCCCTATGTCCAGGGCTGTCTGGAGCTGCTTTTTGGCAACAGCATGGCCCTGGTCACGGACGTGTTTGACCGTGGTCTGCATGTCCGCAGGGAGATGAGGGAGGACCTCGTCCAATGACGCAAGAAGGGCATAAGAGAAGTGTGCCATAACAGCTGAGCTGGCCTGACGAAGGCCCAAAGAAGAGGCCACATAGACCTTTCTGGCAGTGTGGTCCACATTTTTGGACTGTTTGTCCGAAGGTCGGTTAGTGTCAGCCGAACTACCAGTATGCCTGAATGCAGAGGTGGTCACCAGGCTCTCGACCGAAGGGTGTTCTGTGAACCCTGCAAGGAACCCCATGGGCACCTTGTACTTGCGGGCAGACGGTGCTGGGCATGAGGCAGGGCGCTGCCAAAGTTCAAGGGCCCAGCCAACAATGGCTTCGGCCACTGGAAAGGTCTCAGTCGGGGTATCCCCTCTCTTTAGAATATCTGTGAAAGGATACTCCGCCTTTTTCTGAGTAGGTTCCAAGGGCATTCCTGTGGAGTCGGAAATGAGACGGAAAATCCCTTGGAAGGAGGAAGGGCCTTCCTCCATCCCAGCGTCAACAGACGACTCGTCATCCCCCAGATGAGAGTGAAGACCGGTGATATCAGAGTCCGAAGAGTTGTGATACAGTGGTCTACCTCCTAAATCACCCTCAATCCTCCGAGGGAGGTCCAGGGTGACTGTAACCGACAGACGGGGAAGTCCGGTGTCTAGTCGATCCTCTTTCGAGAGAGCCCCTCCTTTAGGCTGCTTAGGTGGTGGTTTCACCGGGATAGGTGGAGACACTGGAATAGGCCGAACCGGTGGAAGGGCCAGCCCCACGGGCAAAGAAAATACAGGTTACTCACCTTTAACAGGAGTTCTAGGAATGGTATATGTTGTTCATCCACACTGTCTGGCAGGTATCCTTGCCGCTTTAAATCTTGCCGGAAGGTCTTCAAGCTGGCTCCTCCCACCCACCCGGGTGGTAAAACTCTCGGCTCCGCCCATGACGCCAGATCTGCCCGCTGGAAGCTTGTGCAGGTCAAGCCGGAGGTCGGAGTCATGTAGATGAACAACATATACCATTCCTAGAACTCCTGTTACAGGTGAGTAACCTGTATTTCTAGGGACATGGATATGTTGTTCATCCACACCTGTCTGGCAGACTCATAGCAGTTCTCTGGGAGGAGGGAGGCAAGACACCCCCGATACTTACTTGGGAAGAGAGACTGGAGAACCGAGGCCCCAAACCAGCATCCCGGCGTGACTTAAGGTCGATGTGGTAATGGGTGATGAAGGTGTGTGCTGACTTCAGGTAGCAGCCCTGCAGATTTCCTGGATAGGACGCCCTGGAAGCAACCACCGATGCAGCAGTCTGGGTAGAATGAGCTCTTATCCTCTAGGAGGCTCCATGCCCGCCAACTTATAGCAGAGATCTATGCAGGAGGTGACCCACCTGCTATCGTCCGCTTGGCTGCAGGTCTGCAGGTGCGGCTTCAGCGAGACAAACAGCTGGCAAACCTCTCCGATTCTCAGCCATGCTCCTTATAGTGAGTGAGCCTTCTAGGGTCCAGAGTATGGAGCCTATATTCGGCCTCCGAGGTGTGATTGGGGTAGAACACCGGCAGAGTCAACACCTGATTAAGGTGAAACTCCGACACCACCTTCGGAAGGAATTTCGGTTGGGGGCGCAGGACAACCTTGTCCCTGTGGAAGACCAGGTAAGGAGACTCGATGAAGAGCGCCTGGAGCTCTCCCATCCTTCTGGCTGATGTAATAGCCACCTAGAAGGTGGTCTTCCACGACAGGTGAGAGAATTCACACCTGTGCATTGGTTCGAATGGCTTGCCCATGAGCTTTCCCAGTACCAGCAGTAGATCCCACGGAGGTGGAGGTTCTCGCACCGAAGGGGAAATGTGATCAAGGCCTTTGAAAAAGCGCCAGACCACCTTATCCTGCACCACCGACTGCTTCCCGGCCCGCGCCCGCTAAGCAGAGATGGCTGCCATGTGCACCCTTAGGGTCATCGACCTAAGCCCTTGCTGAGAAAGGGACCATAAATAGTCCAAGATGCTTGCCATGGAACAGCAGGAAGGGTCCAAGCCCTTCCCCTGACACCAAATGGAAAACCTTTTCCATTTGAAGGCGTAGCATTTTCTGGTCGACTCCTTACGGGATGCCTCAACTACGTCGAGGACCTCGTCGGAAAGACCCAAGGCCTGGAACTCTAGCTGCTCAGAAACCAGGCTGTCAGGTGCAGGGATTGAAGGTCCGGATGGAATACCTTCCCCTGACTGACTGAGAGCAGGTCCGGGCGAGCTGGAAGCTGCCTCGAAGCCTGGAGCTGAGGCTGAGGAGATCTGGGTACCAGAACTGGCGGGGCCAGTCTGGGGCTATCAGAATCACCTGCTCCTTGTCCCTCCTTGCTTTGAGCAGCACCTTGTGCATCAAGGGGAACGGGGGAAAGGCGTAGAAGAGGCCCGGGGTCCACGGCCTCGAGACTGCATCCCCCTGCAGAGAGCCCTGCTGAGGGGGGCGGGCATGGAACAGCCTCAACTTCGCATTCTCCTTGGAGGCAAACAGCTCCACCTGAGGTGTGCCCCAACGGGAGAATAGATCTTGTACTACCTCCGGCAGGAGAGACCACTCGTGGGACGCAGCCCCTATCCGGCTTAGGGCATCGGCCAGGGTGTTGGAGGCTCCTGCCACATGAATGGGTAGGAGATCCTCCTCCAGGCTGCGCATGAATGACCAGATGCGGAGAGCTTCCTTGCATAGGAGCATGGAGCGCGTCCCACCCTGGCGGTTTAGATAGTACATGGTCGTGGTATTGTCCGTCTGGACTCGGACCACTTGACCCCGAAGAAATGGAGCAAAGACGGTGAGAGCTAGGCGGACCGCTCGGAGCTCCAGCAGGTTGATGTGGCATCGGGACTCCCGCGGGGACCAGAGGCCGTGCGCTCGGTGTTCCCCCAGATGGGCACCCCAACCCATCAGAGAGGCATCGGTCGATAGAGAGACCATTGGCTCGGGGCGGACAAACGGGATGCCCTCCTGCAGATGAACTGGAACGGTCCACCACTGGAGAGCGTTCCACATCCCCTGGGTCACCGTCACTAGCTGGTCCAATGGATCGCAGCCTTGGGACCACTGGCCGGCCAGCTCCCACTGAAGAGGGCGCATGTTCCAGCAGGCCCATCGGACCACGCTGGTACAGGCCGCCATGAGACCCAGGAGGCGCAGGAAGTCCCGGGAAGGGCGCAATTGCCCAACCAAAAATGATTGGGCAAAGAAGGAAAGAACCTCGGCCCTGTCCGCCAGGAGCCGTGCTCTGGCTCGAAGAGAATCTAGCTCTGCCCCGATGAAAAGAATCACCTGCTTCGGCTCGAGTTCCGACTTGGCCTCGTTGATGAGGAGGCTGACCTGAGAGCAAACCTGGAGGGCCAGATTTCTGGACTGCTCCACCTCCTGTCTGGAGGGGGCTGCTATCAGCCAATCGTCCAGGTAAGGGTAAACCTGGACCCCTCGGAGCCACAGGGATGCTGTCACCACTGCCATGCATTTGGTGAAGACCCTGGGAGCTGGAGATAAGCCAAAGGGCATGGCTTGGAACTCGAAAAGGGAACCCTCCGCTTGAAAGTGAAGGAACCTTTGATGGGACGGACGGATCGGGATGTGAAAGAACGCGTCCTGAAGGTCCAGAGAGCAGAACCATACGCCGTGTTCCAAGGATGGTATTATCTGAGCCAGAGTGACCATCCTGAAGGTTCGAGACCTTAGGAACTTGTTTAGGTCGATAGGTCGAGAATTGGGCGCCAGCCCCCCCGTCCGTTTCAGAACCAGAAGTACCTGGACACGAACCCCGGGTTTGAGGGAGGGTCCGCCACCTCTCTTATCACCTCCTTCTCGAGGAGGAGAGCGATGTCGGCTCGGCGAGCTGACAGCGAGGCTTCGGACCCTGAGGCCCTGGGGTGAGGTGACGAGGTTGGGGGCGACACCCCTCAACCCGTCATTGTGCAAGCTTGGAGGAGGGACCGGCCGAGGGACAACCTGGGCCTTTACCTCCCTGCTTCCTGGAGGAGGAAGCCACAGGCTTGGGTTTGGAACGCCAAGCGTGAGCCTGCTGGCCCTGGTGTTGCTGGGCCGGGCGTGCCGGGGGCGCAGACGGACGAAAGGACTTGGGTTGAGGTCTGCGGCCCTTGTCCCTCTGAGCGGATGATACCGAGTCCAAGGTGGCATTGGACTTTTCGATCCTCTGGAGGTGGCCTTCCACTCCAGGGCCGAAGAGGTCGATCCCCAAGAAGGGGACATCCGCCAATCTGTGCTGGGTATCCGCTGTGAAGGTGGATATCCTCAGCCATGTCCGACGACGCATAGCCACTGCAGCCGCGACTGACCTGGCGCATGAGTCTCCAATGTCCAAAGCAGTCTGAAGTTGCTGCTTGGCCACTGCCCTGCCCTGGTCCCGCACCTGCTTAACCGTGGTCTGCAGGTCAGCTGGGAGATGAGGAACCACCTCGTCCAGGGAGCCCAACAGGGCGTGAGAAAAATGTGCCATCAGTATGGCCAAGCTGGCCTGACGAAGACCAAGGGAGGACGCAGCGTGAGACTTTTCGCCCGCATAGTCGACTTCTTGGACTCTTGTCAGAGGTTTGTCCACGTCCCTAGCGTTTCCGGCACGCCGGAAAACGCTGTCGGTAACTAACCTCTCGGCCGAGGGATGTTCCGAGAAACCGGACTGATAACCGGTAGGGACCGCATACTTCCTGGCCATCCTGGCCGAAGGTGCAGGGCAGGAAGCAGGGTGCTGCCAGAGCTCCAAGGCGGGCCCACAATGGCCTCAGCCACAGGGAAGGCCTCCGTAGGGGAATCCCCTCGGTCCAATATCTCCGTGAGGGGATACTTGGCCCGCTTGGATACGGGCTCGAGCTGCATCCCGGTGGATTCTGAGATGAGTCTGAGCAACCCCAGGAAGGACGAAGGGCTGTCGTTCAGCGACTGACCTCCAGAGGACTCCAAGTCCACTCGCTTGGAGAAAAACGAGAAATCGTCGTCGGACTCAGAAGAGTCCGCAAAGAGCTGCCTCGGGCCTGAGCCACCCTCCACCTGCCGAGGGCGATCGGGAGTGAGGGTGACCGACAGCCTATGGGGCAGACCCTGAGCCGACCGAGAATTCTTGGTCGGAGCCCCAAACCGTGGCTGTGGAGGTGGAGGTTCCACCGGAATCGGTGGGGCAGCTGGTTTTGGCCGAACAACCGGCCTGAGAACAGGCTCCTCGGGTAAAACAGGGGGTTGTTTCGGCCGCTCCGGTGACAGCCACTTAATGGCCGGGACGGCGTCGGCTTGTTCCCGGTCAGAAGGAGCTGTTACCACATGAGGTCCTCGTATCATCGACGCAACTTGCATCAAAGCCTCTCCTCATCTGAGGAGGAGGAAGAGGACGAGCGGCGGAGCAGCTTACCGCGGTGCCGAGACCGCCTATGATGGCGGGATCAGCTGGACCGTGAAGAAGTCCGAGACCGAGACCCTCGGCTTTTCCGAGGACGGTGCGGGAAGGGGACGGGTGGAACCGGCTCCTCCCTCGGCTCAGAGGGAACACCCAAGGGCTCCGGAACCGAGGCACTGGCAAGCCACGGGATCCTCAACTCCCACTGGGGAAACCGAGAGGGGATTTTCGGCTCATTGTCGACAACCCGTCCAACGGTCGAAAGATCTCGACTGGTCGACGGGAGTCTCGGTCAACTGACCTGACGGGTACACCGTGAGACCAGTGGCCGAAACCGAACGATCGACCGAAGTCGATGGCTGACAACTCGGGGAGAGGGACCTTTCCCACTCCCAAGAGTGTCGACGAAGAGACTTATCCTTGTCTTTCTTCTTGGACCAAGAAGAAGGTCCAGCAGACGTTGGTCCCTCTCCCCTAGTGGAGAGGGACAGACAGACAAAGCTCCTTAAAGGAAGCTGTTTAAGAGGAACCCAGGGAGAGCGGAATAAATGCCGCGGCTGAGGAAGATGCGGCCCGCGCAGCCTCCTCTTCGAGGGCGATCATCTGCTCTAGCTGATCCGCGGAGACCGCAGACCGGGCCTCTTTTGACTTTACTGGAGGAAAACGTTTCTTGGGGCGCCCTAGTTGTAAACAGGCGGCACGGTCTTCGAGGACGTAGGCTTAGAAGGAAGAGCACAGGTCGCAAGCCTGCGGGTCGTGCTCAAGGCCTAAACAGTACACACACGTGGAGTGCGGATCTGTCAGAGACATCTGCCCGCAAGGGCACCGCCGAAAACCGGGAGTCGATTTGTCCATCGCAGCCGCGAGGGATAGAAGACCGAAGTCTTTTAAGCAAAACACTTTTAAATTCGGAAAATCGAAGAATTAGGAACCAGTCTTATAGGCACAGCGTTAAGGATGGAACCTGAGCTTCCAAGCGGTAAGGAAAATCTAGCGTCATGGACGGAGCTGAGAGTTTTACCACCCGGGTGGGTGGGAGGAGCCAGCTTGAAGACCTTCCGGCAAGATCTAAAGCGGCAAGGATACCTGCCAGACAGTGTGGACGAACAACATATCCATGTCCCTAGAACCAGAGACTTCAGGTCCGGAAGGGTCGACTTCAGCCTGGGAGGCGAAAGCCAAGTAATGGCTGGGGGTGGGCGGCGGAGCCAGCTTCTGCCCGGTCAGAATCAGCTGTTGCCACATAAGGTCCTCATAGTGCTGGAGTTCCACCGGAGCCCCTCCTCGTCCGAGGAGGAGGATGAGGACGACCTGTGATGTCACCTTTTCTTTGAGCGCTTATGGCTCTTCCTCAGTCGTTCGGCCGAGGGGGTCCTGGACTGTGATCAAGATTGGGGAGGCCGACTCGGTCGATCGGGAGACACCAGTGTGATCGGTGAAAACCTAGGGTCCAGAAATGGGTCCTTGATGGGGACGCCAGTGGGCTGGGTCTCCTCATCAGGAAAGACTAGGACCGGAGTCCGTTCTAAAGAGTTGTTGACCACGGCCGGCGACAAAGGGTCGACTGGGTTGAGGATTATCTCAACCCTGTCAGCCACTTCCTCAGTCCCCAGGCCAGATGGAAGATCCGTAAAGCCAGCGGCCAAGGAGGCGATCTCAACCTAGATCGAGACCACATGCTCTTGGGGCTCAGACCTCTCTTTGTCTTAAGATCGTCTTCGTCAGAATGAAGACGAAGGTTCGTCTCTCTTCTGAGAGCGAGAGGAGTGTGAGACTGAGGGCGCCTCACGCCGGGTGGGTAGAGACTGACACAACTCTTTGGAAGAACCAGTAAAGGTGGAGCCTAGGTTGAGAGGAACAAAAAAGCTTCGATTGGCCGAAGCGCGAGAGGCTTCCTTCCTGAACGCCTTCATATGTTCCAGCAGCTCGGCAGAGCCCGAAACCACGGAAACAGCCCACCTAGCCTCCTTTGAGTTCACCGGAGGGTTCTTTTTTCCAGTCTCCCCAGCTTCAGTTGTGCCTTGCGGTCGTCCAGGACATTGGGATGGAAGGCCAAGCAATAACTGCAGGATGAGGTGCCATGTCTGATGCCTAGGCAGTAGATGCACCTGAGGTGGAGATCAGTGCGCAACATCTTTTGGCCGAAGGGACACAGGCGAAATCCCAGAGAAGATGTTTTCTCCATGATCGATGCTGCAAAAGTGTGATTGCTAACTCGAACAAGTTTCAATTTCCGTAAAACAGACGATTTGAAAGCCAGGGCCTACAAGATGCGAGAGCATGAGGGAGGCAACCTGCATCTTCCAGCGGAAAGCAAGATCTGGCGTCATGGGGAGGAGCCAAGGTATATACCACCCAAGTGGGTGGGAGGAGCCAGCTTGAAGACTTCCGGCAGATTTAAAGTGGAAGGGGATAATGACAAACAGTGTGGATCAACAACATATCCGTGCTCCTAGAAACCGAATTACTGACACCATGGTTTGAAAAAAAAAAGAAAAAATGATTCGAAATAGACCGAACCGAAGCGCAGGAGGGATCTCCTGAGCGACTTCACAGTAAGGTGGAGTAAAGAATCACACGGTTACACTTCAGAGTACCACAGACAAAGGTTTGAAAACCGAGCTCGAGCTCAACGTTCTATACCTGTGCATAGAGTTAACCCTTTACTCTCTGGAGCAGTTCAAGTGCTGAGGCTAACTGCATACAGTTAGAATACAGCATGACTTCATGTTGTTTGAAGACAGGGATTCCTTGTCAGGCAGAGACGAGCTGAGATGTTTCGGGTTTGCCGACCAGCCACAAGCGGCGCTAATCACGACCGAGTCAGCCTTCGGGTGTGTGTTCAAGGAATCCACACCCTCAGGAACCTGGTATAGCCTGTCCTCCTTCCTTGGACTAGTGTTGACGGTTGTTTCCAAATGGTGGAAACAAGGTCAGCATGAGGCTCGATCCAGGGCGGAATCAACGTCAAAGCAGTTTCGGGCAGATCCAAATAGGCAGCGAGCTTCTTCTGCTGTGGATCTGGCTCTAGAGATTGCCACTGGAGGACTTCCTGGATTTTTCTCAGCAACTCCAGAAATGAAGGATCATCTGGAGGAGACTTCGAGGAGTCCTGGGTCTGGAACAGTCTGGAGTGCGCAGCTCGTCATCAGGGTCTGAGCACCCCTTGGTATCTGAGTCAGCGATCTCCAACGAAGAGGATGAAGACCCCCCCCGACGGCGCGGGGGAGGAACGGACCCCTTGGGCAACCCTCAGGGAAGCATGTCTTCCTCGGCCCTGGCACCTGAGGGATCATCTCTGGTGTCAGGTGGTGGTGGTGGGGAGTCTCTGGTCTCCGGCGACGGGGATCCAGCACCGGAGTCAGCAGATGGCTCTCCACCTCCCTGGTGAGCTGAGCCTTGGCCTCAGCCCACTAGAGTCTCCTTCAAGTCCACCGGCGGCTGGGGGGACGGTGAAGGAGAAGAAGGAGGGGGATACAGAAACTGAGGTTATCCGTAGGGTGAGTATCCATAGCCCGATGGCGGGAAGCCCGGCATTGGGTACTGCAGCGCGGGATACTGCAGTCCCGGGTAGGACTGTGTCGGATAGGACGGAGTTGGATACTCGGGAACCAGGGGCTTTACCGGAGCAGAAGGCCCTGGAAGAGGCCCAGCAGACAGGCCAGGAACGGGTGGCCCACGGGAATCGGGTCCAGTGTTAGGACGGCATCTGGTAATGGGATGTCGTCCGTTGTCAGAGCCAGCATCCGAGGGTCTGGCGTCAGTGGATACGGCCCTAAAGGAGGGAGACCTGACAGGAGCGTACCGGCGTCCTCCGGGGAAGGAGGACTGAAATCCCCAGGGTCACACAGGGAGACGCTCAAGCCTCGGTTGTCAGCGGCGAGCCAGGAGGCAGACCAGTTCTACTGGTCCGTGTCGGGTTTCTAACGCCAGCGAGCTTGAGGCCAACGCTCGCCTTACCGGGCGGATCCGGGAGGACGCCAGAGGAGCCAGCATCAGGACAAAGGCAGCGTGGAAGGAGCGGCCTTGGCAGGCGTTTTTGGGGCCATGTGTTCCCCTTCCCTAGAGAGGTAGCCTCCTTTGTCCCGGAGGCTCCCAAGGGGCCCAAGCGCGAGCCTGATGGGAGGGCGGCCACTGTCTTAGAAACCTCCAAGATGGCTGAAGGTCTGTACCTCGGGGGGGACGTTACCTGGAGCATAGCAACTCCAGACGGAGTAGCGATGGCTGTGGAAGTGGAGTCCCGGTGCTGCTGCTTCTTACGGTGACCCTCAGGGGAAGTTGAGGCCTGCCTGAGCTTTTTCAGCTCCTTTTCCACAGAGGACATCTTTTTTTTTTAAATTTGGATCCCCAGGGACTGCTGCCTCCATTTGCGTGTGGCTGCGCTGAATTGTTAGCAGTGCTGGCAATTCTCAAGGGTGATCCGGCCCAGACAGAAGAGGCACTGGGAATGACTGTCCCAGCGGAGCTACGCCACGAGTCACACGCTTTTATGCGAATCGGAGTGAGTAGGGGGTGACATACACAGCAATCTGGAAGAAATATGAGACACGTGAAAAATTCGTTAAAAATAACAGACAGACTGATTAAGCAGTAGGAACTAAACCGTGAGGTGCTTTCACAAGCTAACGGTGAGAAAGAACTGGAAGGTGGGCCAGAGACTGCTAGCTAGAAATGTTTCTGTGGGGGTCTGATGCCTGCCGGCTTCAGTCCTATATGCAATTACCCACTGCAAGAGCCCTCTCAAAGTAAGATTTACCAGTACACCTGAACACAGAGGCGGTCACTAGGCTCTCAGATGAAGGGTGCTCTGTGAACCCCGCAAGGGATCACAAGGGCACCACATACTTGCAGACCATACGGGCAGACGGAGCTGGACAGGAGGCAGAGTGCTGCCAAAGTTCTAAGGCCAGGCCAACAATGGCCACGGCCACAGGAAAGGCTTCCGTCGTGGTATCCCCTCTTTTGAGGATTTCAGTGAGAGGGTACTCCATCTTTTTCTGGAGAGGTGCCAGGGGCATCCCTGTGGACTCAGAGATGAGGTGAAGAATGCCTTAAAAGGACAAAAGACCTTCCTCTGCCTCTATCCCACCAGCCGATTCATCATCCCCTGAATGAGAATGGAGGCCAGTTTCATCCGAATCCGAATACAGCGGTCAACCGCCCACATCACCCTTGACCTGCGTGGGCAGTCAGGGGTGACAGTGACCGAGAGACGCTGGGGAAGCCCGGTGTCCAGTCTAGCTTCCTTAGAAGGAGCCCCTCCCATAGGCTGCCCAGATGGCGTTTCCACCAAAATCACTGGGGAGACTAGTTTAGGCCGAACTGGAGATTTCGTCCGTTACGCAGGCGGAGGAACCGACTTAATCGGCTCTAGAGGAGTCGGCTTTGGCCTGGGGGCCAAAAACCAAATGATGGCTGGGGTAGGAGCTGGGAAAGGCTTGTGCCCGGTCAAAAATCAGCTGTTGCCACATGAGGTCCTCGTAGCGTAGACGGAGCTTCCGCCGGAGCCTCTCCTCCGAGGAGGAGGACAACCGATGGCAACGCCTCTTTTTACAGCGCTTATGGCCCTTCCTCGGCCTTTCGGTTGAGGAAGTCAGAGACCTCGATCGAGAATGGTGGGTCGACTCGGTCGCCGAGCATCATGGCAGACCAGTGACTTCCCGGGTCAGGGACCACTTCCTTGACAGGATTCCCAGCAGGATGGGTCTCCTCGTCGAGGAAAGTAAGGGCCGGAGTCCGAGAGAGAGAGAGAGAGAGACAGTCATCGACCGGAGTCGGCGACAAACGGTCGATCGGGCCAAGAATTATCTCAACGTCGTCGATCGACACTTCGGTCGACTGGCCAGATGGCAAGGCCGAGAAGCCAGCAGCCAAAGAGGCGATTTTGACTGAGGTCAAAATGGCCGGTTCCTGGGACCGAGATCTCTCCCGGTACCAAGAGCGTCTCCATCGCGACGAAGATGGTCCAGGGTCCTTCTCCCGCTTACAGGACAGAGAGGAGTGCGTGCCTGCAGGACTCTCACTCTTAGTCGGGAGAGAGTGGCACAACTCTCTAAAGGCACCCGAGAAGGTGGAGCCCAAGCTGAGTGGAACGCAGAAGCTCCAAGAGGAAGATTCCGCAGCACAAGCCGCATCCTCCTCAAAGGCTTGCATGTGCTCCAATTGCTCGGTGGATGCCGCAGCTGTGGAAACTGCCCACCTCGTTGGATTTCACTGGCAGGTTCCGTTTTTCGGGCCTCCCCAGCTTAAGGTGTGCGAGATGGTCATCGAGGACATTGGTTTGGAATGCAAGGCAAAACTAGCACGTCGTGGTGTCATGGCTGACACCCAAACAGTAAACGCACGTGGCATGCAGGTCAGTGTGAGTCATCTTTTGGCCACACAGACACTGGCGAAATCCGGGGGAACATTTTTCTTCTGTGATTGAAGAAAAATAATTGCACTCGCTATCGCGAACAAGGTGCATTTTCAGAATAATCAAAGGTTCTGAAGTCACGGCCTACAAAATGTGAGAGCACGAAGGAGGCAACCTGAATCTTCCAGTGGAAAGGAAGATCTGGCGTCATGGGGTGGAGCCTAGGGTTATACCACCCTGGTGGGTTGGAGGAGCCAGCTTAAAGACTTTCTGGCGGATTTAAAGGGAAAGGGACTTTGCCAATAAGTGTGGATGAACAATATATCCATGATCCTAGAATATATGTTCTGCCCCAAATCCACAAAACTTTGGTGGATCCCCCAGGTCGCCCAACTGTGTCTGGTATGGGTTCCCTGACCAAGTCATTATCAAATTTTATTGATGGCCATGTTAAACATTTGGTACCTACCTTATGATCATACATCAGGGATACCACCCAGATATTGGGCGTCTTGGGGGATCTACAAACTGAACCCATTTGGCTGCTGGTGACCCTGGACGTGGAGTCGTATTCAAATGTACCCCATGATGGGGGATTACATGCACTCCATTATTGGCTGGAAAATGCTACTACTTACAACCTACCCTTTATTGATTTTCTGTGTGATCTGGCAAAGTTTGTTCTAACCACAAACAGTATTATTTTCCAGGGACAACATTTTCTCTAGGTAAATGGTATGGCGATGGGGGCAATGTTTGCCCCCACATACACCAACCTTTACCCGGGTTTGTGGGAACAATGTCACATCTATAATAGGGATACTTAACTTTTTCTACGACCATACAGTTTTATGTCGCAGATATATAGATGAAGTGTTGATGGTGAGGCGGGGAAGTATAGAACAGCTCTATGAGTCTGTGGCATTTTTGAAGGGGATAAATCCAAACTTGAGGTTTACAGTACATTATTCCACATGTAGTGTACCATTTTTGGATTTAAACCTTTCTGCGAATGTGGACAGTGCAATATCAACAGATATGTTTAGGAAGGCCACAGAGTGTGGTGGCTTACTTATGTCCAGCAATGGTCATCCCTGCCACACCATCAACAACATCCCCAAGTCTCAGTTCATGAGGGTTAAGTGTAACTGTTCAGAAAAAGAAACATAGGAGTCAAGGAGTTGAGAACTATTTCAACAATTTAGAGACGGGGGTATTCCACAGCGTTACTTAAAGTTCAGTCCGAGGTCTCATACAACCTAGAGATCAGCTATTACAATACAGGGATGTAGAAAAAACTGGACATGGGGACATTCTGTTTATTGCTAAGTTTGGGAAGGAAAGTCATCAGGTCAGGGATATTGCAAACAAACACTGGCACATTCTGTTGACTGAGCCTACACTGGCAGAGGTACATAGATACATAGACAGTGTCGGCAGATAAGGGCCTATGGCCCACCCAGTCTGCCCATTTCGGCTTGTAAGTTCAGTTTGTTTTCCTAGAAGTCTGTTTCCCCTTACCCCGCCCTCTAGAATTCCTTTATGTCTATCCCATGCATTCTTAAATCCCGTGATTGTTTCAGCCTCACCGGCCCTCTGGCAGGGTGTTCCACTTGTCCACCACCCGCTCTGTGAAGAAATTCTTTCTAATGTTTCCTCTGAATCGTCCTCCCTCCAACTTCATCCCATGCCCTCTAGTTCTGGAACATCTTTTTCGCTTAAAAATAGTGTTTTCCTGCACCCTGTTCCTCCCTGTAAAATACTTGTATGTCTCTATCATATCCCCTCTCTCCCTCCTCTCCTCCAGGGAGTACATGTTCAGTTCCTTCAACCGGTCTTCATAGGACTTGTGATGCAATCCATGCACCATCTTTGTTGCCCTCCTCTGAACCTTCTCTACCCTGTCTATGTCCTTGCCCTAGGTAGCTAGGACACCTCCAAAATGTTTGTACAAACGGGGCACCAATCTAGGAGATGCCCTTGTATACAACTACTTACCAGTTTCCAAAACAGTAGGGCGGTCACCTAGTCTCCCACAGGGATGTTTTCAGTGCGGCAGATTTGCACAATGTAAAGTTGTTATTAAATCTAAAACCTTTACATCCCAAAACAACTCTAAGACATTTGAGATCAGACATTTTATTAACTGTAACACCACCAACGTGGTGTACCTTGCCACATGTTCTTGTCATTTTTTTTATGTGGGCAAAACTAGTCGCCCATTTAAGACTAGAATCTGACAGCATCTTTAGTTCAGTTAGATTGCAGGATGAGAAAAGTCTTTTAAGCACACGTCTCCTTAGAGAGGGATGGACAAATCTACAAATTCACATTTTGTGGTACTAATAATGCTTTTGTGGGACCCAGAGGTGGAAATGTAAAAAATATCTTGGCAGAGAAGGAATCATTTTGGATATATGTCCTAGGGGCATTAGCCCCTCTGGGTCTTAATGATGGGATAGATTTAACAGTTCATCTACACAAATGAACTGTCTCAGGCAGACATATGATAATTTCTCTTGACAAATCAGATACGTATGAGACTTTTTTTGATATCTGGTTTCTGTACATGTATGCAGGACAGGGGTGCTGGGTTAAATTAACAAGCATTTGTCAATGCCGAATGTTTGCTTGCTGGCATTGGTGGGGTGTGCCTTTGCGTCGTCAGGCATAATAGCCATGCCATTTCACCACACCCTACCCTGCAGACACAGACAAGTGTCACGGTGTGCCTTGGGTCTTTCGCCCTTATGCTCATCCCATTCCATCAGGAAATACAGTGAGATGGGTGCAGTATAGGAGAATGGGGTGAACTCTGGGGCCGAAGAGTCCAAGGCACACCTTGATGCCTCTCACTGGCTGCAGGGTGTGGGTGGGGGGTGGAATGGTTATGAGCATTACAGGTGACAATCCCAAGTCACACCTCTGATGCCTGTCAATCTCTACAGGGTGAGGCATTATGGTTGGAAACCCTAACGCCTCAGGTGTTCGTTGGTATTTTCACTCCAAATTTTGAACCCAGGTTTTTTGTGACCCCCACCTTATGAAAAGTGACAATATCAGTTTGTTAGCCAAAAGCTGATTTTGCACAGTAACTATGGCATTTGGCACCACAGGTGCAAAAACACATTGCGAACAGGATGTGAAAAATGACAGCTGTACTGTTAATGGGGAGGTGCAAAAAATGGCAATGCTGAAAATCTGCAGTGAAAATAGTAAAAAAAAAAAAAAAAAACTGGTGAAGTCACGAATGGCGAGAAAACTAGCAACGCACACCCTTAATATAATTAGTTCTTTTTTTGTTTGTTTTTAACAGCAGATTGTCAACACAGGCATTTTGGGACCTCCGCTCATGAGCAGTGTCACTATCATTTTCTTAATCTGTCCCAAACAGTGATTTCCCACAACGACCACATATTTCTGCGCAGAAAGTGTGAAAACACATTTCTGCCATGTTGTGAAAAAGTACAGCTGTACTAGTCATAAGGAAGGGTGGGAAAATGCCAGTGGTGAAAATCTGGACTGAAAATATTACAAATTCACGAGGGTGCATGGAAATAGCGCAATACTCGCTAGTAACAGTCATTTTATGGACTTTGTCACCAAATTTTCAACATAGCCATTTTCAGACCTGTGCTCATGAACAGTGTCACTGAGATTTTTCTTAATCTGTTCCAAACATTGATTTCGCACACCGACTGCGCCACTGTGCGCTACATCCGCGGAAACACATTTTGGGGGAGATGTGAAAAATGACAGCTTTACTGCTCATAAGAAGGTGTGGTAAAATGGCGATGTTGAAAATCTGGAGTGCAAATATAAAAAAATTTAGAACTTACAGCGTGCATAGGAACTCACAACTTGCCTTCGTAAAACAGTCATTTTGGGATTTCTTTCCCAAATTTTCAACATAGGATTTTTAGGGCCTACCTGAACTGTGACACCGTCGTTTGTTATCGGTCGTCCCGAAGGTGGTTTCACGAGGTAACCATGAAATCACCTTTCTGGACTGAACAACAAAATGACAGTGCTAGAATTCATGAGGTGGGGTCCCAAAAACCCCATGTTGACAATTTGGTGAAAAAATTCCAAAAAATGCCTGACATATGCATCGAAGTTGAAAAAACCCTATTTATTTCATTATACAGCTTACCGACTTTTCTTTAGTTCACGGTCGGCTTTGAAGAGTGCAGACGTATTCCCAGTCCACCGAAGATCATCGTGCCGGACTCCAGAGGTAAATATGGGGGTGTGGGGAGGAAGGGTGGCACTGGTGGGGGGGGGGTCAAGAGCAGTCAGCGAGGGACCGTTCTTTCTTTCTAGTTTTTTTTTTTTTCCCCCTCTTAGGAAGACGACACGGGACTTTTGTCACGCTAGGGTGGGCCAGCGGAGCTGACGGGGATTGGGTACCCACCATCGGCCATAGAGAGGTTTGCCATGCAGGGGTGGGCTCCCAGCGTGGCACCTGGAAGTGTGTTGGGGGGCAGCAGACGGACGTTTGCCACGCTAGTGGACTTCCAGCATGGCACCTGGAAGGCTGTTTTTGGGGTAGTGGAACCAACGGGGATTGGGCACCCCTGTCGGCCTTACAGATTGTTGCCACGCTGGGGCAGGCTCCCAGCGTGGCACCCAAAACTCTGTTGGGGGAACGAGTGCAGCTGAAGGGGGATTGGGCACCCCATCGCCATACTGTGTGTGTGGAGAGGAGCGGTGAGCACGCTGGGGTGGGTCCCACATGCTATTTTTGGAGGCTGTTGTGACAGCTTATCAGTAGAGTTAACATAGGGCACTTTGCATACTGCCGACGGTGGCAGTATGCAAATTGCCTACATGCTGCAGTTCTTTCTTTCAACTGCATTTGCAAACCCTGTCATATACAGCTATTACATTCATTGGCACGGTGGAACCACACCTGCAAAAGGCAGCAGGGTATTGGAAGTATGGAGGTACACCTATGAATTCTCGTATGGCGGCACTATGTTTCTTGCACATGCATGCAAACAAGCATAAAAATGATATGAATACATTATTTAAGGTATATCTTGTGGACTATTTTCAACTATTTGGTAGTATGGTTGTATGTGCATGTTTGAATATATGTAGATGCAGAACTGTTTTAGTGCAGGAATAGGTTCCATATCGAGATATACACACACACACACACACATATATATATATATATATATATATATATCTCCATGCAAAAATCAATAATATGGCAACATAAGGATAAAGTAAAAAAGGAAATGTCCTTTTTACAATACACATATCTACCCAAGTTAATTAGATTACATGAAATTAGTTGGTTATGTCAAGCCATCTTCATAGGGCTGCGTATTGTGTTTTACACACTTCAGCCGTGGAAACTTTTTGCAATGACTGATACCATCAATATCACCATCATAACCATTACCATTTTTCTTTATTTTTATTTCCCCAGTGTCCGTAAGTTGGAACCTTTTGGTTCCGATTATTTATACACTGTGTGTTGTATTTTTTAACTTTAACGCTGCCTTAATCATTCTTAGTTTATTTGTTTTGTTTTATGGTGACTGATTCTCTACATATATTTTTCAAACATTTTTCAGATGTTCACATAACTATTGTTAAGCACACATATAATATTGTGTATGTATATAGTGATTTTGGGTATTCATGCACTTTAGATGCATCCCCCAATCAAAAATGTGCACTGTCACTTTAAACACTATTTAAAAGGTGGGAGGTAGCATAAGTGGGACACTTCCTGAAGAAGCCCTAGGCCAAAACCGGTTGAAGTCAGTGGGGTCTTGCCTGGTTGTTCCCTGGCCTATGCTGTTGCACTTTTTCAGGTTTGCACTTTACTACACTTTTTGCCTTAATAAACTGCTACTGAATTGATGCCATTTGAGCCTCTAGACAGCACTTGTGGTGGGTGCAGGAATTGTTTGTGTTAGTAATGCAAGGTGTCACCATCGCTACCAAAGATAGAATCCTGGAAGGAAAAATCTGAGAGCTTTAAGTAGGGGAGATACACAGGTCTCGGGGTGGGGTGGGAGGGGCTGTAAGGGAGAGCTATGTCGCTGTACCACCCCTGGAGAAGACACAATTTGGGAGTTATGAGGGAAAACCTCAAGAGCTTGTAACACCTCTGTCTCCTCCACCCCCCCCCCACAAAGTACAGCAACTGAGGAGAGTTCTCACATGGTTACAGAGCTGAGACTGTATTTTACCCTTCCACCAATTTTAAAGAGGAAGCCCTGGGACCTTGTGGCAAGTGTGCAATTGTGAACTCGGTGAGCACCTGGACGGAAACATGGAGGGTATTCCTGGCCTCGAGGAGTGCGTTCTTGATAGGGCAAACCGTGTTTTAATGGAATATTCAGAAAGGGTTTGAACCACATCCCTCACCTGATCCCAGAGGGCATTCTGACACTGAATAATACAGGCCAGACAGTTCTGGGCCCGAATGGCCAGAGTGGCTGAGGAATACACCCGCTTGCCCAACTGGTCCAGCTGGTGAGAGCCCTTGTTTGGAGGGTGGGTATTAAGATGTTTGGGCTTTTTAGTGCGGTCATGAGCTGCGTTCAGCACTACGGAGTCAGTGGTGGGGTGTTCATCAAGGAAAGGTTTGCCCACTGGCGCATAGTAAAGGTGATCCGCCTTCTTGGCCAAGGACGGGGTGGTCAAGGGGTAGTTCCATGCTACCTTGGTAACATCGTTACATGAATCAATAAGAGGAGGAACCACCAAAGGGAGGGTCTCCTTCTTCCGGAGATACATAGCCAGACAACTGCGCTCCAGGTCAAGCTCCTCTGTCTCCCATCCCATAAGGGATTGGATATGGCGCATCACATCCAAGAAAGAGGGATCATCGGGGGGAGACTTTGGGGTCTCCTTGGGAGGCTCCTGACCATCAGAGGAGCCCTGCGAATCCTCAGACAACTTGAAGCGGAGGAATCATTTCCCAAGTGATCACTGTCTGGGACTGGCATCTGAGGGCGAAGGTTGTCCATATTCTGTCGGCGGTCCCCTTGTGACCCGCAGAAGACACCACGGGTACAGTGGTTGCTAGGACCTGCCCCTTCTGGATCCTTAGGAGGAAGGTCCTGGGAGGAGGAGAAGAACCTCTGGGTGCATCTTTGTTCTATATAAAGGTCCGCCAGGCTGCAAACAAGGCGTTCTAATCCACCAGTGGAAGTGGATTGTAAGGTGAATACGGATAATTAGAAGGGAACAGGTATGTTGGTGGAGGAGCCGGCTTAGGGTACACTGGCATAGGTCCAACAGGCGCTGGCTGGGGATCCCTGGGAGTGTCAGCGGGCATCGGGGTCATCTGTGTAAGCATCGGCATGGCTGGACTGGCAAAGTACCCGACCCCCAGAAGTGAGGTTGGCGCTGGCAGGGAGGGAATTCCCCCGAGGCAGGGGCAGAGGCATCACCATTACTGAGAAGGTAGAGAGCGCCTGCTCCGAGTCATGTCTGGAAAGGCTGGCGCTGGCTCCGGAGTCTGGGATGGACAAGGGCAATGCCTTAATCAGGAACAGACAGGGCAATGGGCAAGGATCTGCCACTGGAGATGCCAACTCCACTCAAGTCGCCTGGCTAAGGACCCATGGGAACCAAAGGCTTCAGCGTCAGGGGTTGAGAGGCAGGGGATGAAATCCACTGCCCTGAAGACCCGCTGCCCAAAATGGCAATGAGGGCAGGTGGTTGTACCACCCCTCTGCGGGAGAAAGACTCTGAAGCGGAAGCCGGTTTGTGCAGTGACTGCAAGCGAGAGGCTTACTAAGGATGGTCCTGGTGCTTATGCTTCCTGCTGGACGACTTCTGGGTTAAAGGAGCAGCAGCAGCTCCAGAGGCCAGGGAAGTGGAAGAGCTCTTTCTCCATCACGGCCAATGTTTGCTGTAGCAGGTAGCTTTTAAGGGTCTTCATACAGTGTTTCCATGTGGCCTGGTTGAAGTACTGGCATGCCTTAGTGTCTTGGTTGGGGTCCAAGCAGAGCAGGCAAGAAGAGTGACTGTCTTTGGCAGGTAGCTGCTTGTTGAAGGCACACTTTGTAGGCTGGTTGGAAGATGAGGCTAGAGCAGAAGACATAAACAAGATGGATAAAACACTGAAAATCGATGTTAATGCTAAGTAAAAAAAAAATGAAATTGCAGGTAAACGAGAATAAAATGGTGGTTGACTAAAGCAGGCAACTGTAGAGGTCCGATGTGTGCAGGTCGACAGCAGGGCCACTCCATTTATAGGATTGGCGGATGTCAGCGTGCTGATGTCTGTGGGGGCTGTTCCCCATGACAGACTGATAGCTAATAGTTTTCCTTGCGGTCCTTGTGCCTGGCAGCTTGTCCTACCAGTGCTTCCTGCTGCAAGACCCCCTTGATGTAAGATCACCTAGATTCCCTAGATCTTGAGTGAAAACCAGATCAAGACCTTGACTGGCAATGGCCAGATCCTCGGAGGAGAGACAGGGGGAATGGCACCATGTGATCAACCAGAGCTGGGACCTGAGGGGTTAATTTCCCTGAGGGGAGACCGCCAGATTGGCAGACTTGTCCGGCCCCTCTTGACAGAAGGCCAAGAGGACAGGGGTCCTCAAAAGACTGCGATCCCCATCATCCTCTCACAACGGGTCGACCTGTTCGAAAAAGATCTCGGCTGGCTGGTCAACCCCCATCTCGACAGGCTAACCCAACGGGGACACAAAGGGGCCTGCAGCCTGGACAGGAACGACATAAGCGTTGTCCAAAGCTGATGGCTCGATGGCCGTTGAGACAAATTCAGAGTCGTGAGAGCAGGAAGAATGTGCCAGATTCCAGTCCCACGACCTGCGACAGGACCTCTTAGATTTGGAGGCCTGAGAAAATCTGGACCCATGGGAAGAGGGCTCCTCAAGGGAAGGCAGTGAATGGCTTAAGTCCTGAAATGCTCCAATGAACGAAGCGCCAAGCGCACCAGGAGAGTGCAGACCGAAACTGCATCCGCTGCCGCCTCTTATAAGGAAGCAAGCTGTGCCGTCAAACGTGTCGCCATGGAAACCACCTCATAGGTGTCTTTGGAACAAATGGGAGGATCCTGTTTATCTGGGCAGCTTAATAGAAGGCAGCATAATAGTCCTCCAATTTGGAGGGCTGAAGGGACCAGCACAGGCCACAAGCCTGCGGATCATGCTGGGCCCCCGAGGCAGTATAAATACATGGTGTGAGGATCGGTGTGTGCCATTTTCTGGTTGCAAACGGTGCACCGTTTGAACCCTGGACCAACTTTCTGGTTACTGCCCTCCATTAGAAAGCCGTTGGAAAACCTATGGAGAAAGACTTGGTAAAAGTCCAATAGGGGCCTATAGCACACGCAGGAGATGTGAAGGAGGAGACCTGATGCGGAAAGCAAGGTCTGATGTCACAGGGCAGTGCCAAGGAGGATACTACCCAGGTGGGTGGGAGGAGCCTAGTTTGAAGATCTTCCAGCAAGAAGGAAAGGAAGAGCAGCTGAAGTGTGGCTAGTGCACCATATCCCCGTCCAAAGATACATTTCTTTACAGCAAGGATGGTGGATAACAGGGAAAGGTTGCCTAGGGAGGAGGTGGGGGATAAGACAGTTGCAGGATTCAAGCATGCATGGCACAGGGACCGAGGTATCATTAAAAATAACACGCACCCAGAGAGGGTTAAAGAAGCTTGGAGTCGCATGCTATCCCCATAGAGTAGGCAGGATTAGGGCAGACCGGATGGACCTTGTGGTCCTCTTCTGCCAACAAAATCTGTTTCTAAAGCTCTAGGTCATGGGCAAGTGACTATGTACTCAAACATGGGAATAGGTAAAAAGGCACGAGCTACCAAAAGACAGGCACCAAGGAGTGGACAGCCACTCATGTTTGCTAAGGAAGACACTCAATTGTCAGGCAGGAGATCTGACTTGCTGCTTTGATGCAAAAGCCTAACGAGACAGGGAAAGGTGTGGGGGTGGGGTATTGGGAAATAAACAAAAAAGGTGCATACACAAGTTTTTTTCCAACGAAGATCAGGACTTTATCGTCTGGCCTCATATTTTCAATGAAGTTAAGAGTAAATCGTCTCTTCTCTTCTTCTGGAATAACCACCACATTCTGTTCTACAGTATTTACAGCCTAAAAAACATAAAATGATATAATTAAGACCTTAAAATGTATATATTCCCCAGAAAATAAACGGCTGAAACACAAGATTTCTCTTGCTGGACACAAACACTGGAATAAGGTTGTTTCCCTACAATGACAAACTATAGAATGTCCAGGGAGGACAGCAAGACCAACAAAAGGCAAAACAGAGCTGTAAAAAGCTCTGATTCCATGTATCACGTAATTTAATCTCCTGTAGCCAATGCTTAACTAAGATGTCTGCTGTGTGAGACTCTGGGATGCCACTCAAATGGGCAGCTGTGGCAAATGACAAGCTGGCGGAAGGCAGGATCCACAAGAAAAAAGATCATCACTATAAAAATATCAGAAAATATATTTTCACTCTAAGTGCTAATTAGGGGCAGCCCCATACGAGGTGTTTTTTTAAGGTGCATATTCCTTGATAATGATGAACATAAGTAAAAACAGAAATAAATAAAAAAACAAACATGCTAACCTAAAGAGACCACAAAGAGAAATTAAATAAATAGTAAATTAGAAAATAAGAGACATCATATTAGTTTCACATAGGCAGACATGGGAAATAGGAAAGTTACTTGTAATAGTTACTCTTCTAGATAATCTCCTTCCATAGAGAAGAAAAAAATCTGTTGGGCTTTGGCTGGAAGCAACTGGACACAACAGGTACTAGAACTTTTGGCATGGACATACGGTGCCACATGCACCAATGGTATAAGTAGTGACGATCAGCCAATGGCCTTAGTTCCTTCAGAAAAAGTCCAGGGCCATTACACCAGCATGTGGTGCCAGTAATAAAACTGAATACAGTAAAAGCGAACCCACTGCTGCACACACTCCCACTTCAATTCATGGATGCAAGGCCCCGAACAAAGCAATGCTAAGTGCTAGGCTTTTTTTACAGCTAAAATTTCAGCTTCAACATACTCTGGACCAGGAGCCAACTCAGCAAGTAGCCCTCAACGTTTCCCACATGCACACTTTGTCAAGAGGATAGCTAGTCAAGCATCCCGCAGGCTTATCTACAATATATCAATCACATAATCAGTGATAGTACAAAAAACGTGCTTACAACTAATATATAAAATAAAGTGCAAATGAGTGCAGAAACAATGATTAAAAACAGATATACAGTAGTACTGCCAGATTCTGATTACCACCTCAAGAAGTGCCTAGTATAGAAACATGAAGCATCACTAAACGTGAATCATCACTAAACACACTGAATTCCTAAAAGTAGGTGTAATAAGTCGCCCGTGGCGCCGGAGGGTTGAGGCGCTGGTCGCTACACCGCGCCACCGGGCGCACCCATGTTCGGGAAAACGAGCACGGTTGTCGGGGTCGGGCGGGAGAAGATGGATTGAGCGTCCGGAGGACTGCTCTCCATCTCCGGGGCGGATTCGGTGGTCGTGCTTGCCTGACCCTAGCGAAGGCTGGGGTCGACAGCACACAGCCGCAGAGACAGGGGAGGCGGATGTGGCAGACGCTGACTGGTGCACGACGGAGCGTGCACGCACTTCAGTCGCTGGCGCCATTGCACGCCATGCCCGCCGGAGAAAAGTCGGGAAAAAATGGAGCCTGGCAGCACGACGTTGCCCTCGGCCGCCATTCCTGGGAGGACGCCCCTGGCATGGACCCGTTCGGGTGGGTTGAGTCGCCTCCCACCACCCTGCCAAGGGTAAGTCAGCGTGCTGAAGGAGGGGTCTCGCTGTCCGGGATGGCACCGAGGAACGGCGAGGGGGGTAGCCGGAGCTCCTAAGAAATAACATCCAAAAAAAAAAAAAGTAGGGTGTAATTTTTATATGGTCATTAAATTCAGGATATACTATAGCCCTCAATTTTTTATTTTTATTATTATTTTATTGATATCTTGGAGAACACCTGTTAGCGGATGCTCATTTGTAGGTTCCACGATAGTTACAAGAAAAAAATGAACAGGTACATAGCATTGCATTACGAGGCATTACATTACAAGCAAGTACAAAATTGCACTGGTACAAAACATTACATTACAAGCTAGGTAGACAATAAATTGGTGTGAATTACAAGGCGGGGATAGCATTTAGCTTAAGGTATAACATTTAGACACCGCGATGCCAGGACATTCCCATAATCTACTTTTGAGGCATTAGCATATAGATCTGGAGATGTGGCAGTATGTTTGGGAAGACAGCCACTCAAGGGGAACCTTTGCAAACTGTGTCGTGAGGGAAGGGAAAAAAACACTGTTCTTTACTAAATTTCCAAGCGTTTTCCCCCAGTCACACATGCAGTTTGTTGACAAAGGCTGACGCTGCGATGCAACATTTCAACAAACATGGTGGCTGCCACTGTTTTACTCTCACAATCCCTAGAAAGCCAACTTCAGGGGGTGCTTAATCCCCCTGTCGGCATGCCCCCTCCCCAGTTCAGTTTGTTTGCTGACAGAGGTGCCCAATCCCCATTGGCATCATGCTCCCCAAACAGACACGCTTTCTTTGCTGACAGGATGCCCATTCCCTACCAGCTTCAGTCCCCACGCAAAAATAAAAACAAAAAACAGGCGGCACACTGGGAGCCCACCCCAGTGTGCCCAAATGTATTTGTGAAAAAATGTGGCTTGTGGCTTAAGAAATCAATTTTTATACATATGATGCAACTCAATATTGCCTTCTAGTGTCAGTGTAGCACATTTGCATGATACATATCATGAATATTTTTTTCAAGGGAATTTGAGCCTTCTAACTTTAAAAATAAAAGCAAATTCCAATACAAAAATTATATACTTTTTTGTTGCACAACAGGGTTTGGATGAATTCTTATTATACAGGGATGAACTGATATCAAACGGATAAATCTATTTTAAATGTTTATTTAATAAAAGCCGTAGAAGTTGTAGATCCCCTAGAAGTTCAAGCCATGGAATTGAGAAGGGTGATCACAGTACCAGATTTTTTTCGAACATATGCCAGTATACATCGCATCTTTAAGCTTCTTTCTCTGTCTCTACTTAACCTTTGCTGTTGGTCCTACAAATGTACAGTAGGGATTCTACTGTAGGATGAAATTTATGTTTGAAATTATCTAAATCTTAAAAAAGGAAAAAAGAAAAAATAAGCACAATCCTTTACTATAATTTGGCTATGTTTTATTAAATTCCCTTAGTTACACACAACTGTCACTGTATCTATAATTTGGGACTTAAAACAACGCCACAGTTAAGAATATTTGCATGTGGCATACAATAAGGCAATTCTAGTGGGGGGGTAGGAGGAAGTAAGCTGTTGATTTAACTAGAATCTGCAGCTTATCCATCAGGTAGGGAAATGGGCAGACTAGGTGGGCCCAGCAGTCCTTATCTGCCATCAAATTCTACGTTTCTATGTTTCTATGGTGAGAAGGCGCCTGCGTCGACAAGTTGAAGCATACTACGTTGGGGGAGACGAAGTGAGAACAGGCACAGCGGCGGCATACCAACATATGCCTGCATAATGGATTAAGAACAGACTTAAGGAAGGTTGGAGACAATGGGCTAGGAGAGCATCAGACAGGAGGGCATGAGGGCAAGGACAAAGAGGGGAAGGGGTGTCAAGTGGGGAGGGAGGGTAGATGGTGGGGGTGAAACAATGAAGTGCTGTGAAGGTAGGTGCCACTAGGATTAAGTGGAATACTACGTGCTGCTGTTTACGGTGGTCCAAACGTAGGAAACTTGTTTTGGTCATCATGAGTAGCCAACGCAGTCACAGTCGTCTTCCACAGCAAGGTGTTGTCAGAGCTTACGCTTGAAAGTGTGACAGGGTGGAATAGGACCCTGTCCCATTTGTTATGGAGGAAGTGTTTAAATGCAAGGATCTGTTCTATTCTCCCCTTTCCTGGCTCATCTGTCTGGTTGCGCAACCAAATTTTCCTGTGAGACCTAGGATTTGATCATCCCTACAGTCTCGCAATTATTTGACTCCCGCTGTGTCTCAGTCTTCCCTTGCGCTTTGTGTTTTCCTCCCTTGCATATCTGCTGGTATAAAAACATATGCAAATCATTATGTGGAAATGTAACTGATATTGGGATCCATCTGTATAGAAACTATAATACATAGAGTTCATTTTTGAAATGTATATAATTATAGTCTGAGATAATTGCAAAAAGCTACTGGAAACTCAAGAAGTTACCCGAGTGCCTTTTTTAAGCCTTTTGCAAGAACTGTGGAAAAGGGGGCCTCTGTTCTGGGACACTGTATTCTAGCAGCACCTGTCTAATACTTACAAGAACATTTTAGAAAAAACAGGATGCTTGTTAAGAAGGGGGGTTGTTGCAAGGACTTATAAAAAGACAGAGCTGCAATGGCTTGCAGACGGACACAGACTGAAGGAAAACTGATGAATTTGCTGTTTATTCTATTTTTGTAAATAGTTATTCTAAAGTTTATTTTTTAATGTTACTGCTAGTGTAAATAAATACTTTTTGCAAATTTTACAACTGCTCCTGGGTTTTCCTATGCTTCCTGACCTGTGCCTCGATGACAGAAAGCACCAATGGTTGTGGTATCGGAACGGCTGAAAGAATGGTGTTGGTCTAGTGTGGTGTGCGATAGTAGAATGCACCTTGACCCTGTGCAGTGCGGCACCTAGGTTCACTGAAAATTTGGCTGTGGGTGCTTCTGATCAGCTTGGCACTTAACATGGCGCGTGAGCAGATTCTGGACTCCTAGTGGCATCATATTTAGTGTGATTTTTTTTGGGCCAGTAGACAGGTATGGTAGTTAACTCTGCTCTTCAGCTGGAGCCACTCTGTCCATGAATAGAGCTCACAGGTGTGTGTAAGCGTTGTAGCACCTTTGAGGAGTCGTAAGACCTTATTAACGGCCAGAGAGATGCGATGGAGCGCTGAGTCCAGTGCAGAACCATAAACAGTCAAGCCATAGTCAACGAGGGTAACAACTGAGCTGGTGATGGCCATGTTAAGTGCTTCATATATAAGGCTGTGCTTGTGGCGATGGAGTATCCCGATTCTAGAATTGATGGCCTTGGCTGTGTGGTCTATATGCTGTGCATAGGACAGGGTGGAGTCAAGTGTGATACCCGGTACTTAAAGTGCTGCACTAGGTTCCAGTACGTCGCCACTGTTATTCAGGATGGATAGTGGGAAGGTCTTGTGTTTGCTGTGGGTGCTGGAGCAGATCATAGTCTTAGTTTTCTTGTAGTTAAGGATTAATCTATGCTCCTTAAACCATGTTTCGGGAGTAGTAAATCCTAGTTGGAGGTCATTTTGAAGTAGTTCGGGGTTGGGGTTGAAAATGACGGCGTCATCAGCATATAATAGCATGCGACTGGTGCAAGAGCCTGGAAGTTTATTTAAGAAGATACTGAAGAGGTGGGGCCCCAGTACTGATCCCCGAAGGACTCTTGAGCGGACAGGTTTGCTATCTGAGACGATGTCCTCAATACTGACCCACTGTGAGCGATTACTGAGATAGCTGTTAAACCACAGAACTGTATCAGAAGAGAGACTGGTGTCAGCTGGCTGTTCAGAGAGGAGTGCGTGACCACCTGTATCAGAAGCTTTTGATAGGTCGAAGGTAGCCCCCACTAGCTGTCCTTGCTCCACGGCTTGGTAGATATAACTAGTGAATTCCAACAGGACCATGATGGTGCTGTGCCCTGCTCGGAACCCATATTGTTCCAGGCATAGGAGTTGGTGCATGTTCAGGTATTCCACAAGCTGATCTGCCGCTATCTGTTCAAGTGCTTTGGAGAGTGATGCGAGTACGGTCCCCACCCCTAGGGCCAATTGTTGTCTGCTCAATTCCAACAAATCTCCAATTACGTATGCTTGGGTCAGTTACTAAGTAGATACAAGAGCAGTGGGGTAATCCAAACTGCCATTTTTTTTTTTGGTTACAGCCCTTGTATGCTCGGTCCACTGGTTCTTTAAATTTCCTTTTTGTGCAACCGACAGAGAAAGCTCCACATAAACATGTACCAAGATACACAACATAAGTCGTATCACAATGAATAAAATCAAGAATTTGCATTTGCGGACCACTACTGGAGTTAAAGAAGGAAATTGTACTTTATATGCTTGAACAGTACTTACATCCCTGACACTTAGCATCCCTGTTGCAAAGGTGGAAACCAGCTGGTGTTCCAACTGTCAGTGAGGGGGTCTGATAAAATAACAGTTACGCAAGAACTTACCGTAACAGCAAATCTTCAAAAGGAGCTTTTGCAGCAGGCAACATTTTCTAGGCACGCGTGTAACTTTGGTCATTTTCAATATTTTCACTACAAATTTTCACTATAGCCATTTTATCACACCACCTCATAAAAAGTACAGCTGTCATTTTTCACATCCTGCCCAAAACGTGTTTTCGCACCTGTGGCATGGAATGCCGTTTTCCCAGGGATCTGAACATTCTCACCTATGTGGTTCAAGAGGTGGGGTGATAAGATGACTAAGTTCAACATTTGGGGTCAAAATACGAAAAAATTATCAAGATATGCTCATGCGTTGCAATTTCAGGACGCACTCTCGTAACTGCAGAAATATGAAAATTACGTACCTACAGTAAGAAAAAAATTACTCACCTTAGTAATGTTGTTTCTTCTAATGGAGTCTTGCTATATTATGACATATGCAGTATAACCCCAAGTTAGAACTGCTCCGGAGGTGAAAAAGTTAACTTCCATGCAGAGCACGGAATCTTGAGCGCGAGCTCGGATGAACACTCTGTCTGTTGAAGCTCAAACTTAAACTGTCAGATCTTTACGAGCAAAAACTCACTAAGTTTCTGTGTGGAAGCCGTAAACCTACACTAGCCGTTGGCTACTAACTACAAAAATACCTTTTTGATCTTGATCCCAAAACAAAGGCTCAAGTCGGGGGATTCAAGAAGAAACTCGAGCATAACACCTAAGCACCCAAGGAAGGTGAAATAAAGTGGGCATCAAAGAAGTGCCAACATTGCATTGCCCACCCACCTCCCAAAAACAGAGGTTCTGAGAGGGGCAGGCTGGGGGAGAGGTCATAATATAGCAAGACTCCATTAGAAGAAACAACATTACTAAGGTGAGTAATTTTTTCTTCAAACAACATGAAGTCTTGCTATATTATGACATATGCAGACTACACAGCAGTACCTCCATGGAGGAGGGACAGAACCTACTTGGGAAATAGGCTCTGAAGCACAGCTGAAAGAATCGAGCATCACTCCTAGCCTGAATATCCAAGGAGTAATGCTTAGTAAAAGTGTGAACTGTTTTCCAGGTAGCTGCTTGACACATCTCTAGGATAGAATGTCCCTGGCAGCAGCCAGAGACGCAGCTGTACCTCTGGTAGAGTGAGCCCTCAGGCCTGAGGAGGAACCTTACCCAGTTTTTCGTAACAGAATTGGATACAAGAGACAATCCACCTGGCAATGGATCTTTTAGTGGCAGGTTTCCCTTTACCAACCTCACCATAAGTGAGGAACAATTGGAGGGATTCGAACCTGTGACCCTTGGTACGTTCTATATAGTAACTAAGGGCTCTTTTGACATCTAAACTGTGCAATCTCCTCTCACCAGAGGAGGAATGGTCAGTGAAGTACACAGGAAGAGACATGGATTGATTAAGGTGAAAGTCTGAAACCACCTTAGGCAAAAACTTCCTGTTAGTCCTGAGGACTACCTTATCTCTATGAAAGGAGATAAAATCAGGCTCCACTGACAAGGCTTGTAGCTCACTTGTGCGCCTGGCAGAGGTGATGGCTACCAGAAACACAGTTTTCCAAGTCAAGTACTTCAGCTCTGCTGAAGACAATGGCTCAAAAGGGGGTTGCATAAGCTGAGCGATGCAAATATTAAGATCCCAAGCAGGGGCAGGATCCCTGAACGGGGGATTGGTGTGAAGCAACCCTTTAAAAAACTTGGAGAACACAGGGTGAGCTGATAAAGAAGAGGGCTTACCTGTGACAAGAAGACAGACACAGCTGCCAAGTGCACCTTTAGGGTAGCTGGCCTCAGCCCAAGGAATTCAAATGCACCAAATAATCCAGGATCGTGGGCACACCAGCAGATTCTGGGAAATATGTTTACCAGCACACCATATGGAAAATCTCTTCCATTTTGAATTATAGGTACCCTGGTTGAAGGCTTCCTAGAGGCCTTCAAGATATTCAATACACCTTGAGAAAGGTGTAGGTCAAGCAAATTCTAACTCTCAAGAGCCAAGCCTTGGGCTTGAGAGATTTGAGGTTCGGATACCAAACACTCCCCTGGGCACAGGTTAACAGGTTGTGATTCCTGGGAAGGCAAAGGGGAGGGTGGACTGCTAAGGACATGAGGAGTGGGTACTAGGGCTGCCTGGCCCAATCTGGAGCGATCAGGATCATCTTGCAGGATTGAGATCTGATTCTGACTAGCACTTTGAAAAGAAGGGGAAAGGGGGGGAAAAGCATAGAGAAACTTCCATTCCCAACTGAGAAGGAAGGCATCCAGAGGACTGAGCCCAACACTGGGGCCTGCAACAAAAAGGGAAGTTGGTGATTGTCTGGGGCTGCAAAGAAATCTATTTGTGAGTGCCCATCTGGCAAATATTACCTCCAGTACTAGGGATCCAGTGCCCATTCGCGATGGCCCTTGAAATCCTGCTGAGAGCATCCGCTAGGGTTGTTGTCCTTGCCTGAGAGGTGAACTGCCCGTAGAAGGCGTTCAGAGAATGCCAGAGACCACAACTTCATTGCTTCGATGCACAAGGCCATAGACCGAGTGCCCCCTTGTTTGATGTACTACATTGTAGTGTTATTGTCTGTTTTACCTGAACTACCTTGTTCTGGACAGCTGTGGAGAAAACCTGAAGTGCTAGAAAACTGCTCTGAGCTCCAGCAAATTGATGTGGAGCAGAGATTCCTGAGGGGACCACAGCCCTTGGGTGGAAAGGTCGCCCATGTGAGCTCCCCCACCCAAGAGGATGCATCTGTAGTAAGGTCAAGGAATGAGACTGGGGAGTGAAGGGACCCCGTCTCAGATTGTTCTGATCCTGCCACCACTGGAGGGCCTGGATCAGAGTTGAGTCACTGGAATCAATTTGGTTAGGGATCGTCCTTTGAGACCAAAAGGCTCTCAAATGGAACTGAATGTCCCTCATCTGAAATCTCACTCCCTTTTCTGCTGTAGAAGCAGCCATGTGCCCCAGGAGCTGTGAAAATGCCTTGCTGGTCGAGGAGACCTGCAGGGTGAAAAGAGGAGGCCAGAGACACCAGGGTCCTTGCTCTCTCCAGAGGAAGGAAGGCTCTAGCTTTTTGTGTTCAGTTCTGTGCCTATAAAGGTGAGAAGCTGGACAGGCTCCAGAACTGACTTTGGAAGATTGAGAAGGAAACCTAGAGATGTAAGCAGGTGCTGGGTTACTTGTAAATGAAGTTTGACCTGTTCTGGAGACTGGCCTACAATGAGCCAGTCGTCCAGATAAGGAAAGATAGCAATCTTTGCCTTCTTAAATGAGCAACTGCTACTGCCAGGCATTTGTGAACACCCCTGGAGCCGAGGAGGCCGAAGGGCATTGCTCTGAACTGGTAATGGCCTGAGGCAGTTCGAGATCTGAGGTACTTTCGATGGGAGCTTCTGGATGAGAACATGGAAGTAGGCATCCTTGAGGTCCAGGCAGGCTAGCCAGTCCCTGGCCTTAGAGAGGTAAAATAATCCCCAGGGTCACCATTTTGAACTTTGGTTTTAAAGGTGCTTGTTTAGATACCAAGATCAGAATGGGCCGCCATTCTCCTGTCTTTTGGGGTGAAAGTACCTGGGTACAACCCTTTGCCCTAGTGTATGGGTAGAACCCTTTCCACGGCTCTGAGAGCCAGGAGGCAGAAACTTCTGCTTCAGGGCAAGTGCCTCTGATGGGTTTGCAGGTGGAAAGATCTGGCTCTCATCTTGAAACTTTTGAAGCTGAGAACCAGTCCCTGGCTTACTACTTCAGGACCCACCTGTCTGATGTTAAAGACTTCCAGTCTTGGACAAAGTAAGCCAGCCTGCCCCCTACGGTGGTGGAGAATCGGCCCTGGCTATCCCATCCAGGGAGCCTGTTTTGCTGGGGCTTTGGGTTGAGGGAAGAAACAGGCTTACTAGAGCCCTTCTGCCCTTCTTCAAAGAACCCCCTCTGGGCATAAGCAGAAGGAGGCCTGGGCCGGAAAAGCAGCCTATGAAAGGCCTGCCCTACCCCTGACATGCTGCCTTTGAGGAGTGACTTGCCTGCTTGGCCCTGTGCACTCCTAAGGTGGTCCTATACTCATCCATTTTCTTCATATAATTCTCTGTCTGCTCCCAAACAGAGAATTTCCCACAACAAGGAAAATCCATAGCCTTAGACTGGGTATCCTGTGACAGGGCAGTACATCTGAACCAGGCCATTCTGCAAAGAGACACAGATGTAGCCATAACTCTAGATGAAACATCATTAGAGTCTCAGCAGCATGAAACTGCACCTTGGATGCCTCAATACCGTCCACAGCCACCTGCTGCAGCTCCCTGGCAAGCTGTTCAGGGGCCTGTTTACTAGGAGCCAGGACAGTATCCCGTCTGGTTTCTGGTACCTAGCTGCTTAAGCCATATAATTTGCCTGTCTGAGTCCCAAAGATGCTGCCATGTACTGCTTTTTGTCATGGCATCCATCCTCCTGGAATCCTTTTCAGGAGGTGAGAAGCTGAGAAGAATATTAGCTTTGTCACAGGCTGCAGCCTGCACTACCCCCACATGGCTGCACTGCTGAGATAGGAACTCTGTATCAGAGCCTGATAAAGCATACCTCTTGTCCATCCTTTTATCCACAGGGAGGATAGAATGAGGAGTTTTCAGAATTTTTACTGTCTGTTTCCTAAAAGATTTATGCAAGGGAATAGACAGTCTCCTAGACTCTGGAATATCTATCATTTCCACAAATCAGGCTCTTCTTGATCATCAACAGCTTCCTCAACAGGGAGTTGCAGTGTGTCAACAACTTTCTTGTAAAACAAAAATGAAGAAGGACTCAGATAGCCTAGGAGGGATACTCCTGAGGTCTGTCTGGAGAGATGTCCGTTCAATGGGCACATCCAGACTGTCAAAATCACACTCACTCTCCTCTACCCTCCTCCCTTCCCCTGGTTCATAAAAATCTTCAAAATCATAATCTTGAACCGAGGGAACCGACTGAACCAGGCGCTTGCCCAATGGTGCCGGTTCGGACGGAACTGGGGAAAGAGACTGGACAATTTGGATTTGCTATTTCCTCAGCGGTTGGAGAAAGAACTTTTGGCCCCAAACTAGCTGACCTTCTAGCCCTTTTAGTTGGAACTGGCTGCTCAGAGCTGGCTCTTTGTTTGCCCGAGGAAGCATCGCCCTGGTCAGAGGGCACTCCCTCAGGTTTGGTTGGAACCGAACTGGGCTGGCCATCCGGGTCAGCGGACTTTTTGGCCTCCCTTTCCCTGAGCCTACCAACTCTTTTTTCCACGGTGGCAGCAGGAAAATTCTTACAAACCTGGCAGTCTGCATTGAGGTGGTCAAACCCCAGACAATATACACAAATGGTGAGTGGGTCAGCCTTGGCAAAGGCTTCCCCACAGAGGCCTGATGCTGAAACCCAGTAGGTCCAGTTTTTCTTTTGGGTTTCTCAGACATAGTGCCAGCCTAACCAAACTTGCCGTTAATGGCAATCAACCAAGCAAGACTCTCTATCGGTTTAACCGTGTCACGGAGTAAGTGGAAAAAAACGTAATAAAATCCGTTTTTTAAAACCGATAAGAACCGGAACTGCACTCTAAAGGCTAGAAAGTAATTTTAAATCCTCTGATCGGTTCAAACCGAACCCGAAAAAGACGTTTACAAGTTCCACACAGAAGAAAATAATAAATAAGCCTATCTATGCCTACAATACCACAAACAGAGCTTGAACCAGCGACTGCAGTTAAATTTCAGTAAAATAAACCGAGAATTACACTTTAAAACTGACAAACAAACCGAGCAGCAGGAGGAATCTCCGGAGCGACTGTTCAGTGAGGCGGAGTAAAGAATCTGACAGTTTAAGTTTGAGCTTCAACAGACAGAGTGTTCATCCGAGCTCGCGCTCAAGATTCCATGCTCTGCATGGAAGTTAACTCTTTCACCTCCGGAGCAGTTCTAACCTGGGGTTATACTGCATATGTCATAATATAGCAAGACTTCATGTTGTTTGAATTCTTGATCTTCTTAGACGAAGTCTCCACCACTCATTCACACTAGTGGGACTACGCCGGAAGTGCTAGGACCGAGCAGGAGTCAGAAATGTTCAGGAGGGCTGGCGCCACGAGACCAGCTAGCACCGTAAGAGCTACCTCTGTGTCGACCCTCCAACCACCTCAGTATCTTTTTTATCGAGGAGGTGCAGTGTAAACTAACCTAGTGAAACTAACCCATGTCGGACATAAGATAGTCCAAATGACCCATACAAGAAGGGTCAACACGACAGTCTCTTCACAGCCCAGCCATCAAGGGAGTGAAGACCAAAAACAAGATAAGTGAGCTTGGAGGATGGTGGGTGGGCATGTGAATGAGTGGTGGAGACTTCGTCCAATATCAAGCATTACGGTAGTTATGTAATTTTCCTATCTTCCTGGACATAAAGGCTCCACCACTCATTCACACTAGTGGGACAGTGCCGAGCCAAAATAATCCCCCAAGAAAGGCGTCAGGTGAGAAAGGAGCTCACTCGGGACACAAATCCAATGATGATTGTCCTGACAAAGGATGGATGCTGTCTGGCATGGACATCCAAGGCGTAGTGCTTCATAAAAGTGTGCACAGTGCTCCAAATATCTGCACTGCAGATGTCTGCAATGGGCACATTCTGTATTTCTGCCAGAGATGCTGTGACTGCTCTGGTAGAGTGGGCGTACACCCTGCTTTCCACCTTGACCTGCGCTGTCGAGTAGCAATGGTGGAGACATGCTACCAGCCACGACGAAATACACCTGATGGCAACAGGCTGACCCAGCCATGCCATGCTGAACAAGACAAAGAGTTGTTTGGACTTGTGGATCTCTTTCATTCTGTCAATGTAGAACTGCAAAACTCTCAACATCCGGAGAATGTAGGGTATGTTCCCCTTCATTCTGGAAGTTCTCAAATAGGTCAGAAGGACCAAGGGCTAATTCAGGTGCAACTCCAAGACTACTTTTGGAAGAAATTTAGGGTGAGTTCTGAGAACAACCTTGTCCTTGTGAAATACTGTATAAGGAGGGTCTGTGACGAGGGCATGCATTTCAGACAATCTACGAGCGAATATAATGGCGACGAGGAAGGCAGCCTTCCAGGTCAGGAACTTAATCTCACAGGTTGCTAGAGGCTCGAAAGGTTTATGAGTGAGCATGCCTAGCAGAAGGTTGATATCCCAAGCGGCTACCGATCTCCTGACTGGTGGCCTAGTGTGAAGGATACCCTTAAGGAACCTCAATCAATGGCAGCTGAGCCACTGACATATTGCAACTAGGCTCGTGATAAGCCAAAATCACCATTGAGTATTGTAGCCCTGTATTTGACAGGTCTAGCTGATACTCTAAGACTTTGGTGGACAAGAAAAGGGGTCCAGGGAGGACTTTGCACACCAGCTGGAGAATCGTTTCCACTTTGCCGTGTACATTTTCCTAGTGGATGGCTTACGCGCTGCTAGGAGAATGTCTGAGACTATACAGGAGACATCAAATCTACCCACTTCTATCTACTCAGGAGCCAGGCGTACAGATGAAGGGACCTCAGGGTGGGATGGACCACTGGACCCTGGGTCAGAAGGTCCATTTGAAGTAGCAGTTGTCTTGATGGAACTTCTGATAATCTGTTGATTAATGGAAACCAAATCTGATGACGCCAGTATGGGGTGATGAGGATCATTCTGCCCCTCTGTGCCTCCAGCTTGAGCAGCACCCTCTGAATTAATAGAAGAGGACGAAATGCGTACAGAAAGCATCTTGTCCACCACAGTCTGAATGCAGTCTGACAGAAAACGCCAGGTTCTGGATTTCTGGAGCAGAATAGAGGCAGTTTTGCATTGAGTTGGGATGCAAAAAGGTCCAGGCCTGGTGTGCCCCACTCTTCGGAGAGCGACTGCACGACATCTGAGTCGAGAAACCACTCGTGTGGCTCTGCCTCCATCTGCTGAGGTGATCTGCTAGATCGTTCTAAACTCTAGGCAGGTAGACTGCCTGGATCAGGGCTTCATGTTCTAGGCAACATTCCCATGCTTTCATTGCTTCCCTGCACATAAGACAAGAGTGTGCTTTACCCTGCTTGTTTATGTAATACATCACTGCCTTGTTGTCCGTCTGAAGGAGAATTACTTTGCGACAGAGGATATCCTTCAGGGCTTGGACAGTGTACAGGACAGCTCTCATTTCCATGACATTTATGTGTAGTTGAGACTCGTCCTGATTCCACACACCCTGGGTGTGGAGATCCTGACAGTGAGCTCCCCAGCTGATTAGAGATGCATCTGTTGTAATGGTGATCTGTGTGTCTAGTGGGGTGAAGGGAAAGCCATGTAAAAGGTTGTCCTCCTGAGTCCACCAGGTGAGCGACTGCCTTAGGGGTTCCGTCACCTTGATGTGAAAGGACTGTGGATTGTATGGTCGGGGACCAATGAGTACTGATCATCCACCGAGTGGCTCTCATGAGAAGAAGAGCCATAGGCATCGTGAACACTGATGATGCCATGAGCCCCAGCATCCGCTGCATCGAGAGTTCAAAAAAACTCATTCTCTTTGATGAAGCGAGCAGTCTGGAGGACATTGTTTCTCCTGTCGTCTGCAAGGAAGGCCCTTGCCCTGGAGGTGTGCAGGAGGGCTCCTATGAAGAGGAGTTGTTCGAAGGGCTGTAGCCGAGATTTTTCCACATTCAACAAGACTCCCATGGATATCAGGAACTTGGAAGACATGGACACTGCTTTCTGTGTCTCTTGTCTGGCGGAGCTTGCTAGCAGCCAGTCATACAGATATGGGAATACTTGAATTTCATATTTCCTGAGAGGCGCAGAGAGTACTGCAAAGCACTTTGCAAAAACTTGAAATGCTGAGGACAGCCCAAAGGGCAGGACACTGACTTGGTAGTGCTGAGCCGGAGCCACAGATTGAAGATACTTGTGGTGACTTGGGTGCACGGGAAAATGTTGGTAGGTGTCCTGGATGTCAAGGGAGGCCAGCCAAACATTTTGATTAATCAGAGGTAGACACGTACCGTGTGATAGCATCCTGAATTTCTCTTTGAAGAGAAATTTGTTCAACTACCTTAGGTCTAGCATATGGCACATAACGCCTGTTTTCTCTGGAACTAGGAAGTAATTGTAGTAGAATCCTGTGCCCCGTTCCTCCTGCGGAACTACTTCTACTGCCCTGTTGTTCAGAAGGCCCTGAATCTCGGAAGTGAGGAGGTCGGACTGAATGACAGACAGTCTGGGCTGTCATTTGGGTGGATGATCCGGAGGGGTATCTGAAAAATTAAGAGAGTAATCCTCGCGAATTATCCAGAGGACCCATTTGTCCACTGTAGCTGACTCCCACTGGTTGTAAAACCGAGTCAGACGCCCCCCCCTACTGCCGAAGGGTCCCCCTTGGACAGTTAAGGTGGGACCTGGGCTGAAATTTCAGAGGGTGGCACTAGGCGCCTTCAGACCCTGTGTCTTCTGCAGTGTTTTCTTTTGCAGCTGGGAGGCTTGGTTCTTACATACAGTGGCGTGAAAAAGTATTTGCCCCCTTCCTGATTTTCTCTATTATTGCATATTTGTCACACTGGATGTTTTCAGGTCTTTAGACAAAATATAATATTAGATAAAGGGAACCTGAGTGGACAAATAACACTTTTTTTTTTTACTTATTTCATTTATTTAATGAAAAAGTTAACCAACACCAACTGGCACTGTGTGAAAAAGTAATTGCCCCTAGTTAAATCCAGCAATTAAAGGGATAATTAGAGTCAGCTGATTGAACACAGCTAAGCGATTACAGCCAGCCCTGCTCAATATAAACCTCACTTATTTTTGCCTTACCATCAGAGTCACATTGCTAGCACAAAGATTCAACAAGCATTATGCCATGATCAAAGAAGTTCCTGAAAAGATCAGAAAAACATTTTGTTGCCCTCTATCAGTCTGGAAAGGTTACAAAGCTATTTCTAAGGCTCTGGAACTCCATTGAACCACAGTGAGAGCCATAATCTCCAAATGGAGAACACTTGGAACAGTAGTGAACCTTCCCAGGAGTGGGCCTGCCAAAAATCACTCCAAGGGCAGTGTAAAATCATCCAAGAAGTCTCAAAGGATCCTAAAACAATATCCAAAGAACTGCAGGCTTCTCTTGCCTCAGCTAAGGTCAGTGTTCATGACTCCACAATCAGAAAGAGACTGGGCAAAAATGGGCTTCATGTGAGAAGTAGCAAGGCGGAAACCACTGCTAACCAAGAAGAACATAAATGCTTGTCTCTCATTTGCCAAGAAGCACCTGGATGATCCACAAGCCTTTTGGGAAAATGTTCTATGGACATATGAGTCCAAAGTGGAACTTTTTGGACAACATGGATCCATAATGTCTCACGTAAAGCAAACACAGCATTCCACAGTAAGAACACCATACCAACAGTCAAACATGGTGGTGGTAGTGTGATGGTGTGGGGATGCTTGCTGCCTAAGGACTTGGATGACTTGCCATAATTAAAGGAACCATGAATTCTGCTCTGTACAGAAAATTCTTAAGGAGAATGTCCACTCATCCTTTCGTCAGCTGAAGCTGAAGCATAGTTGGGTCATGCAGCAAGACAATGATCCAAAACACAAAAGCAAATCCACATCAGAATGGCTAAAAAGAAGTAAAATTAAAGTTTTGGAGTGGCCTAGTCAAAGTCCAGACTTAAACCCAATAGAGATGCTGTGGCAGGACCTGAAACGAGCAGTTCATGCTCGAAAACCTACCAAATGTTACTGAATTAAAGCAGTTCTGCGAGGAAGAGTGGGTTAAAATTACTCCACAGCGATGTGAAAGACTGATATTGAATTATAGGAAGTGTTTGGTTGCAGTCATTGCAGCTAAATGTGGCGTAACCAGTTATTAAGTGTAAGGGGGCAATTACTTTTTCACACAGTGCCAATTGGTGTTGGTTAACTTTTCATTAAATAAGTGAAATAAAAAAAAAAAAAACAAGTGTTATTTGTTCACTCAGGTTCCCTTTATCTAACATTACATTTTGTCTAAAGACCTGAAAACATCCAGTGTGACAAATATGCAATAATAGAGAAAATCAGGAAGGGGGCAAATACTTTTTCACGCCACTGTAGATACATAGATACATAGACAGTGTCGGCAGATAAGGGCCTATGGCCCACCCAGTCTGCCCATTTAAGTTTGTAAGTTCAGTTTACGTTTTCCAGGAAGTCTGTTGCCCCTTACTCCTGACCTCCAGAATTCCTTTATGTCTATCCCATGCATTCTTAAATCCCGTGATTGTTTCAGCCCCCACCACTTCCTCTGGCAGGGTGTTCCACTTGTCCACCACCCGTTCTGTGAAGAAATTCTTCCTCATGTTTCCTCTGATATCGTCCTCCTTCAACTTCATCCCATGCCCTCTAGTCCTGGAACATCTTTTCGCTTAAAATAGTGCATTCCTGCACCCTGTTCCTCCTGTAAGATACTTGTATGTCTCTATCATATCCCTCTCCTCCTCTCCTCCAGGAGTACATGTTCAGTGCCTCAACCTGTCCTCATAGGACTTGTGATGCAATCCATGCACCATCTTTGTTGCCCTCCTCTGAACCTTCTCTACCCTGTCTATGTCCTTACGTGAGGTAAGGTCTCCAGTACTGCACTGTACTCCAGGTGCGAGCCTCACTAGTGTCTTGTATGGTGGAATTATGACCTCCCTTTTCCTGCTGGTGATGCCCCTGCCTATGCATCCCAGCATCCTATTTGCTTTACCTGCTGCCTTGTCACACTGTTTCCCTGCCTTGAGGTCATCAGAGATGATAACCCAAGATCCCTTTCCTGCTTGGTGCATGCTATATCCTCACCCCCAACTGATATATTGTGCCAGGGTTTTGTGTCCATATGCATTATCTTGCACTTCCTTGCATTGAATTTCAACTGCCAAACCCCTGACCATTCTTCAAGTTTCTGCAGGTCCCTTCTCATTCTGTCTACACCTCTGGTGTGTCTACTCTGTTACAGAGCTTTGTGTCATCAGCGAACAGTGAAATTCTGCCTTCTAGGTCCCAAGAATGTCACTGATGAAGATATTGAATAGTACCCGGTCCCAGCACTGATCCCTGTGGTACCCACTGTCCTCTTCCCTCTGTGGAGTGACAGCCATTTACCACCACCCTCTGTGTCCTGCTGCCCAGCCAGTTACCTACCCACGCACTACTGTCCTGCCCACACCCATATTCCCAGTTTGTGCAATAGTCTTCTATGTGGCACAGTGTCAAAGGCCTTGCTGAAGTCCAGATAGCCATGTCCACTGCCCTCCCGGATCCACCTCCCTAGTCACCCAGTCAAAAATTCAATGAGGTTGGTCTGACATGACCTTCCCTGGTGAAACCATGCTGCCTTTTGGTCCTGTAGTCCATTGACAACCAGATGTTCCACCAATCTCTCCTTCAGTAGTGCTTCCATGATCTTCCCCACTACCGAGGTGAGGCTGACTGGTCTGTAGTTCCCCGCTTCCTCTTTGTTCCCACTTTTGTATAAGGGGACTACATCTGCTATCCTCCAGTCTTTGGGTACCTTCCCTGTTTCTAGTGATTGGCTAAACAGGATAGCAAGAAGTTCAGCCACCACCTCTCTTAGTTCTTTAAGGACCCTGGGGTGCACCCCATCTGGCCCCATTGCTTTATCAACTCTTATTACTTCCAGTTCCTTCAGGACCCTTTCTCGTGTAAAGGGACTTGTGTCCATTTCTGCACCATTCTCACCCCTTGTACTCCATTCAGACCCATTACCCTCCTCTTCCTCAGTAAAGACTGAGCAGAAATACCTGTTCAATATGTCAGCTTTACTGTTGTCATCCTCACACAGCCCCCATCCTCCCCTTCAGTCTCACTATCCCTCCCTTTGCCTTTCTTTTTCACTTATGTACCTGTAAAGGTTTGTCCCTCTACCCACTAGATTTTGCAATGTGTTCTTCTGTCTGAGCTTTGGCTTCCCTTACTGACCTCCCTGCCTCCTTGCTTCTCCTGGTACTTCTCCTATCCCTTCTGCCTGTGTCTTTTTGTATTGCCTGAATGCAATCTTTTTGGCTTTCACTTTCTTTGCTACCTCTTTGGAAAACCATAATGGTCTCCTCTTCCTTTTCCTCTTGCTAACCTGTTAATACATAATTCTGTTGCTCTTGTAATCCCCATTTTAAATACTTCCACTGTTCCTCAACCCCTGATTCCTGTCCCATTCCCTTAATGCCTCTTTCAAGAATCTCCCATTTTCTCAAAGTTTGCCCCCCAAAATCCAGGATCGTGTTTTGTGTGGTTTGGTTCTGCTCTTTCTGTGATTTCAAACCACAGTGACTGGTGGTCACTGTTCCCCAGGTGCTCCCCCACTCTTACCCCATCACACTGTCCCTGTTTGTGAGCACAAGGTCCAGTATTGCCTTCTGCCGAGTTGGTTCCATGACCAGTTGCTTGAGGAAGGCACCCTGAAGGGAGTCCAGGATAAATCTGCTCCTAGTTGATGCTGCTGCTGGGATGCTCCAGTCCACGTCTGGAATATTGAAGTCTCCAACCAGTACTACCTCACCCTTGTCTGCCATCCTCTGGATGGCTAGCATCAGCTCCCTATCTGTTTCTTCCTCCTGGGCTGGTGGTCTATAGACCACACTTGTGCGGATGGCTGGCCCCATTTTCTTTTCCAGCTTAACCCACAGTATCTCGCCCCATTTGTTCCTCCTGGATCTCTGTGGCCCTTATGTCATTTTTCACATACAGTGCCACTCCTCCTCCTTCCTGCCTGCCCTGTCTCTTCTGAATATGTTGTAGCCAGTATGGCAACCCCAGTCGTGGTTATCATTACACCAGGTTTCAGTGATGGCTACAATGTCCAGGTCTGACTGCACCATGACAGCCTCCAGATCTTCCATCTTGTTGCTAAGGCTCCTGGCATTTGCACACATGACTTTCCATGATTTGACCTCCCTAGACTGTTTCGCTGCTCTGCTCCAGCCCCTTCCTTGGTTGTCCTTTATCTCTGGTTCACCTTGCTGTCTGCCCTTCTGCTGAATTTGCCCCTATTCTGCCTATCCACCTCCTGGGCGCTAATCTCCATCTTTTGCACTTGGCTAACCTCCACATCCTTTCCTTCCATTTCTCGGGTACCTCTATTTGGTTGTCCCTGTTTGGCAGTGTGGCATATGAGTTCTTGAGTGGAATAGGATCTGGGATGTGCCTCTGCCTGACTAGTCTAACCCTCCCTGGGCCCACTGTCATCCAAGTACTCCTCGTTCTCTGCATCTTTTGAGGCAGCTGCATTGGACTAGTGGTCTCTGGATAGGGGTGTGGTATCCTGACCCAGTTTACTTCCGCTCTGAGTCTGGCTACCTCATCCTGCAGTCCAGAAAGATGCATGCAGATGGGCAGCATCTCAGTGTCCAGAAGATCTGCCTGAATATGGCTGCCCCACAGCCACTGCATTGCACCACTCCCCACATTATACTGCAATTATACTGCTATTCCACTACTTGTCTGCTACTGAAGCTCTCCTAGTTCCCTTTTATTAATTTACTGTCCTAAAATCCTGCCACTGTTCCTCTATAATATTTGAAAATACATACACTTCTATCTCACCTCTTTATCTTTACCATCAAAGGTAACTACAATCACAATAATCTACCTTCTACTAATACAGATTCTATCACAGAATCAGAGCACAATGCAAAAACATCTGCTACTTAGCAACAACAAACAGGTGACAACAAACCAAGTTGATGTAGCTTTTTTTAAAATAGAAAAAAAAATGTAGTCGTTTAAACCAATAGAAATCAGCAGTTCCAAAAGCACCTTGACTACAAGAAAGAACACAGTACCACACTCTTGTTGAAGATCCCTTTGCCTTTACCACAAAAAGACTGACTTTATGAAACTGCCGGCGGTTTCTGCCCCTTTGAGGGCCAGCAGGGGCCGGTCTGGCCATTCTAATAGCAGTCCTAGTTTTCTCAGTGCCTCCAGTGCCTGCTCCAACTGTCGGCCAAACAGGGAAACGCTATCAAATGGAAAATTCATGACACTCTGTTGAGCATCATTTGTGAACCCCAAAGTCCGTAACCATGAGTGGAGTCGGGTGCATATCCCAGCTGCCCTCGAGGCAGTGTCAATGGTGTCCATAGCAGCCTTAAGTTGCTGATTACTTGACTCAGTGACTCTAGTAATAGTCTGGAGAAGCTCTGAACTAACATCAGACTCTAGAAAAGCCTCCACATAGGCTTTTAGCGAATGCCAGAGGGTATACTCGTATTGTGAGAAATAGCCCTGGTAGCTAGCAATACACATTCCTAGGGTAGCAGCAGCGAAGACTCACTTCACCAAGGTGTCAGTTTTATGTGATTCTTTATTTACTGGATGAGCTGTAGATTCATGAGGGAGAATGGCTTTGTCATTTTCTGCTAAGACCACTATGGTATCTGCAAAGGTTTGACAGGCCTGAATTGGTCGATCCTTAGTGGGAGCATACTTCCTGGCTATACACTTAGCCACAGAAGGTATAAGTACTGGACTGTCCCACAACATCTGTGAAAGAGTCTCGAAAGAGCACTGTACTGGAGGTGTCAATTCAACTGGAATTTCTGGGACATGCAGATACTGAAGGCGTAACAGCTTCCCAGGATCCACCTCCAAGTCTGGAGAGAGAGAAGACAGACAGAGAAGAGTGTAGAATTCTTATTCTTCAGGAGAGATTTAAAGGAAATGCCCTCGACCAAAGACTCTGCTGAAGCAAAGGGCTTACTTTCCACTCCAAAGGACGAATATTCATCGTAGTCGTCTCCTAATAGCAGATCAGGATCAATATCATCTCCTACTAGCCCAGGAGGGATAGTATATAAAGAAAAGGGACGAAAGAGAGCAGGAGGCAGTGCTCTTTGAATCGTAAGAAGAAAATCCCAGCACCCGCAGCGGTGGCAAAAACAGCACCCAACGTGGCGCTGCAAACTTAACTCTAAAGCAGCGCAACATGACCATGCAGCCCTGGAGACCCCAACCCAAAACAAACCCTGGGGCACGCAAGGCTGAAGAGCTAAAAACATGAGTAGGAGAAGGTAGCACCTGTGCTGGCCCCTGCGCCGCAGCCATGTGAGGGGGAAAAGCACAAGAGCACGGTGTCAATGGTACCAAAGATGATGCCGCATGACTAGGCTGACCCAACTGTCCCACCCGCGAGTCCAAAGCCCCCAGGCCTGAAGGCCCTGGGTTCGGCTCCATAAGAGCGGTCCAATGATGGAACTGCTCACCGGAGGAGCCCCCAGGGGGCGAGGAAGGACACCAGAGTCGAGGATGCCAGCCACCTGGAACTGAAGCTACAGGCCACCCCAACTCAGTCAGGGTCGGCCTCCTATTCCCTTGCTACCAATGATCTTCGTGTAGACGTACCAGAGGATGACCTCGAGCCATACCATTTTTTCTACGACCGGCGGGACAAAGAAGAACTCAAGGCCAGCGGTGCTGGGTCCCAAAGATTGGGAACAGGCCAGCTTCTTTTTTGTGCTAGGAGAACCGCCCTTCTCCCAAAGCAGCAGACTGCCCGTGGTCAGATTCCACCCCGTTGAGGTGAGCTGAACCATCCAGCCCTGCTGTTGAAACAGCTTTCATGCAAAGTCTCCTTACCGTCACCAGCCCTGTTTATGGACAACTCCATCGAAGACAGGCTGAAGAAGACTTCTCTGTTCTTCGTAGAGACGAAAAGAAAAAAACTAAAAAAAAAAAAATAATATACTAAAACTAATCAAATACTGAACGACTATGCTGCTGACACATATATGTGAAGATTTGACTCCAGGTGGGAAAGCGACAGTCACTGAAGTGCACTCTACGGCAGGGGAAAAAAGGAACTGAGGTGTTAGAGGGTCGACGCTGAGGAAGCCTATATGGCGCAGGATGGTCTTGCAGCACAGCGCATGAGCGGTCCTTCCTCAATGCCGGACTTCCTGAAGATTTTTGACTCCCGCTCGGTACTAGTGCCTCCGGCGTAGTCCCACTAGTGTGAATGAGTGGTGGAGACCATGTCCAGAAAATCTTTAATATTTTCACCCCAGATTTTCAACATAGCCTTCTTATTACCCGAGCTTTCTGTATGTCACAGCTGTCATTTTTCAAATGCTGTCCAAAATCTGTGTTTGCACCTGTGGAACGGGACGGCATTCTACGTCACATGACAAATCTAACAGTTCCAGAAATCCCAAATAAAGGTTTCTTTCGTCTCCTGGCTTCAGTGTGCCTGTGTGTACAGGGCAAGGGCAGCCTGGCAAAATAAATCTTTGACTTGTGTCATCGGGGGTCTCACGAGAAATTTAACAGTCCCATAAATCCCAAACAGAAGTTTCTTTTTCCCCTCTGGCTTCAAAGTGGCTGTGTGTACAAGGCAAGGACAGGCTGGCAAAATAAATCTTTGACTTGTGCCATCCAGAGGAGAGAGGAGGGGGGGGCAGAAATTAAAGAGTCCCAGAAATCAGGCTGAGCAGTGGGCCTTGCTTGGGGTCCAAAGCGTGGTAGTGGGATTCAGAATCCTGATGACAGTAACCAGCGCTGGGAGAACATAATAAACACAGCATGTACAACTGCAATACCAACAGCGAACTTTCGGCATTGACAAATGCTTGTTATGTTACTGTTATTGATAATACTAAAATGCTGCTTTCGGATTTTAGAACTGCCCCTGGTTTTCCAGTGCTTCCTGACCTGTGCCTCAATGACATCACTTCTGCCACATCAGGTCCTCGTACCAATGCCACAATTTGCAGAGCAGCCTGTCTTCATCCAAGGAAGATGAAGAGCACCGACTACGCTTCTTGCTTGATGGCCGAGAGCAGGAAAGTACAATTACATAAGAACTTACAGCAGATCTTCGAGAGGAGTTCTTGCAGCACGCAAAACCAGTAGGACTGAAGTCGCCAGGACCACATGGAAAACATCTAGATAACAGTCCACTAAGGGGGACCGCCCCCGCCAATGTCAACATGCTGAAGTCCACCTATTGTATAAAGGGGGCAAAACCCCAGGCCTATCTCAGTTATCCTGCTGGAGACCCCTGCGCAGAAGGTAAAAATGGAGAACGGAGGCAGTTCCTCAGAGCCAAGGAAAAGATAAAGTGCAAAGGAGAAGCAGCTATCGGGAGGGGGGGCACCTGCTGCAAGAGCTCCTTTCAAACTACTGGTACAGTAAGCTCTTACATAACTGTACTATCTTTTTTTGAGGGGGCTCTTGCAGCAGGCAACATCGATAGACTGAGTCCCAAGCAGTACCAGAACCTATCAAAAGGGCAGCCAGGAGAAGGCAGAAGATGTCAACGGACAAGTTCAGGAAAGTAGGCCCTGAAGGAGAGTGTCTGAAATTGGCCCTGCACTAGGAAGCAACGTCCTGACTGCAGTGACGGATGTGAACAGAACTCCAAGTGGCAGCTGTACAAATGTCTGCAGCAGAGACATTCCTGAAACTGGTGATAGAGGCAGCCATACCTCTGGTGGAGTATCCCTTAACCACCCCAGGCAAGGGCTTGTTGTACTTACAGTAACAGTAAACAATGCAATTTGCCAACCATCTCGACAAACACTGTTTCGAAACAGGTGCCCCTTCTCTCTTGGGGCAAATGAAACAGACTAATCAGTCTTTCTAACCAGTTGGGTACGATTTGTGTAATAATAGAGCACCCTATGAATGTCCAAAGTATGCAGTATGTCCCTTCCCCCGACTAGAATACTCAGGGAAATATACACTCAGGTGGATATATTGATTCAATGTAAACTCAGACACCACCCTCGACAGAAACTTAGGATTAGTACGCAAAGACACCTTGTATTTGTGAAAAACTAAGTAAAGCTCTTTACACATCAGAGCGTGGAGCTCAGAAATCCTTCGAACAGAATGAACAGCAACTAAAAATAACACTTTCTATGACAGAAAGTGCAACTCGCAACTCTCAGCTGTCTCAAAGGGAGGCAAAGTGAACTTTTCCAACATAAAGAGAAGATCCCATGGAAGGTGGGGTCCCGAATGGGAGGTTTCAAGTGTAGGATACCCCACAAAAATGTGCGAGATATCTCCAGATGGGCAACAACTTTGTCTTCAATAGGTGCATGGTATGTAGAGATGGCAGAAAGGTGCACCTTAAGAGATGAGTGCCCCAGACCTGAGTCTGAAAGGAAGAGTAGGTACTGGAAAATCAGATTCATCGGACACATAAAGGGATCCAGGTGGCAAGCAGTGGCCCAGAGGGAGAAGCGTTTCCACTTCATGGCACAAGTGGCTCTGGCGGAAGGCTTTCTAGCAGCCACAAGGACATAACCGACTCTGAAGGAAACCCCCAATGTGGGTGATAGCAAAATCTTCAGGAACCACGCATGTAAATGTAGGGACTTGAGGTTAGGATGGACCAGGGTGCCCTGTTACCAGGAGAGCAAGCTGCTGCACAGGGGTAAGGGAACTGGAGGTTCCACTGCCAGCAGCTGCAGCAGAGGGAACCAAATCTGATGCAGCCAGTAGTGAGCTATGGGAATCATCTATGCCCCCTCTGACTAAAACTTGAGGAGAACCCTCTGCAGGAATGGGAAAGGAGGAAAGGTGTACAGGAGGTACAGTTATGTAGGAACTTAACATAACAATAGATCTTCGAGAAAGGTTGTTTCAGTAGGTCATTACATATAGGACTGGCACCACCTGGCGTCGGGCCGAATGGCAGACTTTTCTAGCAATCCCTGATGGGGGACCGCCCACCTGACGTCAGCGTGGCCGTATATAGTGGGCAGTCCCCACGCAGAGGGCCTGACCTGCTGAGTGGGGTTTTGACAGGCGGTCCCCACGCCTGCCCTCCAGTTCTCCCGCCGGAGCCAGGAGGAGGCCTGACAGCAGGAGCAAACAGGATTTGGAGTCCCTGTAAGAAATAAAATAAGGTGAAGGGAGGGAGGGAAAAATATGACCTACTGAAGGAACCTCTCTCGAAGATCTACTGTTACGTAAAGTTCCTACATAATTGTACTATCTTACTTCGAGAGGGTCCCTTCAGTAAGTTATTTCCTCCAAAGACAGACAGAGAAACAAGGGTGGAGGAGAAAATAACTCCCAACAGAAACTGGGAACCAGAATGGACCCAGCCTAGGACAGAAGACCCTGCAAGATAGCTACGCCAAAGCCAGCCCTCTGCTTAGAAGCAATGTCCAGATTGTAGTGTTTAGTAAAGGTGTGGACAGAACTCCAAGTGGCTGCGGTGCAAATATCGGCCGCAGAGACGTTCTGCAAAAAAGACAGCGGAAGCAGCCATGCCCCTAGTAGAATGACCTCTGATGGGACCCGGCAGAGGTTTTTCGTACTTTTGATAATACCGAATTCAGTTGCCTAACCATTTGGAAAAGCACTGCTTCAAAACCGCTTTGCCCTTCGACCTGGGGGCAAAAGAAATGAAAAGCTGATCGCAGCTACAAAATTCCTTGATTCTGTGTGTGTACCACCTAAGAATCCGATGGACGTCCATGGTGTGCAGGAGTGCCTCACCTCTGTTCGAAGGGAATGGAAAGTAAACAGGAAGCTCTACTCATTGGTTCAGTGTGGCTTATGACACCACCTTGGGTAAAAACTTAGGATTTGTCCTGAGGACCACCCAGTCCTTGTGGAAAATAAAAAGGCTCTTTATTAACCAGAGCGTGAAGCTCAGAAATCCTTCAAGCTGACGTAATGGCAACCAAAAATAAAATCTTCCAGGGAAGGAAGCACAAGTCACAGCTCATGGCTGGTTCAAAAGGGGGAAGAGTGAGCTTCTCCAACGAAGTTCAAATCCCAAGGTGAAATTGGACTGAGGATATGGGGGTTTCAGATGGAAGATCCCTTTCAGAAAGGTTTTTGAGACCTCCAGCTGAGCCACAGGTTTACTATCCACCAGCTCATGGTACGCTGAAATTGCCAAAAGGTGGACCTTCAGGAAAGAATATGACAGACCTGAGTCTAAAAGATGAAGGAGGTATTCCATGACTTGTGGGGCAGAACAAGAAAAGGGGTTCCAACTCTTGGCAGTTGCCCAAATGGAAAAACATTTCCACTTCATGGCATAAATATAATGAGCAGAGGGTTTTCCAGCCTATGAAATAACCTGAACTACTTGACAGGAGACCCCAAAGTGAGAAACTGCTATGTCTGCAGGGACCACGCATGAAGATGCAGGGTCTTGAGCACCGGATGACCAAGACAACCTTGATCCTGAGTCAAGAGGTTGTGGGTCATTGGTAGTCGAACCGGTGGTTCCCTCGACAGCTGTTGTAGCAGCAGGAAAGTACAGGTATGTAAGAACTTACCATAACAGTAGATCTTCGAGAACAGCTCTTGCAGCAGGTTGCACCATCAGGACTGAAGCCGGCAGGCGCCAGGACCTCACGGAAATTTTCTAGCTAGCAGTACACAGCAGGGACCGCCTCAGACATTGGTTCCGCCCCCGACGTCAAGTGTAGTACAAAAGGAGGTGGTCCCCCAGAATCCCCAGTTCTCCCGCTGGAGACTCCCGGCCGCTCGATGACATCAGAAGAGAAGAGAAGAATGAGGATCCACCATCAAATGGCAAACAAAAAAAAGGCTGTGAACGCCTTATCCTAGGAGAAGGATGTTGGAACCAGAATCTACCTCCAGCGGGGATGGTGGGAGGGAAAGTACCTGCTGCAAGAACTGTTCTCGGAGATCTACCGTTACGGTTAAGTTCTTACGTAACTGTACTATCTTACTTTGAGAAACAGCTCTTGCAGCAGATTACACCATTAGGACCAATTCCCAAGCAATTCTGGAAATCACACACCATCGGGAGGAGGGAAGGTAGAAATCCTCGAATGACATCAAGCCTAGGACAGAAGTCCCTGAAGGACTGCTAGACCAAAATCTATTCTTCGCCTCGACACGATATCCAGGCTGTAATGCCTGATGAAAGTGTGAACGGAGCTCCAAGTAGCTGCAGCACAAATAGCTGAGGTGGATACGTTCTTTAAAACTGCAAAAGAGGTAGCCACCCCTCTGGTGGAATGACCCCTAACCGTGCCCGGTAGGGGTTTGTTGCGCTTCTGGTAACAGAACGTAATACACTGGATGAGCCACCTGGACAGCGATCGTTTTGAAACAGGAGCTCCCATCATCCTGTGGGCAAAGGAGACAAAAAGCTGGTCCCATTTTCGGTGGTGTTTAGTTCTGGTCAGGTAGTATCTGAGACACCTATGCACATCTAAAGTGTGCAGAAGGGCTTCTCCTCGATTAGAGTACTAGGGAAATACACTGGTAAATTGATATCCTGATTAAGGGTGAGTGCTGAGACCACCTTAGGCAGAAATTTAGGATTAGTCCGTAGGGATACCCTGTCTTGGTGAAAAACCAAATAAGGTTCTTTGCACATAAGTGCATGGCGTTCAGAAATTCGTCTGGCCAAGGCAACGACAACTAAAAACAGCATCTTCCAAGAAAGAAGACGTAGCTCGCAGTCTGCGGCTGGTTCAAAGGGTGGCAGCGTAAGCTGTTCCAGGACGAAGGGTAGATCCCATGGTGGAGTCTGATCCTTAATCAGGGGCCTAAGGTGGAGGACACCCCTCAGGATGGCACGTGTCATGCCTAATTGAGCTATACTGCGTTGGCCTATAGGGATGTGATAGGCTGAGATGGCACAGAGATGTACCTTGATCAAGGAGTAAGCCAATCCTGACTGGAAAAGGGACAGCAGGTAGTCCAATAAAACTTCTCTGGACAGTCCAAGGCGAAAAGTCGGCTGATTGAACCCATAAACAAAACCTCGCCACTTCACGGCGTAGGTCGACAGGACCGGCTTCCGGCGGCAGCGATAATATCTGCTACTCTTTGCGAGACCGTGAGTCCATCATGGCTATGTCTCTAGGAGCCAAGTGTGTAGGTTCAGGAACGTAGGTCTGGGTGGACCAAGGAACCCGCCTCCTGAGACAACAGAAGTGGAGCTGATTGGCAAGCGGCACTGGAGGGTCCCTGGACAGCTGATGCAAAGAGGAACCAGATCTGCCTGGGCCAAAGGGCACGATCAGTATCAGTGTCGCTTGCTCTCTGCAGTTTCAGAAGAACCCTCTGGATCAATGGAAAGGGGGAGGCATAGAGAATCTGCCCACTCAGGAGAGGGACAACCATCTGTGAGAAAACACCAGGCCCTGGATCTAGTGAGCAAAAACTGGGCAGTTTTGCATTGGATGGGGATGCAAAAAGGTCTAATTCTGGTGTACCCCATCTGCGAAACAGATCCTCTGCTACCTCCTGAAGCAGTTCCCATTCATGGACTCTGGCCTGAGAGTGGCTCAGGCAGTCTGCGATGACATTGTCCACACCCGGAACATGAAAAGGCAATGAGGTTTGCGCTGTGTTGCAAGACCCAATCCCACACTCTCATGGCCTCCCTGCAAAGCGGGTAGGAATGGGTGCCTCCTTGTTGAGGTAGTACATCACCGCGGAATTGTCTATTTGTAACAGAAGTGTACCCGGTGGGATCTCCGACTGTAAGGCCTGCAGGGCATAAAGAACTGCCCTAATTTCCAGGATATTTATGTGGAGATGAGTCTCTTGGTCTGTCCACAGGCCCTGAGACCGGACACAGTCAAGGTGTGCTCCCCAGCAGAGCCCTGAGGCGTCCGTGGAGAGTGTCACAGTCGGGGACGGCGCAATGAAGGGGACTCCCACCGAAAGATTCGAGTCTAGCCACCATTGCCAATCTCTGATTACAGCATTCGTGATCCGGACTGAATGCAGCAGATGGTCTTGCTTTTGGTCCCATTGGACCCTTAACATCCACTGGGTTACCCGCATGTGGAGACGGGCTAGAGGGACTGTTGCAATGGCTGCAGCCATGTGTCTGAGCAGGCAAAGGACCAGTCTGGCAGGAACAGTCTTCTTCGTCGAAACATCCCTGATGAGGGATTTGATGTGCTCCGCTCTGTCCTGGGGGCTTTCCCTTGGACAGTGTCCAGAACTGCACCTATGAACTGCAGTGTCTGGGGCGGAACCAGGTGTGACTTCTCGTGATTGATGATGATGCCCAACGTCTCGAACAGGGACCGAATGCAGTGAATAGCAGACATCAGGGCCTCCCAGGAGGGCGCCATGAAGCCAATCGGTCAGGTAGGGGAACACGTGGTGGCCTTGTCTCCTCAGAGATCACTTCGACCACCATGCGCCGTGGCTTACCGAGTGCCAATGACAGCCCGAAGGGAGGGCTCGGAACTGATAGTGGCGACCCTGAACCAAGCACAGAAACTTCCTGTGCGCCTGAGCAATAGGTATATGCAGGTAGGCATCCTGCATGTCTAAGGCCACTAGAAAGGCGTCCTGCTTGAGCATGGGAATCAGACCTGGGAGGGTCACCATGCGGAAGCGTTTGTACAGGACCGAGTCGTTGAGGTCGCTGAAGTCCAGTATCGGACGGAGGTCCCCTGTCTTCTTTGGAACCAGAAAGAAGTGAGAACAGTATCCTAGACCCCTCTGGTTCCATGGTACGTGCTCTATGGCTTCTTTTTCCAGAAGCGCGAGCACCTCCTGCTGTATGAGCAGGGCATGCTGACCAGTAGCAGGGACAGCAGGGGAGGTCTTGCCGGTGGGTGGTCGAGAAATTCTATGAAATGACCTTTCTTGACCAACTGAAGAACCCACCTGTCGGTGGTGATCGACTGCCACCCTAACAAGTGGGAAGCGATGCGACCCCCGACCTTCTGTGTCCGTTGATTCAGAGGAGGAGCAGGGGCCAGGAAGGAGTCATGCTGTGGCAGCACTGGTCCCTGCGGGCTGGGCCGTTTTTTTGTAACGTTGACCTCTGCCTGGGGACGACTTGGCCTGGGCTTTACCCTGAAAAATGCCCCTTTGCTGCTGGCCAGAACGTAGCTGCTGCCTTTGTTGCCGGCTGCGAAAGCGGCTCTGGTTCCTACGAATGGAACTAGGCCTGGATCTGTACATGGCCTGTACAGATCGGACTGCCTCCCCTGCGTCCTGCAGTTTGGTGATGACCTTCTCCGCGGATTCACCAAAGAGTACCTCGCCGTGATACGGGACATCGAGAATGTTTTTCTGTACGTCTGCTGTGAGGCCAGAGTCACGGAGCCAAGAGTGTTGCCGGAGACAAACGCCTGAAGCTGCAGCTCTGGCAGATGAGTCCGCAGAATCGTATGCAGCTCTAAGTACTTGGGTACACACATCTGACCCTGTGCGGAGAAAACTGAGGAGCTCCGCCTTTTGATCGCCATTGGGAAGCTTATCTACCAGGTCCTGGCCCTGTTCCCACAGGGCGTTCTGAAACTGTACCATGTGGGTAAGATGGTTCAGGGACCCGATGGCGCATGTAGCAGCTACGTATGTGCGCCTCCCCAGGGCATCCAATTGCTTGGATTCCTAGTCCGGTGGCTGTGTGCTCATGTGTTGAGGTCTTTGAGACCGGTCATGTGAGGCCGTGATGACCAGGGAGTCTGCCAGAGGTTGTTAGCCAAGTACTGGTTGTCTCTCGGAGCCTTGTACAGGCAGTCAGCCTTCTTCGGCACTGCGGGAGTGGAGTGCGGACGCTTCCACACAGCCTTAGTGACGTCAACAAAAGTGTCCACCAAAGGTGGGACTACCACAGGCTTCGGGTCTTTCTGCCGAAGATGCAGACAAGGCGTTGTCGTTCGGGGTCAAGGTCTTCAGCATCCAACCCCATGTTGTCCTGGATGTGCCTCTGATCTCAGCGAAAGAGGGATCATCCAGAGGAGACCTGGTGAGGTCATGTGGGTCAGAAGAGGAGATGTTGAGCGGAGGAGGAGATCTGGAGTAGTCCGAGGTGTCTGATCTGGAGTCCTCCCCCGGAGTATACCGACATCGTCTGGGTCGCTTGGGGCTGGGAGACCCTGATGGAGATCTGGAGGGAGGCCTTCTCCTGTCTTTAGATCTGCCCCTAGGAGGTGGAGTCTGTTCCTTGGGAGTTGGTGGTCGTCCTGCTGGTCCCTTAGGTGGAGGAGGGGGCATAGGAGGTGAAGAAGTAGGAGAAGGAGGAGTAGGAGGTTTAACAGGGACCACATCCTTTTCGGATGGTGTCCCACCAAAAAGTAAAGTGCTCCTTTACTTCTTCAATATTCATACCCGACTGGCATGGCGCCAGTGGTCTGACGCCAGCGTCGGGTCCCTGGGTGTCTCCGGGTTCAGGGAAGGTTCCCGCGGGAGCCCGGCATCCTCGGTGTCACCCGCCTAGTCTTCGGGCAGTGTAGCATCCTCCTCAGTCGAATCCTTATGACCGGCGTCTGCCGGTGGGGGGGGGGTCTTCCGCTCCCGAGAATGCGATGCCGACGTCGGCCTCTTGGCCAATGCCCTTGGATCCGGTGAACGCCCAGCTGGCGACGGGTGTCTGAACGGTGTCATCGGTTTCTGCGAGTGCCTGGCCGACTTCAGATGCTTGGCCGACGTCGGGTCAGACGCCCGCTTCAGGGATGTCGGGTCCTTAGCCTGTCTCGGAGGTGGAACAGGACCTCTGGGAGGTTGGGAGACCGACCTGGAGTCGGTGTCCCGACATCGGGTGACAGATGAAGATTTATGGCGCTCGGAAGACGTGGAAGAGGCCTTGGATGGAGTGGAGGAAGCTAGTGCCTCAAAGTCTTGATCGGCTGGAGCGAAGAAGAGCCGCCTGAAGCCTGGACCTTAACCGGGGATGGCTGTGACCGAGCCCTGGAGGGAGAGCGGTCCAATCTGGTGGAACCTGAGCTGCGGGAGTCTGAGGCCCCGGTTGGTGATCTAAACCTAACTTTCTCCTGGTGCTTATGGGCCTTCGAGGACGATTCTCCCCAGAGGAAGGTTCTTGGTCCATCCTTTTGAGCTTTTCTTCAAGAAGATATACCTGTAGTGCCTTCTGACAGCAGATCCTGGTGCAGCTATTGAACCCTTGGCAAAAGGTGCAGGCCTTGGTATCGTGGTCCGGGCCTAGGCAACGCATGCAGAAGGAGTGAGGATCCTTGAAAGGGATCTGTTTTCCGCAGGCACACTTAGAAAGGTGACCCTCAAGCGAAGGAGTTGGAGAGGACATCAGTTAGCGAAAAAAACACACAGAAAGTTCTGTAGCCGTACGCTAGGTAGAGACCGAGAGGCCGATGCTGGCAAGTCGACGGGCAGGAAAAGAACTGGGGATTCTGGAGGACCGCCTCCTTTTGTACTATGCCTGACGGGGGCGGAACCGACATCGGAGGCGGTCCCCGCTATATACTGCTAGCTAGAAAATTTCCGTGGGGTCCTGGCACCTGCCAGCTTCAGTCCTAATGGTGTAACCTGCTGCAAGAGCTGTTTCTCGAAGTAAGATCCAAATTTGTCTCGGCCAGAAAGGGGCGATGAGAATTATCCTCGCCTTCGCTGCCAGTAGCTTGAGAAGGACCCTCTGGAGAATGGGAAACGGAGGGAAGGCATACAAAAATGTCCCTGTCCAAGAGAGAGACAGCGCATCATGCCAGAAAGCACCATGCCCTGGAACGAGCAAGCAAAAACTGGGAAGTTTTGCGTTGTATTGGGAGGCGAAAAGGTTGATTTCGGGACACCCCATTTTAGGAAGAGAGATTCTGCCACTTCCTGATTTAATTCCCATTCGTGAGTTAGGGTCAGAGACCTGCTTAGACTGTCCACCAGGACATTTTGGATGCCTGGAACATGCACGGCAACTAAGGCCAGATCGTGCTGGACCGCCCAGTTCCACACTCACATCATCTCCCTGCACAGGGGGTATGAGCAAGTTCCTCCTTGTTTGTTGAGGTACCAAACTACCGACATGTTGTCCATTTGGACCAGCAGTGATCCTTTGGGGAGGAGGGTCTGGAAGGCCTGCAAGGCATACAAGACCACCCTCATCTTCAGAACGTTGATGTGTAATGATGCCTCCAAGCTGGACCATAGTCCTTGTGCTTGGTGTTCCCCTAGATGTACTCCTCATCCCTTGCTCAATGTATCTGTAGTTAGGGATGCTGAAAGGAAGACACACAGAAAGGTTGCAGTGGTACCTCCACCATAGCAATTCTTTCTGAACTGCAGACACCTGGACTGGAAGGTCTAGGTCGTCCAGGAGTTGATCCCACTTCACCCACAAGGACCACTGAGTAACCCTCATGTGGAGCCTCGCCAAGGGAACAGTAGTGATGGAGGCTCCCATCAGGCCGAGAAGGCGTAGGATCTCTTGGGCCAGGATGATCCTGGACAAAGCCACCCATTAAGCCTGACGGATCAGGGTCTCCACCCTGTTTGGAGGAAGGAAGGCTCTGCCTTGGACTGTATCCAGAACTGCCCCAATGAACTGTAGTTTCTGGGATGGAGACATGAATGACTTGGGAATACTGACAGTAATCCCCAGTCTGCCAAAGAGGTCCAGGGTAAAGGAGAGAGCCTCCAGAAGAGAATCCCTGGACGGGGCTGAAATCAGCCAATCGTCCAGGTAAGGGAAGACCACAATACCCTGGCGAGCGTAAATAGGCCGCCACCACCGCTAGGTACTCTGTAAACAGACCAAAGGGGAGTGCTCGAAATTGGAAGTGCTCCCCTTGAAATTGGAACTGCAGGAAACTGCAGTGGCTGGGCAAGATAGGGATGTACAGGTAAGCATCCTGCATAACCAGAGCGCACAACCAGTGATTCTCCAGAATGAGTGGAAGGAGGCTCTGGAGTGTCAGCATCCTGAACTTTTTGTACCTGACGAAGCGACTGAGGCTGCTGAAGTCAAGGATGGGTCTGAAGTCTCCCATCTTTTTTGGAACCAGGAAAAATATGGGAGTAGAACCCCCTTCCCCTTTACCGGAGGGGAACGCGCTCTATTGCTTCCTTGAGCAAGAGGCTTTGAACTTCTTCTCTGACGAGAAGAGCCTGATCATTGGAGTAAGAAGACTTTTTTGGTGGAGATTCTAGAGGGAGTTCCAGAAACTCTATGGTGTGTCCAACGGACACCAACTACAGGACCCATGCGTCGGAGGTTATCGCCTTCCATTCCTTCGCATGGCGGGCAAACCTCCCCCCCACCTGCTCCTTGTCATGAGACTGAGGAGTCAGTGGGGACAGGGAGTCAGGAAGTGGCAGGATATTCAGGGATAGGACCCCCTGAACGTCTCTGGTTCTTGGAGGCTGGAAGAGTGGCTGAACCCATGGCCTTGTGTTTGCCTGGCGCTGAGTCGGGGCCTGCTTTCTCTGCCTCCTGGCCCTTTTCCGAAAGGGCTGTGGCTCCTGTTGAGTGCCCAATCGGTACATGAACCTAACTGATCTTAGGGCAAACCTCTGTCCTGGAGATCAGTAATTATGTCTTTGATGTCTCCACCAAAAAGTACTGAGCCCCGGAAGGGGGCGTCCTGAATCGCAGACTGAACCTTGCTGGCGAGGCCAGTGATGCAGAGCCAGGAATGCCACCTTAAGGCGACGGCAGTTGTTGAGGCGTGAGCCACTGAATCGACAGAGTCATATGTGGCTCACAAAGCACACCTACAGGAGAAGTGAGAGGCGCAAAGATCCTTGGAAAGCTCCTCCTTGAGGCTCGAGGATTCCACTGACTGGACTCGGGCCTCTAACCTGGCTAAGGTAGCCTTTTGGTGTGACATCATGTGGGCCACATAGTTGAGGGATCTAAGCGCGCATGTGGCCGACACAAACTTTTCTACCAAACTGGTCCATCTGCCTCGACTCTGTCTGGAGGAGAGGTGCTCATGTGCAGCGGAACAGTCATGAGCAGCTGAAATGATGACAGAGTCCGCCTTAAAATGCATCTTAAGAAATGGAGCTTCTTTCGGCGCCCAGTATATCCTGTCTGCCCTCTTGGGGACAGCAGGGAGAGAATGAGGCATCTGCCAGACTGTAGAGGCCCGATCCAGGGAGGAAAGGGGACTGGAGACAGACACTCTAAGTCCAGGTGTTCAGCTAGTCTCTGTCTCATGGGGTCCTGATCATCTGACTCCCAGTCGAACAAATCTTTCACGGACCTCAGATGATCGGAATAGGCAGGGTCCTCTGGGAGAGACTTGGGGGAAACCTTGCCTTTTGGACCCTCGGGTTCCTCCAAGGCATCCTCCGCCGATTCATCGGCATCCTCGTCATAGTCATCATCGTCTGTCCCCTCGTCAGGAAGATTACGAATGTCCAGAAGGGTGATGTCTTAACGTGCAGCCCCCGGGATACATACCATGGACAGAGAAGAGCTTCTTGGGGACGCAGACCTTGGGGAACGTGGAAGTGGGAGTCTTGCCTCCAGGTCTGACACCAACTACGGGCGCACCCCTTGCCACCAAGACTGGATTAAGGTCTTTAATTCCGGTGTAGCCGCAGGAGGTGGAGGGTCCGGAGGAGGTGGAGGAGTAGGTTGTGACTGAGGGGGAGGAGGAGGCATTACCAGTGGGGGTGGGTAATGATTACCCTGGTATCCCTGAAAATGGTGGTAGGAGTTATAACCAGGGTAGTACTGTCCAAAGGAGCTCCATTCAAAAGGAGGACCAGCTGGGAAATGGCCCCCAGGATACCCAAATGGGTAATGTGGGACAGTCTGGGGTCTAGTATAAATCCCCGTCACAATATCTGCCAGAAGGGGCACCCACGGACATGCTGTAGTATAAATCGGCGTGGGTCCAGCGATGGGATAGCCGTCAGTGGGACTGATGTCGGGACCGGCACCACCCGAACTAGCGCAGGAAGGGGATCCGGCATCAGAGGAGCTGGTGTCTGGGCCGGATGGCAGGACCGGGAATGGCGCCGGAGCCAAAGGCTGATGCAGACCACAGGTCCCTGGTTGTGGAAGAGTCAATGGAGTATTCGGCGTCAGGATTGGATTTGCCAGATCAGCCGGTGGGATCGGAGCCAGGATATTCTTTGGCTCCAAAGGGATCCCACCTGGAGGAGGAGGAGGGGCCTCCACTGGAGGGCCAGACGCCCGAGGAGGAGCCTCCTTTCCCGTGAACCCATCAGGAGAGCACGGGACAGACCCCCGAGGAATCCACTATGTTGAGGGGTTCCACGCTGTCTTCGCCTGAGGTACCCGTCTGAGAAGGGGAGGGTAAGGGTGAAGGAACAGGGGAAGAGGGGCGTTCTCTCCCTGGTTCTGCCGGGCGTCTGGTGAGGCGCCATTAGGCCCCAACAGAAGAACCATGCCTGAGCGGCTGAAGACAGGCATCTTATCAGATGGAGGTGGGCGAGGGAGGGGCCCCCGGAAGACTTATCGACTGGTGCTGGGCAGGTGCCCGAAGTCTGAGAAGCCATCTTACTGGCAGTTGTGCGGCCCCTGGAGGCCAATTTAATGGCCATGGCAATGCAGCCGTCGGAGGAGCAGACGGTCGACAGACCAAACGAAGATTTTCCAGACTTACTATCCAGGGTCGTCTTAGGTGGCGGCTGAGAGGCGGCCTTGCACGTCAAGGGCCGCGAAGCCTCAGTTTGGTCCTTGGAGTGCTCCCCACTCTTGAGATTTCTCCTTGCGGGGCTTCTTGAAGGGAGAAGACTTCTCAGAAGGACACTCTCTAATGCAGTACATTTGCTTCTCTAATGAAGCTAAACAGATTTTTAGAAGATGGGCCTCCAAAGCCCGCTGTCTCCACTTTTTGGTGGCCTGATTAAATGTTTGGTACTCCAAGCAGGATGAGGCAGGGTTGTCTGGGCCAAAACAAATCACGCACTTCAAATGACTGTCCTTATGAGGGATCTGCATGCCACAGGACGAGCACTTCTTCTTGGGTGAAGACATTAAGTAAGTGTGGAATCAAAAGGAAGGATTTAGCAAAGGAAAAAATAATCTGACACGGGCACTAACACGACGATCACTGTATGGAAGTCTGCAATGCAACTGACATGAGCCAACGGCAGGAAAGTACTGGAGGGTGGGTGTGGGGACCGCCCACCATATATGGCCACACTGACGGTCACGTGATGTCGGGTGGGCGGTCCCCCATCAGGGACTGCTAGAAAATTCTGCCGTACGGCCCGACACCAGGTGGCGCGAGTCCAATGACCTACTGAAGAAACCCTCTTGAAGTCAGATCCTCCCTTTCCAGGAGAGGGCAACACACTGCGCCAGAAAGCGCCAGACTCTGGATTGAGCGAGCAGAAAAGCCACAGTTTTGCACTGAGTTGGGACGAAAAAAGTTCCAACTTTGGACAGCCCCACCTGTTGTAGAGATCTGTGGGCAGGAGCTCCCACTTGTGAGTCCTAAACCTGGACCGACTGAGACAGTCTGCCAGGGCGTTTTAGACGCCTGGAACACGGACGGCTGAGAGCTCCAGGTCTTGCTCGATGGCCCAGTACAAGACTCTCATTGCCTACCAACAAAGGGGTAGGAATGAGTGCCCCCTGTTTGTTTATGTAATAGATCTACAGACATGCTCTCCTTCTGTACCAGCAGCGGGCCAGGAAGAATGTGGTTCTGGAAGGTCTGCAGAGCATAAAGAACTTCTTGCATCTCCAGTACATTGATGTGGAGATGCTGCTCTGACAGTGGACCCCAGACCCGAGGCATCTATACTGAGAATCTGCTGAAGGAACACAGGTCAGAAGGGAACCCCTCACAGGAGATTGGTAGGATTCGGCCACCACTCCAAAGTCCTCTGCACCGGGTCGGAGACCATCACCAGCTGATCCAGATGGTTGGAGCATTGGTCCCATTGGACCTTAACAGTCTAATGGGGAACCCGCACATGCAGACAGGCCAGAGAAAAGTACAGTTATGTAAGAACTTACCGTGACAGAAGATCTTTGAGAGGAGCTCCTGCAGCAGGTTACACTATAAGGACTGAAACCGGCAGGCGCCAGAACCCCAAGGAAAACTTCTAGCTAGCAGTATACAATGGAGGACCGCCCGCTGACGTCAGCCAATGGTATAAAAGGGGCAGTCCCCCAGCACCCACCAGAGACCCTGGCATGTACAGAAATTGGGAGAACTCAGGAGTTCCTCTGAAACAAAGGAAAAGAGAACAATGATGGAGAAGCAGTCACCTGGGGGATGGAGGGAAAGAAGCACCTGCTGCAAGAGCCAATTTCCAAGATCTATTGTTATGGCAAGTTCTTACATAACTGTACTGTCTTACTCCGAGGAGGCTCTTGCAGCAGGTTACACCATAACGACAAAGTCCCAAACAGTGAAAGGATTGATCCTGGTCAGCTGGGAGGAGGTAGAGGTCAGCACAAGGCTCTCAAGGGAGCAGGCCCCGTAGGACAGCGAGTCCTAAACCTGCCCTGCGTCTAGATGCAATATCCAGACTGTAATGCCGAATGAAAGTGTGGACAGAACTCCAAGTGGCCACTGCACAAATGTCAGCAATGGACACATTTCTGAAGAAGGCAAATAAAGTTGCTACACCCCTGGCAGAATGGCCTCTAACTGGGCTTGGTAAAGGTTTGTCGAATTTGTGGTAACAATAAACAATGCAGTTTAACCATTTGGAAAAATGTGGTTTTGAAACTGGAGCCCCTTCTTTCCTCGGGGTGAATGAAAAACAACTGATCAGTTTTTCTGATGGCTCAGGTGTGGTCCAAATAATAACGAAGCACCCAGTGGACATCCAGAGTATGTAGTAAGTCCTCCCCTGGATTCAAATACTCTAGGTAATAGACAGTCAGGTGGATGTCTTGATGCAGGGTAAACTCTAACACCACCTTAGAAAAAACCTAGGACTGGTCCGCAAGGACACCATGTGCTTGTGGAAAACTAAATAAGGCTCATTACACATCAGAGCCTAAAGCACGAAAATCCTCCGAGCATAAGTAATAGCAACTAAAAATAATTTCTCATGACAGAAAGCGTAGTTCGCAGCTTGCGCGGCAGGCTCAAAGGGATGCAAAGTAGGCTTTTCTAGAATGAACAAAAGATCCTAGAGAGAGACAAGGTCTTGAATGGGAGGTTTCTGATACAGACATATGAATCTACCAGCAGAAAGAATAGGTTACTCATCTGTAACAGTAGTTCTAGGAGTGGTATATGTTGTTCATCCACACTTATTGGCATGTCCCCTTTTCCCTTTAAGGATCCACCGGAAGTCTTCAAGCTGGCTCCTCGCACCCACTCGGGTGGTATATATCTCAACTCTGCCCCATGATGCCAGATCTTAGCCCGCTGGAAGCCAGGTGTTGTGCGCTCGCAGCCGGGGAGGTTGGGTGGGTCCGTGTGGATTAACAACATATACCACTCCCAGAACTACTGTTACAGGTGAGTAACCTTTTTCTAGGATCGTGGATATGCTGTTTATTCACACACTTTGGCAGACTCCTAGCAGTTCTCCGGGAGGAGGGAGGCAAGGCGCACACTCTCTACTTAGGAAACAGAGACTGGAGAACTGAGGCCCCAAAACCAGCATCCCAGCGTGACTCAAGGACAATGTGGTAGTGGGTGATGAAGGTGTTTGCTGACTTCCAGGTAGTAGCCCGGCAGATTTCTTAGATAGGGATGTCCCCTGGAAGCAGCCACCAATGCAGCAGTATGGCGGGTAGAATGAGCGCTTATCTCTCTGGGAGGCTCCATGCCCACGAACTCATAACACAAACCTACGCATGATATAATCCATCTAGCAATGGTCCACTTCGCTGCAGATCTGCCAGAAGCGGCTTCAGCGTAGGTGACAAACAGCTGGCAAACCTCTCCCCGAATTTCCGTCGTCCTCTCCTTATAGTAGGAGAGAGCACGCCTGAGGTCCAGAGTATGGAGCCTGTACTCTGCATCCGAGGTGTAATTAGGGTAGTATACCGGCAGAGTCAACACCTGGTTGAGGTGAAACTCTGACATCACCTTCGGAAGGAATTTCGGTTGGGGGTGCAGGACAACTTTGTCCCTGTGAAAGACCAGATAGGGGGAGTCCACTGAAAGCGCCTGGAGCTCCCCCTTCCTTCTGGCTGACGTAATAGCCACCAAGAAAGCCGTCTTCCACAAGTGCGAAAGCGCAGACTTGTGCACAGGTTCGAATGGCTTGCCCATGAGCTTTGCCAAAACCAGCAAAAGATCCCACGGAGGTGGAGGATCACGCAACGAAGGGGATATGTGATCCAGGCCTCTGAAAAAGCGCCCGATCACCTTTTCCTGAGCCAACGTCGGCTGACCAACCCGCGCCCGGTAAGCCGATATGGCTGCTAGGTGCACCCTAAGGGTCGATGACCGAAGACCCCCTTTGGAGAGGGACCAAAGGTAGTCCAGAATGTTAGCCACAGAGCAGGATAAGGGGTCCAGGCTTTTGCCCTGACACCAAATGGAAAATCTCTTCCATTTGAAGGCATAACATTTCCTGGTCGATTCTTTTCGAGATGCCTCAACCACGGTGTAGACATCTTCAGAAAGACCCAAAGCCTGGAACTCTAGCCACTCAGGAACCAGGCTGTGAGGTGCAGAGATTGAAGGTCCAGATGAAAGACCTTCCCCTGGTTCATTGATATCAGGTCCGGGCGTGTACACAGCCACTCCGGGGCCCTGCAGCCGAGGCTGAGGAGATCTGGATACCAGAACTGGTGTGGCCAATCTGGGGCTACCAGGATCACCCTCGCCTTGTCCCTCCTCACCTTGAGTAACACCTTGTGGATCAAGGGAATGGGGGGAAGGGCGTAAAAGAGGCCTGGGGTCCACGGCCTCGAGAAGGCATCCCCATGCAGCGAACCCTGCTGAGGGGGGCGGGCATGGTACAGCCTCAGCTTGGTGTTCTCCCTGGAGGCAAACAGGTCCACCAACGGTTTGCCCCAACGAGAGAACAGGTCGTAAGCTACCTCTGGATGGAGAGACCACTCGTGGGATGTCTGGCCTAAGCGGCTGAGAGCATCCGCCAGTTGATTCGCGACTCCTGCCACATGGATGGCTAGGAGATCCGCCTCCAGCCGGCTGACGAAGGTCCAGATCCGGAGCGCCTCCTTGCATAGCAGACGGGAGTGCGTGCCGCCCTGTCTGTTGAGGTAGTACATGGTCATGGTATTGTTCGTCTGGACTTGAACCACTTGACCCCAGAGCTGAGGAGCAAAAGCTGACAGAGCCAGTCTGACTGCCCTGAGCTCCAGCAGGTTGATGTGGCATCGGGACTCCTCGGGGGTCCAGAGGCCGTGGGCCCTGTTGTCCCCCATGTGGGCTCCCCAGCCCATGAGAGAAGCATCGGTCGTAAGGACGACCGTCGGCTCGGGGCGGACAAACGGGATTCCTTCCTGCAGATGACTCGGGACGGTCCACCACTGGAGAGCGTCCCACATCCTCTGGGTGACTGTGATCAGCTGGTCAAAAAGACCCTGACGCTGAGACCACTAGGCGGCCAGCTCCCACTGAAGGGGGCGCATGTGCAGTCTGGCCCAGCGGACCACTGAAGTGCATGCCGTCATGTAACCCAGGAGGCGCAGAAAGTCCCGGGCAGGGCGCGAGTGCCCACCCAGAAATGATTGGGCAAAGGAGGAGAGAACCTCCGCCCTGTCCGCCAGGAGCCGAGCTCTGGCTTGACGAGAGTCGAGCTCTGCCCCGATGAAGTCCATCACCTGAGAAGGTACGAGTTCGGATTTGGCCTCGTTGATCAGAAAGCCCAAGTGTGAGCAGGTTCGGAGGGTCAGGTCCCTGGACCTCCCCACCACCTGAAGGGAGGAACCCGCCAGGAGCCAGTCGTCTAGGTAGGGGTAAATACGAACCCCCTGACGCCGCAGATGGGCTGCCACCACTGCGATGCATTTGGTGAAGACCCTTGGGGCCGATGACAGGCCGAACGGCATGGCTCTGAACTCGTACAGGGTCCCTTCGACCCTGAAGCGGAGGAACCGCTGATGGGACGGACGGATAGGGATGTGGAAAAAAAAAAAAAAGAGTCCTGAAGATCCAGTGCACAGAACCACATGTTTTGCTCCAGAGATGGTATGATCTGGTTCAGAGTTATCATCCAAAAGGTGTGAGACCTGAGATACCAATTCAGGTCGTGCAGATCTAGAATGGGGGCGCCAACCCCCCCGCGTCCGTTTGGGCACCAGGAAATACCTGGAGACAAAGCCTGGGGCTGAAGGAGGATCCGGCACTCGAGCCACCGCCTCTTTGAGGAGGAGTAGCGCAATGTCATCCTGAAGGGCAGACTGGGCGACTGAGATCCTTTCCTCTCGTGGGGCACGGGCTCGGCTGGGAGGGAACTGCTTGAATTCTAGGGGCAGACCCTGCCCGACTACTTCTAGAACCCACCTGTCCGAAGTGATACTGGACCAGGCGGAAAGGAAATGGTGGAGCCGGCCCCCCACGGGAGGACCCAGAGCTGGTGTGATGGGTACGGGGGAGGCCACCCCCGGCCAGTCACTGGGCAGGCTTAGAGGAGGAGGAGGAGGAGGCACCTGGACCAGCGCCTCGGTCTCCTTTGTGGGGCTGCTGGGGACCTTGCTTGGGCCTTGGGCGCCAAGCCTGAGCCTGCTGCTGTTGCTGACCCCCCTGGAAGGGTGGTTGTCTGACCGCAGGGGAAGAATGTCGAAAGGGCTTCTTCCTGCGCTTCTGCTGGTTCTTACTTGAAGAACCTTTAGCAGAGGTGGTATCTAAGGTGGCATTAGACTGTTCGATGCGCTGCAGATGACCTGCCACTCCTGGCCCGAAGAGGTCGGTGCCAAGGAAGGGCACATCAGCTAGCTTGTGCTGAGTATCCACGGGAAAGGAGGATAACCTCAGCCAAGCCCTGCAGCGAGTGGATACCGCTGCAGCTAGTGAACGGGCACAGGAATCACCCATGTCCAGTGCAGTCTGGAGCTGTTTAGCAACAGCCCTGCCTGGTCCCTGACCTGCTTGACCGTGGTCTACATGTCAGCTGGGAGGTGAGGAAGAACTTCGTCCAGCGACCCCAAAAGGGCGTGAGAGAAGTGTGCCATAATCACTGCTGAGCTTGCCTGACGAAGGCCCAAGGAAGATGCTGCATAGACCTTCCGGGCCGAGTGGTCCATAAGTTTGGACTCCTTGTCTGGAGGGCAGTCGGTATCCGCCGAGCTGCCCGTCCACCTGAACAATGAGGCAGTCACAAGGCTTTCCGCCGAGGGGTGCTCAGTAAACCCCAAGGACCCTGTGGGAACCGCATACTTGCGTGCCATGCGGGCAGACGGAGCTGGGCAGGAGGCAGGACGCTGCCAGAGTTCCAGAGCCGGGCCAATTATGGCTTCGGCGACTGGAAAGGCCTCCGTAGGGGTATCCCCCCTCTTAAGAATATCCGTAAGGGGATATTCTGCCTTCTTCTGAATAGGCTACAGGGGCATCCCCGTGAACTCAAATGAGCCGGAGGATGCCCTGGAAGGAGGAAGGCCCTTCTTCCATGCCCGACACCGATAGCTCATCGTGAGAATTAAGGCCTGTATTATCTGAATCGGAGGAGTCCAGATACAAAGGCTGTCCACCTAAATCTCCCTCGATACGCCTAGGGCGATCGGCGTGACTGTAATCGACAGTCTGTGAGGAAGACCCGGAGACTGTTGGTCCTCCTTGGAGGACCCTCCAAGGGCAGCTGGTGGAGTTCCTACAATATTGGTGGGAGCCTGTAACGGCCGCGTCGGAGCGCACGGAGCCCGAAGGGACCGGTGCAAGGAATCGGTGTCGGAGTAGGTCAAGAGGCTGAGGCCAAGTGATAGCCGGACCGCCAAGGAGCCGGTTCGGCCTGCTAGCAGGAGTTGCTGCCACATAAGAGCCTCACAGCGTCGACGGATCTTCCGTTGAAGCCTCTCCTCGTCCGAGGAGGATGAGAGCAGTGGCAGCGCGCTTCAGAGTGTTTGTGTCCTTTCTTGGGTGGAAGCCGTGAAGAGGACTTACTCTCGATCGGACCGGCGGTGTCGGCACAGCCGATCAGGGGAAACCGGACTCTGCGAAAACCGAGGATCCGGTTCCTGTCCCTCGATCGGGAGGCCCGCGGTATGGGTCTCCTCGTCAGGGAAAGAGAGAATAGGCGTTCTCTCCAAAGAATCATTGACAGGTGTCGGTGACAACGGCTCAATAGGGTCGAGAAAAATCTCGGCCGGTTCAGCCGTCTCCTCGACTTCTGTGCCTAGTCCAGATGGAAGGTCTGAAAACCCGGCAGCTGAGGAGGCGATCTCGACCATAGTCGAGACCTCAGACCACTCCCGATCCCAGGAGCGTCTTCTTCGACTCGAAGAAGGTTTTGGATCCTTTTTCCTAGAACGGGAGGTGCGAGCCCGAGGGTGCCTCACCCTTGGTAGGGACAGACTGGCACAAATCTCGAAAGGATCCTGAAAAAGTGGAGCTCAAGTTGAGCGGCACGAAGAAGCCTCGGCTGTTCGAGCTTGGGCGGCTTCCTCCTCGAGAAGGCGCCATTTGCTCGAGCTGCTTTCGGCCGGATCCATGGCAAGTGAAACCCGCCCACCTGGCCTCCTTAGGTTTTACGATTGGATTGCAGGAACTGCGGTCTCCCCAGCTTCAAGCGCCTGGCGATCCTCCAAAGCGGTCGGATGGAAGGAGCGCAAATGGTACATTACAGGTATCATTAACAGTACCCGGGGCAATAGCGCCACGAGAAGGTGGGGGCGGTGCGAGCATTTCTGTTCCACTAAGGACACCGCCATAACTCGAGGGACGACTTGTCATCCATGTCGAATCCGAGTGTAAACTCTTACGAAGTTTAAAGTGAGAAGATCGCGGTGAAAACCGTCGAATTGAATCAGGGCCTCAATCGCTGCAGAAAAGCACAAGGGAACGTGCATCTTCCAGCGGAAAGGAAGATCTGGTGACGTGGGGCGGAGCCGAGGTATTTACCACCTGGGTGGGTGGGAGGAGCCAGCTTGAAGACTTCCGGCAAGATTTAAAGGGGAAGGAACAATGCCAGACAGTGTGGATGAACAACATATCCACACTCCTAGAACACATGTTTCGCTCCAAGGATGGAACGATCTGGGACAGAGTGACCAACCGAAAGGTATGAGACCGGAGATAGTGATTCAGGTCATGGAGATCTAGAATGGGGTGCCAGCCCCCCCCCCCCAATTCGCTTGGGCACCAGGAAGTACCTGGAGACAAAGCCTGGGTCTGCAGGAGGATCCGCCATGAGAGCTATTGCCTCCTTGAGGAGAAGCTAAGCTATGTGCGTCTCGAATAGCCGACTGGGTGTGAACGGATATCCGCTGGGCTCACCTAGGCAGCAGACGCATGTGAGGTGGGGATCGGTGCGCGACATCTTCTGGCTGCATGGACACCTGCGAAATCCGGGGAAAGACTTTTCTTCCATAATCGAAGACGCAAAAGCGCGATCGCTAACTCGAACGAGTTTGAATTTCAGTAAAACCAAAGTTTTGAAAGCCAGGGCCTACAAAATGCGACAGCACCAGGGAGGCAACCTGAATCTTCCTTCGGAAAGGAAGACCTGGTGTCATGGGGCGGAGCCGAGGTGTATACCACCCAGGTAGGTGGGAAGAGCCAGCTTGAAGACTTCCGGTGGATCCTTAAAGGGAACATGCCAGTAAGTATGGATGAACAACATATCCATGATCCTAAAAGAGGCCTTACAGTCTATCAAGGTAGTCTGCTTGAATGCGCAGCTAGCACCCTTATATTGCTGCTGCCTCCTCACCTTTACCCCCCCCGTCCCATGCCCTTTTAAAAACTGCCCACTGTGCTACAAGATACCACATCCTTGGGTAGTGTTCAATTTCTCCACCATCCTCTCTGTGAAAAAATACCTCCTCATCTCTCTCCAATATTTTCCACTTTCAAACCTGAGAACATACCTTCTGGTGCCCTTTCCTCTCCTCAGCTTAAATATCCCTTCTGTGCCCATTTTGTTAATCCCCTTCAAATACTCGAAGGTCTCAATCACTCCCTCCCCCCACCCCAAGATCCCTCTTCTCCTCCAGGGTGTATATATTCAATTCAGTCAGCCTGTCCTCATAGGATTTGCCCTCTAGCCCCTGGATCATTTTTTATTTATTTAGTTTTTGTTGACCGGGTAAGTGCACTAGACAAATCCTGCCTATTTTCAGGCACGACCTGGGTGAGGGGGATACAGATGAATGCCAAATGACCTTGAACCAGATTAAGTGGTTGACTGCCCTATGCTGCACCCCCTCCAGCAATCTGATATCCTTCTTCAGAAAGGGATGCCAGAACTGCACGTAGTACTCCAAATGTGGACTGACTAGTGACTTGTACAACAGCAGGATCACATCCCTATTTCTGGATGAGATTCCTCTCTCAATACACCCTAGCATCTTGTTGGCCTTAGCTGCCACCTTCCTGCACTGAGCTGAGTTGTTCATGTTACTCGTTATGAACACCCATAGGTCATTCTCCTCCAAGATGCAGATATAGATATGCAGATATATACAGATGCAGTATACCCCGCAAGAAAGTAGGCGAGAGCTCAAGCTGGGCAAAAGTCTTGCCTTCAGGTTCTCGGGAGGGACCCTCTACAGGCTGCAGCTGGTGCAGAACGTGGCGACCCGGTTGCTAACAGGCCTACCTAAGTCATGTCATGCGACCCTGGTCCTGCATGCTCTGCACTGGCTGCCGGTCAGGTGGAGGGTCCTTTTCAAGGTGGGCTTGCTCACCTATAAGGCCCTATACGGACTGGGTCCTAGCTACCTGTCAGAGCTCTTTGACACCTGCGACCCGCTCCATCCGCTCCTCCTCGAGGTGTCTCCTGGATGTTCTCACGGTTCAGCTCAGGACTTCTGGTGATTGAGCGTTCAGTGTTTCTGGGCTGTCCCTGTGGAACGCTCTTCTGCATGTAGTCCGGGAGGCCCCCTCGATTAGTGTTTTCAAGCAGAGGCTTAATCAGTCAAGTCTTTAACCAGGCGATCATCGTTGAGCAAAAGCTCATTTGCAAGATGGACCTGGGTGGAACATGAACAATTGTTTATACAGGTCAACACATATATTTACAAGGCAATACAGATAATACATTTTACAGAAAAGAAAAAAAAAATTCATATGTACATACAGATATACAGACATTGTACAGATTGCAGGGTACAGAAGTGTCTACAGACAGTTATAAGGCAGGTTATACAAGGTTGTTGGAGAAAACAAATACACATGGTAAGGGGAAGGGAGGGAGGTAGGGGGAGAAAGGCTAGGAGGGCATGGTTCACAGAGCGGAGCTGGGAAAGTGGGACACAGAAATGGGGATGGAGGAAAGGAGTGTGTGGGCCCTGGGATTTTATGATATAAAATATGGGGCAGGGAGGTTGTCACAACCCAGGGGTAATGAGCTCCTATCCGATGTAGGAAAAATTAGGAGAAGATAGGGCATAGAGTTAATAAGCCAACGGGATATGGAAGATAGGACATTTAGGCTTGGGAGGAGCGGGCTGTGGGGGTCAGTACTTAAAGTTGGGTCTAGGCGGGGCTGTATACCAGTGCAGGCGCTGGTACTGGATCTGAGTGGAGTAAACAGTTACACGCTTCTCTGATTGTACGGAAATATAGTCTCTTGAAGGCATTTAAACAGATTAGAGTGCTTAATTTGAGAGTTTTTTGCAGATCGTTCCATAAGGTAGGCAGCACGAAGCTTATAGCTGCCCTGCCAAATCGGGATTTTGCTTTGGGTACTTTAAGTGTTATAACTGAGTAACTTCTTAGCGTGTATTTCCCAATTACACTCAGGGGAAGACAGCAGGAGATATACTGAGACAGCTTATTAGAGATAGCTCTATAGGTCTAGAGAGTGGCATTTCTGTGGCTGCTGAGCTTCAGTGATGTCCACCCCACTGCCGCATCTAGGGTACAGTGATGCATGGCGAAGGGAAGTCCCGTTATAAATCTCAGTGCTCGATGGTAGAACGTGTCCAGCTTTGCCATGTAAGAATTGGGGCATTGGCTGTACAGGAAATCAGCGTAATCAACTAGTGATAGGAAAGTGGATTGGACCAGTTGCTGTTTGGCATCTCTGGTGAGAAACTGGTTGATTCTAAAAAACAGGCCAAGCCTTTGCCGGAGTCGTTTCAGCAAGTCCTTGATATGTTCAATGAAGGAGAGTCTGTGGTCTATCCAGACTACCAGATATTTGAATTTTGTAACAAATTCTAGTTTTTCACCTAGAACTGTGGTAATCTGGGAAACTGTCCCACTGGACACAGGGTTTACTGTACGGATGAATGGAGAGAGGACCATCGCTTTAGTTTTTTTGGTGTTGAGGAGCAGCTTTTTTTTTTGGAGAAGTTGGCTTTGCAAAAGGTTGAATTCAGACTGCAGATCATTGCAGGCAGCTTCAGGTGTTGGGCGAGACACATAGAGAACTGTATCATCTGCAAACAGATGGATGCTGGCTTCTTTTATACAGTAGTCGATGTCATTAATGTAGACTGCAAATAGTAAGGGCCCTAGTATAGATCCTTGGGGTACCCCTCTTTGAAGAGTTTTTAAGGGAGAAAGGCCTCCTTAAGCTTTAACTTGTTGAAGGCACCCTGTAAGATAGTCAGTGAACCAACACAGAGAGGAGGGGTACACACCTATGGTTTGTAAGGAGGAGAGGAGCAGACTATGGTCGACAGTGTCGAAAGCCTTGCTTAGATCAAGGAAAACAGCACAAATAAAGTTTTTGTTCTCAAGATTACGCTGCCAGTCATTGGTTACTTTAGCGATGGCTGTGATAGTGCTATGTTTAGCTCTGAATCCGGACTGCATAGGATTTAGCAGTTTCATAGATTCAAGGTAAGCCCTCATCTGTGCATTTACAATTTTCTCCAGGAGCTTGGACAGGACCGGAAGGACAGAAATTGGCCTATAGTTATTGGGATCACAGGGGTCACCTGATTTGAACAGTGGTATGACATGCGCTGTCTTCCATACAGGTGGCAAGGTGCCCTGGGACAGGGATAAGTTAAAAAGGTGGGTGACGGGTATTGCTAGGACATGGTAGGCAATTTTTTGGAAGTATGGGTCTAGGGTGTCGGCCCAGCACTTTTTCTAATGTCGAAGTGTAGCAAGAGGTCCTCTACCTCTTTCAGAGAGGCAGGCTGAAGCGTGAAAGGCGAAGAAGCGATCGGTGTTTCAGGAAGGTGGCTGGCAGTCTGGGAGCTAAGTATGTTTACAGGAGAATTATCAAATGCCATGCCTTCAGTAGCAAAGTGGTTATTAAATGCGTCAAGTATATCCATCTTTTCAGTGACAGTTGAGTTGCCAGAGGTAATGTTGGTCGGGAGTGAATTTCCTGGGGAGTGGCCTAGCAGATCATTAATAGTGTTCCAGAGTTTGATTGGGCTCTTTGTGGCAGAATCTAGTTCGGATTTGAAGAGGGTAGCCTTCAATTCTCTGTTTTAATGCATACATTTCGTAGTCTCCTGAACAGATTCCAATCCTTAGCAGGATTCCAATCCTTAGCGTAAGGCCCACCTCTTCAGCCAGGCATTTACTGAATAACTTACTTCCGACCCTCTTTACACTATAGTTAATTACTGCAGTTAATTTTAATTATTGAGAGCTAATTTTAACTTCCTGTTGTTTCCAAGATGCATTTGTCTGTACTTTGCTATACAGTGTACGGCGCCCAGAGCCTCCAGGATTGGGCGCCTTAGAAATAAAATTGCCTTGCCTATAGGTGCATGGTATGCAGAGATGGCAGATAAGTGCATCTTAATCGATAAGCAACTCGGTTCTAAGTCTGATAAGGAAAGGAGGTACTCTAGAACAAGATTCTCTGGACAAGTAAAAGGATCAAGTTGACTAGCTGTGGCCTATATGCAGAACTGCTTCATAGCATGAGTGGACCTAGTGGAGGGTTTCCTTACTGCCACTAGGACATCTATCACCCGGGAAGAAACCCCAAAACGGGCAACTGCTAAGTCTGTAGGAGTTATGTATGAAGGTGCAGTGGCTGGATGTCTGGATGGAACAGGGTGCACTGCTCCTGTGAGAGAAAGTTGGAGCTCAGAGGCAGGGGAATTGGAGGCCCCACTGCTAGTTGCTGGAAGAGTGGAAACCAAATCTGGCATGACCAGTATGGGCCATCAGGATCATCTCTGCCCATTCAGACTGCAACTTCAGCAGAACCCTCTGCAGTAATGGAAAGGGAAGGAAGGCATACAGAAGCCTCCCTGTCCAGGAGAGGGACAACATCTCAACAGAAAACACCAGGCCCTGCATCTAGAAAGCAGAAACTGGGCAGTTTTGCACTGGATGGGGATGCGAAGAGGTCTAGTTCAGGATGGTCCCACCTGTCGAAGATATCTTCGACCACTGAAGGAAGAAGTTCCCATTTGTGAGCCTTGGACTGGTAATGGCTTAGGACTGTCAGCCAAGGTGTTTTGGACACCTGGAACATACACAGCAGTCAGGTCCAGGTGATGCTCTATGGCCCAATACCAAACTCTTATCACCTCGCTGCAGAGGGGGTAAGAATGCGTTCCCCCCTGCTTGTTTATGTAAAAGATCAGACATTGTCCACCTGGATCAAGAGAGGATCTGGGAGTAGGTTCGGCTAGAAGGCTGATAGAGCATACAGAATCATCCGCATCTCCAAAACACTGATGTGGAGATGCTGCTCTTGTGGGGACCAGGTCCCTTGAGTCGGACGGTCCGCCAGATAGATGCTCCAGCCCTGGCCCGACGCATCCATCGTCGGGATAGATGAGGTGATTCCAATTGGGAATGGATCCCCTTGGAGAGGTCCAGCAAGCATGTCAGTCTGTCGCACTGAGCTGGAAACCAACATCGGTTGTTCCAAATGGTCCGAGAGCTGATCCCATTGGACCCAAAGGTTCCACTGGGATACTCTCATATGCAGAAGAGCCAAGGGCATTGTTGCTATGGCCGCTGACATATGTCCCAGCAACCAAAGAGGCACTCTGGCTGGAACCTGGCAAGATGACGAGACCAACTGAACCAGAGTCTGAAGGCATTCTGCCCTGTCTGAAGGAAGAAAGGCTTTGCCTTGTGAGGTGTACAATATCGCCGCTATGTGTTGGAGTCTGACTTGGCCAAAGGAAGGATTGGGAAGACAGAGTTATCTCTGTATCTCCAAACAGTGAGAAAGAGGTCTCAATGGTTTTGAGCAACTGATCCTTGGTAGGAGGTGCCATAAGCCAGTCATCTAGGTAAGGGAAGACACAATGGCCATCCCTCCTTAAGGCCGCTGCCACTACTGCGAGTCACTTTGTAAAGACTCATGTGGCTGAGGACAGGCCGAACGGCAGGACCCGAAACTGGTAATAGATTCCTTGGAAGTGGAAGTGAAAAAACCTTCTGTGGAGTGGGAACACCAGTATGTGAAGGTAAGCATCCTGCATGACCAGAGAACAGAGTCAATCCCCCTAATAAAGCAAGGGGGGAAGGCCGGGGAGAGTGACCATCCTGAAACTTTTGTATTCTATGAACTGGTTCAGATGGCTAAGGTCCAAGATGGGACGCATGTCTCCTGTTTTCTTTGGAACCAGGAAGAAATATAAGTAGAATATAGTCTGTCACTGCGCTGATGTAATGGGTTCTATGCCTAGAATCCTGTCCCTCACTGCACTGGAGGGACGGGTTCAATGGCTTCTTTTCCAGGAGCACTTACATCTCCATCTTGAATGAGGGTGATGTGGGCCTTAGGGTAATGGGAGGGAGGCTGGAGTATTGTCCGGAGGAATCTCCCAAAAATCGAGGGTATGCCCCTATTCCACTAACTGCAGAACCCATTGAACTGAGGCTATTCTGCGCCAACACTCTCAGTAGCGAGAGAGAGAACCAAACTCCCCACCGCCTCCCCAGGGATTCGACTTGGGTCAGGTAAGGAGTCAGGCTGAGGTGCCGGGGACAGAAAACATGGAGTGGGAGGTTCTGGGAGCTCTCAGGTCTTAACCTCCTGAGGCTTGGGAAGTAGCCTCTCTCAAAGGCACTTCTGGGTCATCGACCCCATGGCTGCTGTTTGAAGGAGCAACGAAAGGACTGCAGCTGGCCCGATTTAGCCTGGGATCTGTACAGTGTATGGACCGAACAAATAGCCTTACCCGACTCTCAAAGTCCAGTGATATTTTGAGAATCCTTGCCGAACAAAACAGGACCCGTGAAGGGTGTGTCGAACATCTGGAGCAAAACCGGAGACCCTCAGCCAGGAGTAGTGTCGAAGACACACTCCCATAGCCACAGGCCTACCTGCAGAGTCTGCAGACTCATGAGGCTCGGAGCACAGGAGTCCCCACATCCAAGCCAGATTTAAAAAGTGCAGCAGTTCAGCCTGTCCATGAAAATCAGGCTGAATCTGTGCCACCTCAAAAGCATTCTCCCACAGGGCATTCTGATACTGAACCATGTGGGAAGGAAATTAAGGGAACGGACAGCACATGTGGCCAAACAGTAGACTTTCTTACTGAAGTGTATCTGCCTAGAGTTCTTATCGAGAGGTTGAGTGCTAAAGTGCCAAGGTTGTTTGGAATGGTCATGGGCCACATTAATAACAACCGAGTCACCTTCAGGGTACTCCCTATAAAAGGGTTCATTCCTTGGGGCATTATACAGGCGATCTGCCTTCTTCGAGATCATCAGTGTAGTGAAGGGGTGTTTCCAAGCAGTCCTATTAACATCTTTGAAGGAGTCAATCAGATGAGGAATGACCAAAAGAAAATGGCTAGCTGAAGTCGCTCGGGATCCACTTCCTCCATGTTCCAACCCATAGAAGCCTTGATGTGCCCTCATCACATCCATGAAAGTTGGGTTGTCTGGTGGAGACCGAAGGGTGTTCTTGGGATCCTCTGGTTCTGAAGGTAGATCAGAGTCCCCAAAGTCTCCTTAGGAGGAGGAGGTATATCCCACAGATTCCGGAGAGGGGGAGTGGAGAGGCTTATGTTGGTGGGTCCCAAAACAACCAGTGCCAGATTCCTTTCGGTTGTGGAGTAGGCTTCCTAGGAGGTAGCACTGTGGCCTTCCTACGGGGAATCTGCTCCATAATCTGACTGGGAGGAGGGTCCCTCAAAGTCGGGAGTTGAGGGCTCCTTCAGGGTCTTCCTTAAAGTATGCCCATCAGGCCGCAAAAATGGCGTTAAGGTTTGTAGGCAGGTTCTGAGGCATGGTCAGGGGAACTGGCGTCAGTGGAGTAGGCTGGGAGGGCCCCGGCGTTGGTTCTTTGGGCCGAGGTAATCCTAGCATCTGATCCACTAGTGAGGAGATGAATCGGAGTCTGTCCCTGTGGTAATTAACTATCCGGCACCAGTTTGACTGGCATTGAGAGACCGGGAGTTGGACCCCGGGTGTCGGCTGTGCGATGACAGGTCCAGCCAGCAACTGCACAGGATTAATGGATGATGGCTAAGGTGTTGCCGGCGTCGACGCCAGGGAGGCCAGCGCTAATGGGACAGGAGTAGGCTAATGCTGGTCTGGTGAAGCAGCTGGCACCAGCCTAGAGCGAGAAGTCTGTCCTGGGGATCTGACTCCCGAGTGGGGCAGAGGCATCACACACGTGGAAGAGGTGATCGCATGCTCCTGGCGTTGCATAGAGGCATCGGTCCCTGATGTCAGAATAGACTTAGCAGACGCCTTGACCGGGAGGGCAACGGGCAAAGACCCGCCACTCGAAAAGGACCCAGATAAGCCACATGGCTGAGGACTCACCTGTTGAATGGGCCTAAGCTTCAAGGGCTGAGAGGCTGGGGACAAAGTCCCGAGACTGAAAGAACCACTGCCTTAGACAGTCAGGAGAGTGGGTGGTTTAACCACAGGCAGCCCAGATGGAGAAAGGGCTGACCTGAGTGGAAGGGGCCAACCTCCCGCTGGAGGAAAACAAGTGTTCGGTGCCCAACTTGTGTGGGGACCTGGAGCAGAAAGCTGACCGGGGTTTGTCCCTGTGCTTCTCTTGGTGTTTGTGCTTTTCCAAAGATTTCTTCTCCTTGGTGGAAGAAAGTGGATGCCCCAGAGGCCGGGGAAGAGGAGGTACTCTGGAGCTCATTCTCCATTGCTTTGAGTTTTTGCTGCAGTAGAAAGGCTTCCAGGGTCTTCTGGCGGCATAGTCGGGTACGCTGGTTAAAATCCTGGCAGTGCTGGCAGGCCTCAGTGTCGTGGTCCTAGGCAGACACGATGAATGACCGTCTCTGTGGGGAAGCAGCTTTCCACAAGTACACTTCATTTGCTGCTGCTCTACAGATAAGGAAGGAGAAGAAGACATGCACAAATTGCTGTAAATATGAAGAAAATTAAAAAATAATAAAGAGCAGGTAAGGTGAAGAAAATGGCGGTCGACTAAAACAGAAGGAGTTTGTAAAGGTCTGACTTCCGCAGGTCAACGACAGGAAAAGAACTGAGGTGGTGCTAGGGGATCACCCCTTTTATACCACAGGTGGACGTCAGGGGGCGGGCAGACGTCAGGGGGCATTCCCCAGCTGTATACTGCTAGCTAGCAGTTTTCCATGGGGTCCTGGCACCTGCCAGCTTCAGTCCGTATGGTGTAACCTATTGCAAGAGCCCCCTTGAAGTGAGATATGCGGCTACAGCCACTGCCTTGTGCCCCAACAGGTGGAGGAACATTCTTGCTGGTATCTGACAGCTGCAAGATACTAGCCGGGCCTGCACTATCAAATGCTCTGCCCAATCCAGTGGCAGGAAGACTCTGCCCTGGGATGAGTCCAGGACCGCCCCAATATACTGGAGGCGTTGGCCTGGAGAGAGGTAAGACTTTGAAGGCTGACTGTGATCCCTAGGGCCTCGAAAAGCCGAAAGGTGGCTTCCAGGGTCTGCAGCAAGAGTTCCCTGGATGGAGCGGTCAGCAGCCAAGTAAGGGAGCACATAAAAGCCCTGTCGCCTCAGGGTCATGGCCACCACTGTCAGGCATTTGGCAAGGACCTGAGGTCCCCCTGGAAACAAGAACAGAGGAAGCAGCATTAGGCTGGGAATATCTGAATATGAAGATAGGCATCCTGCATGTCCAGGGAACAGAGCCAGTCTCCCTGCTGCAGGAGTGGCAACAGTCCAAGGAGGATGACCATCCAGAAGCACTTCTACTTTATGTAGAGGTTCAGGATTGGCCTCAGGTCCACTGTCTTCTTGGGGATGAGGAAGAAGTGAGAATAGAACCCTTTTCCTGTTTGAGCTGGAGGGAGGCTCTATGGCCTTTTTGTGCAGAAGTGCCTGAATTTCCTCCTGGATGAGGGAGATGTAGGCATGAGGGTAGTGGGAGAGCAAGGCAGGGCTTTTCGGAAGGGGCTCCAGAAATTTGAGGGTGTGACCCCATTCAGTAAACTGCAGCACCTATTGATCCGAGGTTACTGTTCGCCACCCATCAAGGTATAGGGAGAATCGACCCCAACTGGGGGGTCGGGTAAAGAGTCAGGCAGTGAATCCGGGGGTGAGCAGAGCAGTTGTAGGTGCTCTGAAAGCCTGGCTGGTTGGGTGTCTGCCTTGCGCTTAAAGGGCACTTTTGACTGCTGACCCTTGGAGGGCTGGTGAGAGGACCGAAGAAAGAACTGATGCAGGGAGACCAAGGTTCGGATCGACAGACAGACTGCACCAACCTTAGGGTTTTAACTGATTCTTGGAGATCAACAAGACAGCACCCCAAAAAGGGGCTTCCATTATCATGTTCTGAGCATCAAGTGCAAAACCAGACACCCTGAGCCATGAATGGCAGCGAAGGCAGATGCCTGCCCTCGTCCCCGGCCAGGAGGCATCAACAGTGTCATACGCTGGCCCTCAGGACATTGTTGCCCACATCTGACCCAGATTTTAGGAGTTGGGCCAACTGTGTTTTAGTAGAGTCTTCAGGTAGGGTTTGGACCAGATCCCTTGCCTGATCCCAGAGAGCATTCTTGTACTGCACCATATGGGTCAGGTAGTTAAGTGCCTGAATGGCTAGTGTGGCCAAGGCAAGCATCCACTTGCCCAACTAGTCCAGTTGGAGAGACTCCTCGTCATCGGTGTGGGTAACGAGATGTTTGAGCTTCTTGGTACGGTCATGGGCCACATTCATGACCACTGAGTCTGCCATGGGGTGCTCACCAAAGAATGGCTTGCCCACCAGTGCATGATAAAGGTGATCCACCTTCTTGGCCAAAGACAGGGAGGAAGAGGGGTGGTTCCTGCTGCTTTAGCAACATCCTTGTAAGAGTCAATTAACAGAGGCACCACCAAAGGCAAGGTCTCCTCCTTCCGAAGGTATATAGCCAAACAATGGCGCTCCAGGTCGACCTCCTCAGTTTCCCATCCTATAAGGGACTGGATATGATGCATCACATTAAGGAATGAAGGATCATCAGGGGGAGACTTAGGGGTCTCCTTACGAGGTTCCTGACCATCAGAAGAGCCCCTGGAATCCTCAGATGACTGAGGAAGAGTCGTCCCCTGATTGATCGCTATCAGGGACCAACGTCAGAAGGAGACAATTGTCGTATGCTGGTCGGGGTTCCACTAGCATCGCCCAGAAGACCCTGTGGTATGGGGAACCAGGGAACACTAGGAGGAGAAGGCTGCCTGGGTGCATCCTTGTTCTGCATGAAGGACCACCAGGCAGTAAATAAGGTGTTCTAATTCACCAGTGGAGGAGGATTGGATACGGATACTGAGGTGGAGGGTAAGGATAAGTCGATGGAGGGGCTGGTGTAGGGTACCCTGGCGCCGGCTAGGAATCCCTAGGAAGGCCAGCAGGTGTCAGTTGTGGCACAGGCTGCGACTGAGGTGATGACAGCTGAGTCACTGGCTGCGGCATCGGCGTAGCCGGCGCTGGCCTGAGAGGTGAAGACTGGCATTGGTCTGGCGAAGTAGCACGACAGTCCCCAGAGGCGAGGCTGGCAGCTGCGGTGGAGAATTCCTCTGTGACTTAGGCAGAGGTGTCATCTGCGTCGAAGAAGAGAAGAGCTATCGCCGGCCCTGGAGTCAGAGACCAACGAAGGCAACGCCTTGACGGGGGGGGCACGACAGGTGAAGACCTACCACCAGAGGTTCAAAATCCTGGTCAAGCCACGTGGCTGAGGACCCGTGGGAGCTAAGGGCCTGAAGGTCAGGGGCTGAGATGCAACTGGATATGAGGGTGGGTGGCTATACCACCGGCAGTCCGGAGGGAGTGAGGGCTGCCGATTAAGGAGGGGACACACTCCCGCGGGAGGAAGACCCAGAGGCAGAACCTGGTTTGTGTGGCAACCACGAGCGAGAGGCTGACAGAGCACGGTCGTGGTGCTTATGCTTCTCACTCAACTTCTCCTTCGAAGAAGAAGCAGATGCCCTGGAAGACTGAGCCTGGGAAGTAGAACAGCTCTTGGCCTGAAGCTCCTTCTCCACTGCGGCCAATGTCTGCTTGAGCAGGTAGCTTTCCAGGGTCTTCAACCTGTGTCTCCATGTGGCCTGGTTGAAGTGCTGGCAGGCCTCGGTGTCATGGTTACATAAAGACATACATATCAGTAGATAAGGGCCTTGTGGCCCACCCAGTCTGCCCTATTCCTCTTTCTAATGCTTGAGGTACCCTAGATGCTACGACAAGTTCCCCTCCCCCTTTCGCCCTAGCCTGACAATTCCATTGTGCCTATTCCACACAATCTTGAATCCCTGAACAGTGGCCGCCCCCACCACTTCCTGGGAGAAGACTGGATGGGGCCTAAGCAGAGCAGGCAGGAAGAGTGACAGTCTTTAGTGGTTATCTGCTTGCTGCAGGCACCCTTCGTTGGCTGGTCAGAAGACGAGTCTGGAGAAGAAGACAAACCTGCTGGAGAATAACACCCAAATCTGATGTTACTATACTGAGGAAAAAAAAAAGATATTGCGGGTAAACACCAGCAGAATGACGGTCAACTGAAGCAGGCATCTGTGGAGATCCGACATGCGCCGGTTGATTGCGGGAAAATAACTCAGGTAGGTCTGGGGCACCACCCCTTTATAGGATAGGCAGACGTCAGCGGAGATAGTCCCCCTTGGTGGGCTGCTAGCTAGTTTTCAATGTGGTCATGGCGTATTTAGTCCTACCGGTGTTGGCTGCTGCAAGAGCCACCTCGATGCAAGATCTATGTGTGATTCTGTCGCCCATATTAGACGAACATCTATATACAATTCTAGGCATTTTTACCACATGCTTACTGAGTCGTGCCTCAGTTTGGAAATATATTCCAGTTTCCACTGATTATACTTTCAATTTGATTCGACTCAATATTGTAAGTTGTAGCAAAATTCAATGTCAAAATGACCTGTCTCAGTATCATGATCTAACAATTAATCCAATCGTAATGTCCTAGCAAATTCTCTAGCTTGCTGTATAGAAGCAGCACAGTGTTACGATCGGTTGGTTTTCAATATAGGGTAGTTTTGACATCATTATCTGCCCCTTTGACAACACAAATATCCCAAAATGAAATATGTTTGTCATGCACATTAACTAAGAACTTAAGACAGAGTTTAATTGATTCCAAGTATTCCACAAATTGTGTTCATTTCTAGAGCCTTTCCATGTCATGAGGCAATCGCAGCTAACACACCACTAGAGGGACATTTTGTCATAAAAAGGATTCATACCATAATCATAAATTAAGCGCTCTTCCCACAAAGCCATATAAAGTTTAGCACAATTTGGTGCAAATGTGCCACCCGTAGCTGTTCCACTAATTTGCATTAGAAAAAATATCCCCCCGGAAAGAAAAAGCATTACACTCTGCGACAGGGTAGAATATGACCCTGTCCCATTTGTTATGAAGAAAGTGTGTAATTGAAAGGATCTGTTCTCTTTCCTTTTCTGTCTCTTCTGTCTGGTTGCGCAACCAAATCTTCCTGCCAAAATGTCCTTTGTAAATTTCAGAAGCTGCTAGAACATTGAGAACTTCCTGAGGTCCCCACAGCAATTGCAAAAGGCTCAGGCATTTGCACCCAAGTAACCTCTATCTTTTTACAGTTATCTCAAATTATAACTACGGCATATACATTTCAACAGTAACACAATTTTCTAAACAAAAGTGATTCCAATATCAGCTACACTGCCATACACGGATTCTCATATATTTTATATTAGCAGATATAGATATGCAAGGAGAAAAGACAGCAAGAAAAATCTGAGACGGTGAAAGGCAAATGATTGCGAGACTGTTCAGGTTGATCAAGTCCAAAGTCTCACAAGAAAATTTTGCTGCGCAACCAGACAGAGAAGAGACAGAAGGACAGATCACTGCATTTAAACACTTCTCCAAAACAAATGGGATAGGGTCATATTCTACCCTGTCACATATACCCCATTCCTTAAGAGGGAACCTGTTTTATTAAACAGGTTTCCAAAACTCTATTTTCTAATAACACTTGTTGCATTCAGACATTAAGCACATTTGCATCCATTATTTTTAACAGTACAGCAAAAAGTACAGTTCAAACCCATACATTAGGTTTTTTTCCCCAACCATCAGAGCCCTCAATTCCTGATCCATATCTTGAGAGAAAATCAGCATTGACATTCTCTTTACCAGATTTGTAAATCACAGGGAATTTAAATGGCTGCAGTGCCAGGTACCACTTTGTGTTCTGGGAATTTTTATCTTTCATCTGGTTAAGCCAACAGAGAGGATTGTGATCAGTTACAAGAACAAAATCAGTTCCTACATAGAAACATAGAATTTGACGGCAGATAAGGACCGCTTGGCCCACCCAGTCTGCCCATTTCCCTACCTACTGGATAAGCTGCAGATCCTAGTTAACCAGCAGCCTACTTCTTCCTACCCCAACCCCCCAGAATTGCCTTATGACTATCCCATGCATGCTTGAATTCCACCACTGATTTTGACTCCACAACCTCCTCCGGAAGGCCATTCCATGCATCCACAACCCTCTCTGTGAAAAAATACTTCCTTAAATTACCTCGGAGCCGCCCCCCCTCTATCTTCAAATTGTGTCCTCTTGTTCTTGAGGGCACAGTTCCTAGCAAATAAAATTTGAGGGATTCCATCTACCACTTTGCTGCTAAATACTCCTTTTCGATAATGGACTCTCTGTCATGCAAATTTCCTACTTATATACAGAATAGGATGTTCTTTCCCATATATGTATGTGTATATGTTGGCTTAGGACTGCACCTAGGCCTACCGAGGATGCATCTGCTTGTAGCAGAAATGGTTTCTCAAAGTCTGGGCTTCTTAAAATAGGTGCCGAACGTAATGCAGCCTTTATGGCTTGAAAAACTTCATCACACTCTGGAGTCCATTTCACATTATTTCAGTACCGTTTCTTTGCGAGTTCAGTGAGGGGAGTAGCTGACTAAGCAAAGCTGGTAATAAATCTCCAATAATAATCAGCCAGCCCTAAAAATGACCAGACCTGTTTGTTTTAGGTACAGGGCTGTTAGCTACAGCTTCTATTTTAGAAATCACTGGTTTGACTTCTCCATTTCCCCAACACATAGCCCAAATATCTGGTTTCCTGCATGCCCAACGCACATTTAGTAGGATTGTCAGACCTGCATATCTGATAGCTTGGATAACTGCTCATCGGTGTTCCACGTGACTTTTCCATTCTGGACTGTACACCATGACATCAACCAGGTACGCAGCACAATAACCAGTGTGAGGGGATACAATTACATCCATGTAGCGCTGGAATGTAGCTGGCACACCATATAAACCAAAGGGCATGGTGGTGAACTGACAGAATCCTATAAGGGTGGCAAATGCAGTTTTATCTCTGGATTCTTTAGCTAAACATATTTGCCAGTAACCCCTGGTGAGATCAAGGGTACTTATATACTTTGCACTCCCCAGTCTGTCCACCAAATCATCTATTCTGGGCACATAACTGTCAAATACTGACACTTGATTAAGTTTCCTGAAATCAAGGCAGATTCTAACACCCCTTCTTTTTTGTTTTCAAATGCAATGGGGGATGACCAAGCACTCCTCAATGATACCAATTCTTTCATTTTTTGTATTTCCTTAACCACAGCAACTTTTAACCCCTCTGGCAACCTGTATGACTTTTGCCTAATAGGACGAGCATTCTTTGTCACTATTATGTGCGCAACCCCTTTTGCTCGGCCTGGTACCGTGGTAAAAGTACTGTTACATGTCTTTAGCATATTACAAATGTCTGCAGTTTGTTCTGAGGTTAGGGAAACATTCACCTTTACAGCATCAGCATTTACAGTTTGTTCCAGTCTATCATATGCTACATTAATATCTTCCTTATCAGTTTCTGGTAAAACTAGTGAAGCAGCTTTTGGCATTTTTCCAGCTCATGCCTTGAGGAAGTTAGCATATCTTAGAAGGATTTTTCTTGTCAAGGGTCTCAATCTCATAGTTAACGGTGCCAGTACGTCTAAGAACCGTATATGGCCCTTGCCACTTCACTAACAACTTATTTTCTGTTGTGGGTAACAGTAGCAAAACCTTTTCACCTGGCTCAAAAACCTTTTCTTTTACCCCATGGTCATAATATACCTTCTGCTGGTTTTGAGCCTCTTCCTGATTACTATGGGCAATTTCAACATATTTTGCCAGTTTTTTTCTTAGGGCACACATAGGGTTACCAGATGTCCTCTTTTATGAGGACATGTCTTCTTTTCCAGCTGCCAAATATCCTTCATGTACCTTCTCTATCCTGTTGTATTATGATGATTTTTATAATTTGTTTTACTCTTTCCTACCCAGGACCTTCTTGTAAATGAGCTGTGAAGGCGGTGGAGACTTTAGACCTATTTACTTGGGGTCTGGCACAAGGGCTCATCAGGGGAGGGACTAAGTGCCCTCTTTTTGGCATCCCAAAGTCTGGTACCCCTAGGCACACATTGAAGAAATACGATTGTTTCTGAGTAGGGTTATCTTCCCACGTTTCTTTTATCACATCCAGTGGTCCTCCTGGCTGCCTACCATACACCATTTCAAATGGCGAAAACCTTGTTGATGCCTGTGGCACTTCTCTGTAAGCAGAAAGTAGGTAAGGTAAGTAATGGTCCCAATCTTTCCCTTCCCCTTTTACAAACCTTTTCAACATGCGTTTTAGGGTTTGGTTAAAGCGCTCAACAAGACCGTCTGTCTGAGGGTGATAGGGGGAGGTTCTTATGGCAGTGATACCCAGCAGTCTGTACAGCACCAAAATTACTACCCTAATCAGTAATAATTTCTTTAAGTATGCCCACTCTGCTGAAAATTGTGGCTAGCTCTGCTGCAACTTTTGGGGCTGTAACAGTATGCATTGGAACTGCTTCTGGGTATCGAGTAGCACAGTCCCATACTGCCAGAATGAATCGATTACCCTTTTTACTTTTGTCTAAAGAACCAACCACATCCATTGCAGTTCTCTCAAAAGGCACATCTATTAGGGGTAGAGGTACCAGGGGCGCCTTGTCTTTTCTAGTGACCGGGACTACTTTTCGAAACTCAGCACAGGAATTACAACAAATAGCAACATCTTCATGAATTCTCGGCCAGTAAAATCTATACAGCAATCTGGCAAGGGTTCGAACACTCCCTAAGTGACCAGTCATAGGACTATCACATGCCATCTGTAACGATTCTGTTCTATACTTCAGTGGTATAACCAGTTGTTCTATCTGTTCCTGTATCTGAGGTTTAAACCAAACGCTACGGTAGTCTATTACATTTTTCAAACATTGGTCCACCCTGTTTTGGTTTTACCTCTAGCTGCTTGAAATAACCCTGGAGAGAAACACTGTTAGCTTGTTCTGAAAGAAAATCACAAATAGTTATCAATTTAGTTTCAGCATTTTCATATTTTAACCCTTCATGTCCATCAGTCATTTTTTGCCACAGTTTCTTCAGGCTTGGTCATTCTTTCCTGGATTTCTGGATCTTGGAGCTGTGCTCAAACAAGTCCGAATCAAAATCACTGAAAGGAAAAGTGTCCCCACTGTCTGAAATGTTCTTTGCCTGAGCTCTTGTCACCACAGCTGCTGAAACATCAGGATTTATTCCCCCTTTGATCAATTCAGTAAATCCTGGAAAGTCATTTCCAATAATCACAGGTGCAGGTAACTTTGGTACTACCCCCACTTTCCTTTGATGCAACACATCCTTAACAGTCAGAGTCACTTGGGTGGTGGAACAGTATCGAGTGTCCCCGTAGATGCAGATGATACCAGTACCTGGGTCCCTTTGCACAGTGTTTTCCCAGCACTTTAGCATGCACTAGGGTCTGTCTGCTTCCTGAATCAATTATCCCTTTACAGTCTTATTCCCCATCTTCACATCTGTTAGGTACTTGCCCCAGTTTGCCAAGAACAAATCTGCTCCAGTGCAACTCTCTTTATTACGGCAGTTTCTTGTAAAATGGCCTGGTTTATTACAGTTATAGCAGATAACATCTTTTGGCACGGATTTGTTAGCCCCACCAGAGTTCTTAGCAGGCTTGGAATTCAATTGGGAAAGAGAGTTTCGTACTGGTGCTTGGCTGTTACCTTGCTGCTATAGCGTCACTCTGGCCATGTGGTAGTCCTCAGCCAAAGAAAACGGAAATTACATACCTGCAGTAATTCTTGATCTCCTCTTGTATCTTCGCCATTCATTACTGCTGGGTGTAAGCTGGAAGACAGGAGGTTTTTTTTGTGTGAGAGGAGTCAACGTCAACAGCACCTCCCACGAGAGCGACACACTGCGTGGTGCACGAGGGGCATCCGTTACACGCTGCAGACTCCTTTATCCCAGTTCTGTAAGCCGGAGAGGTGAAACAAAAAGAATAAAATAATAAGAATGAGGCAAGAGAGCCGAAGGATGGATATAGGAAAGGAAACAAACTGAAAAAGGAATAAGCCGAAAAGAGGACAGGAAAGAGAAGAATCCTACCCTAACAGACCGCAGGGTCTCCTTCCTTAGGCGGCTTTGAGGGAGGAATAGATAAGGGAAAGGAAAAAAGAAGAAAAGTGAAGAGGATGAGGTGAGGATATTGGGAGGAGGGAAAAACACTGCCACAAATCCTGAATGAAATTGGCTTGAAGCTTATCAGTTCGGATCATGAAGCAAGGATCCCTTCAGACAAAACTGGTTTGCATGGTTTGAACGAACCTTTACACAGGTTGAAATGAGAGAGGCAGATGTCCCTACACATCCCACTATCCTACTGCCCATCACTCAAGCTGAGAGCTCACAGAATGCCAAGGCAAACTCTGTTCTGGAGAGGGACAGCCCCCAACTAGGTAAAGGGAAAAGGACCCCACTAGCACATAGACATTTATTAGTACTTTGGGGGGTCCCGTAGGGGAAACTTCCTTGTCAAGATAGACAGAGACAGAGAAGGAGCTCCCTCTGACTCCCCAGAGAAGGCAAAGGCCAAGTGGACCAGACCACCAGTTCAATATGGTAATTTTCTAATTGGGCTAGAACAGGCATTGACTAGCCCCAGTCTGGCATTACCAGGTAAATCCAGGGACACCAGCTATGTACGAAGACCGAGGGTTAGAGGACTGTCTCAGAGACTAACCCTGTTGTCCTGAGATGAGCTAATCTAGCCCGAAGCCAAGTCCCCAAAGGCAATACCCTTCAGGAAATCAGTAAGAGTTCCCTCAGATGGAAAGGACGAAGCTTCGCCCGCTCTCCTCTTACTCAAACCCTTCGCCATCTTTTTTTTTTTTTTAGAGAAGAACAGAAGGTCGAGGAACCAGAGGACTTAGTCCCCCGGAGGCGAGCAGGGTGGGAGACGTCCAAGAAATGAGGCCCATGAGGGGAAGGTGGGTGGGATTCAATAATGAATGGTGAAAATACAAGATGATTATCAAGAATTACGGCAGGTACGTAATTTCCATATCTTCCCTTGTCAATCTTCACCACTCATTACTGCTGGGTGAGTATCAAGCCCCCTTCCCCCTGGAGGGGGCCTGAAATCCAGCCTTGAGGTAACAGATCCCTCAGCTTCCTACTCGTGGAAAGCAGGAGGGGGAGACCTTGACCAACAGACGAGGACAGTATAAGGTTGCTGAGGGCGAGGGGGTGTCTCCTGTGGCCAGGGTGACAGAGGATGCCCCTGAAGAATGCTCCTCTCGCCTGTGGGAAAATAGGCAGGTCCTAGAGCCGAGAAGTCACCCTACGCTGGGCAATGGGTGACAGTCTGGACAGATGAAGCCATGCCATCCGCCTTATGCAGATCGCTGTCCCTGCCAGTCTGGAAGCCACCTCATTGGCATCGCAAGACGCCCTTGTTTGGTGCCTTGCAAGCTCCAGACCCTGTGCAGAGAGGGCATAGATGCCAAAACCTGAGCTAGCATCAACCACAAATGCCTGTTGTAGGCAGCGTGGTGTGCCTGATGTGAACCTATACACTAACACACGAGTTGAAGGGAAGGCTCTTCGTCCCCACCAATCAAATTCAGCAGAATCCGGATCCGGGGGTCTATTGTGTACCAGGCACCGAAGCCCAGGAGGAGTATCTAGGGACATCAAGCATGAGGGTGGGTGAGGTAGGGAACCTAGAGACTCATGGGGGGCACAATACCGTCTCCTGCAGTCTGCCGGGGCTGGAGAAGGGGTGGCTGGAGACTGCCAGCTGCGGATAGATGCCTCCTGGAAGGGGACTGGCCAGGAAGGCACCACAAGGTGGCGAGCGTTGAATTCACTGAGGTATGCATGCATCTGCCGCTCATTATTGTCTCTGCGAATGAAGAAGATACGAAGCTCCGAGCCCAGCCTCGAAAGTAACTGCTGATATTCAGTGAAATCAGCGGAGGATAGGTGGACAGAAGGTTCCACTTCCTCAGAAGAGTAAGATGAGGAGGAAGTGGAGCTCGAATGGTCAGAGGACTCCTGCGGCGGTGGGGGGGGGGGGGAGAAGAGGGACAGGTGGAAGACCTGTTCGTCCATGGCTCTAATATATGAGGGGAAGGCCGCCACAGTAGTTTTGAAAGTCTCCCAAGTTAAGGAACCCGTAAGACCCACATGGCTGGGAGAGAGGGGGGTGGCTGCAGAGGGATGGGCGAAAAGCACATAAGAGCAAGTGCCCGGCCTCTGCCAGGGCTCTGAGATCCAGGGAATGATGCCACCAAGACAGGGAACCCTGAGACCATACCGGGTTCCAAGGAGATAACTTGAGAAGGCAAACTCCGGAATAGCCCAGAAGGGGAATCTCCCCTGTGACATGACTGAGGATGTATGTGTCCAGAAGGGCAACCCTCAGTACCGCCACTAGAAGGCGCTCGGGAAACCGAGTAAAAGTCAAGACTCAGCACTACGACTCCTTCCCACACCCCCTAAGGTAGTAGGAATGAGCTGCCACTCCTCACCCCGACCTCTCAACCCCTCTGACTCCGAAGCAGCCCTCTTCCTAGACACCAGCATAGGAGCTCCATGCTCAGTGGGCCTCCAGAGGAAGGTCACAGTAGTAGGGCTCTCTGCCCATTCCAGAGGAGCCTCAGCAGCACCAAGAATGGCAGCTGCCTGGGCCCTCTCAGAAGAGGGTATCCTCTCTCGAATCCCAGAGCGATCGCCCCTAGAGGGTCCCAGACCACCCCTAGCTGTGGGACCCCCATGGCGAACCTGCTCCAGGAACTTGGGAAGAGGAACACTGGGCCGCCCGACACACTGGCCTGCAGAGACTCCCGAATCATAAGACTCAGGCTGCCAGTACGGGTCCGCCTCAGATTCATCCTCCCCTGAAGAGGAGTCGAGTAGAGTGACCTCCAGAGGCGCAACCCCCGAAACATCTCCTACAACGGCACTGGGAACAGCATGGACGTAGGCCGCAATGTCACCAATGGCACTGCTTGACTCCACAGGCCCGCGGAGGGCGCCGGAACCCACAACGGCACCATAAACAGCACTGCCTGAGTCCCCGGCACCGGAACACAAAACGGCTTCACCAAAGGCGCCAGAACCCAAAGCGGTGCCACCAATGGGGGTCCACCAGAGCTGGGCCCCACAACCGGAGGCCACAACATTGGAGGAGCCTGCATCTCTGAGGAGGTGACTGCCGGGATGGCACCAACGATATGACCCCAGGAGGAATCGCACCGCTCCTGCGGTGCCGAAGAAGAAACCTCCCCCTCAGAAAGGCTGGATGTGGAGGTCTCCTCCTCGCTGGGCCGTACAGATCCGGGAGGGGACCTGAAGGAAGGGTCAAGAGATCTGGCCTGGGAGGCCCGCAAGAGCGACATCGTCCTCCAAGAGTTGGAGCCCTGCCGATCTTAAATGCGCTGATTTCCAATACACGGCAGTCCATGGAAAAACAGGCGTCACAGTGATCCATATCATGGTTGGGTCCCAGGCACCAAAGACAAACATCAGCTCGATCCGTGACGGAAAACTGCTGGCTACAAAAGCTGTACATAGACACGCCCATGTAGGTTTATGCTTAGCCCCAATTGGACATAATGTAAAATTATTTTATAAAACAGCAAAGATTCCGGCGCCATCGAAATATATAAATGAAACGGTCTTACCAGCTTCAACGGCATCGAGATGGAGAACCGGGATATAGGAGTCGAACAAAACTGCACCGAAAAACTAAAGACCTAATGGCGCAGTAACAACTTTCTCTCACTCGGGCAGCAGGTGCAGCCTCGAATGTGGGAGAAACAGAACTGGGATGGAAGAGGAGTCCGTGGCGCCTGATGGCCGCCCCTCGTGCACTACGCAGTGCGTCGCTCTCATGGGCGGTGCCGTCTGCGCCGACTCCTCCCTCCAAAAAAACAAACAAAAAACAACCACTCTCGGAGCAGGTGCGCACTTCTGGCTTACACCCAGCAGCAATGAATGGTGAAAAATGACAAGGGAAGATTAGGTCTTTCCCCATTCTCTGGTCGGTGTTCCTTTACCCACAGCTGCACATTCGTTGGCAAGATGTTGATGAACTGCTGCATGGCAAATTTGTCAAACTGTGGGACTGTTTTGCTCTCTGGTTAGATCCACTTCATCAGCAGTTCTCTGAGTCGGGTGAAGGCTTTTCCTGTCCTTTGTAAATCTCAGGAGCTGCTAGAACATTCAGAACTTCCTGATGTCCCCACAGCAACTGCAAAAGGCGCAGGCATTTGCACTCAAGTAACCTCTAGCTTTTTACAGTTATCTCAAATTATAAATACATACATTTCAACAGTAACACAATCTTCTAAACAAAAGTGATACCAATATCAGCTACATTTCCATACATTGATTCTCATATATCTTATATTAGCAGATATATACAGGTTACTCACCTGTAACAGGAGTTCTAGGAATGGTATATGTTGTTCATCCACACTGTCTGGCAGGTATCCGTGCCGCTTTAAATCTTGCCGGAAGGTCTTCAAGCTGGCTCCTCCCACCCACCCGGGTGGTAAAACTCTCGGCTCCGCCCCATGACACCAGATCTGGCCCACTAGAAGCTCAGGTTGTGCGTCGAAGCCGGGAGGTCGGTAGGTCAGATGAACAACATATACCATTCCTAGAACTCCTGTTACAGAGCTTAACCTGTATTTCTAGGGACATGATATGTTGTTCATCCACGCTGTCTGGCAGACTCCTAGCAGTTCTCCGGAGGAGGGAGGCAAGGCACACCCCTGATACTTGAGGAAAGAGAGACTGAGAACCAAGGCCCCAAACCAGCATCCCGGCGTGACTCAAGGTCGATGTGGTAATGGGCGATGAAGGTGTGTGCTGACTTCCTGGTAGCAGCCCTGCAGATTTCCTGGATAGGGACGTCCCTGGAAGCAGCCACCGATGCAGCAGTATGGCGGATAGAATGAGCTCTTATCCCTCTGGGAGGCTCCATGCCCGCCAACTTATAGCAGAGATTTATGCAGGAGGTGACTCACCTGCCTACCGTCTGCTTGGCTGCAGGTCTGCCAGGTGCGACTTCAGCGTAGGTGACAAACAGCTGGTGAACCTCTCCCCGAATTTCAGCCGTGCGCTCCTTATAGTAAGCGAGCGCCCTTCTAGGGTCCAGAATATGGAGCCTATATTCGGCCTCCGAGGTGTGATTGGGGTAGAACACCGGCAGAGTCAACACCTGATTAAGGTGAAACTCCGACACCACCTTCAGAAGGAATTTTGGGTGGGGGGGGAGGACAACCTTGTCCCTGTGGAAGACCAGGTAAGGAGACTCGATGCAGAGCGCCTGGAGCTCTCCCATCCTTCTGGCTGACGTAGTAGCCACCAAGAAGGCGGTCTTCCACGACAGGTGAGAGAGTTCACACCTGTGCACTGGTTCGAATGGCTTGCCCATGAGCTTTGCCAGTACCAGCAGTAGATCCCACGGAGGTGGAGGTTCTCGCACTGGAGGGGAAATGTGATCAAGGCCTTTGAAAAGCGCCGACCACCTTTCCTCCTGTGTTACTCGACTGCTTCCCCGCCCGCGCTCGTAAGCAGAGATGGCCGTCAGGCACCCTTAGGGCTCGCCGACCTAAGCCCTTGACTAGAAAGGGACCATAAATAGTCCAAGATGCTTGCTAAGGAACAGGAGGAAGGTCCAAGCCCTTACCTGACACCAAATGGAAAACCTCTTCCATTTGAAGGCACAGTACTTCTTGGTCGACTCCTTACGGACGCCAAATACATTGAGGACTCACCGGAAAGACCCTACCTCAGAACTCTAGTCGCCAGGAACCAGGCTGTCAGGTGCAGGGATTGAAGGTCCGGATGGAGCACCTTCCTGATTGACTGAGAGCAGGTCCGGGCAAGCTGGAAGCTGCCTCGGGAGCCTGGAGCTGAGGCTGAGGAGATCTGGGTACCAGAACTGGCGGGGCCAGTCTGGGGCTATCAGAATCACCTGCGCCTTGTCCCTCCTTGCTTTGAGAAGCACCTTGTGTATCAAGGGAAATGGGGGAAAGGCCTCGAGAAGGCATCCCCCTGCAGCGAGCCCTGCTGAGGGGGGCGGGCATGGAACAGCCTCAGCTTCGCCTTCTCCCTGGAGGCACACAGGTCCACCTGAGGTGTGCCCCAATGGGAGAACAGATCTTGTACTACCTCCGGCAGGAGAGACCACTCGTGGGATGCAGCCCCTATCCGGCTTAGGGCATCGGCCAGGGTGTTGGAGGCTCCTGCCACAAGAATGGCTAGGAGATCCGCCTCCAGGCTGCACACGAGTGACCAAATGCGGAGAGCTTCCCTGCATAGAAGCATGGAGCGCTACCCCACCCTGGGCGGTTTAGATAGTACATGGTCGTGGTATTGTCCGCCTGACCTGGACCACTTGACCCGGAGAAACGGAGCAAAGGCGGTGAGAGCTAGGCGGACCGCCCGGAGCTCCAGCAGGTTGATGTGGCATCGGACTCCCCGGGGACCAGAGGCCGTCCCAGTGTTTCCCCAGATGGGCACCCCAACCCATCAGAGAGGCATCGGTCGACAAGAGACCATCAGCTTGGGCAGACAAACAGGATGCCCTCCTGCAGATGAACTGGAACGGTCCACCACTGGAGAGCGTTCCACATCCCCTGGGTCACCGTCACTAGCTGGTCCAATGGATCGCAGCTGTGACCACTGGCTGGCCAGTCCCTACTGAAGAGGACGCATGTGCCAGCGGGCCCAACGGACCACGCTGGTGCAGGCCGCCATGAGACCCAGGAGGCGCAGGAAGTCCCGGGCAGGGCGCGATTGCCCAACCAGAAATGACTGGGCAAAGGAGGAAAGAACCTCGGCCCTGTCCGCCGGGAGCCGTGCTGTGGCTCGAAGAGAGGCGAGCTCTGCCCCGATGAAAAGAATCACCTGCTTCGGCTCGAGTTCCAACTTGGCCTCATTGATGAGAAGGCCGACTTGAGAGCAAACCTGGAGGGCCAGATCTCTGGACCGCTCCACCTCCTGTCTGGAGGGGGCTGCTATCAGCCAGTCGTCCAGGTAAGGGTACACCAACCCCTCGACACCGCAGGAATGCTGTCACCACTGCAATGCATTTGGTGAAGACCCTGGGAGCTGGAGACAAGCCGAAGGGCATGGCTCGGAACTCGAAAAGGGATCCCTCCGCTCGAAAGCGAAGGAATCTCTGATGTGACGGACGGATAGGGACGTGAAAGAACGCGTCCTGCAGGTCCAGAGAGCAGAACCACACGCCGCGTTCCAAGGATGGTATTATCTGAGCCAGAGTGACCATCCTGAAGGTTCGAGAGCTTAGGAACTTGTTTAGGTCATGTAGGTCGAGAATGGGGCGCCAGCCCCCTGTCCGTTTCGGAACCAGGAAGTACCTGGACACAAACCCCGGGTCTGACGGAGGGTCCGCCACCTTCCTGATCACCTCCTTCTGGAGGAGGAGAAGAGCGATGTCGGCTCGGTGAGCCGACAGTGAGGCTGCGGACCCCGATGCCCCCGAGGTGCGACGGCTCTGAAGGGCGGGGCCTGCTCGAATTCCAAGGGCAGGCCTTTTCCCACCACCTCCAACACCCACCTGTCCGTGGTAATAACAGATCAGGCGGAAAGGAAGTGACGGAGCCGTCCTCCCACAGGGGGAACCTAGGGTGAGGTGACGGGGTTGGGGGCAACACCCCTCAAATCGTCACTAGGCAGGCTTGGAGGGGGGACCGGCCGAAGGACCTCCTGGGCCTTTACCCCCCTGCTTCCTGTTGGAGGAAGTCCCGGGCTTGGGTTTGGGATGCCAAGCTCGAGCCTGCTGGCCCTGACGTTGCTGGGCTGGACATGCCGCGTGCAGAGGGACGAAAGGGCTTAGGCTGCGGTTTCATGGCCTTTGTCCTTCTGAGCGATGAGACAGAGTCCAAGGTAGCATTGGACTTCTCAATCCTCTGTGGTGACCTTCCACCCCAGGGTCGAAGAGGTCGGTCCCCAAGAGGGACATCCGCCAACTTGTGCTGGGTATCCGTGAAGGTGGATAACCTCAGCCAAGCCCCACGACGGCCGCATAGCCACTGCGGCCGCTACAGACCTGGCACATGAGTCCCCAATGTCGAGAGCAGTCTGAAGCTGCTGTTTGGCCACTGCCCTGGTCCCGCACCTGCCTAACCGTGGTCTGCAGGTCCGCGGGAAGATGAAGGACAACTTCGTCCAGGGAGCCCAACAGGGCATGAGAGAAATGTGCCATGAGGAAGGCCGAACTGGCCTGACGAAAGCTGAGGGAGGATGCAGCATAGACTTTTCACCCGGCACAGTCCAATTTCTTGAACTCCTTGTCGGGAGGTTTGTCCACGTCCCTAGTGTTCCCGGCACGCCGGAAAACGCTGTCGGTAACTAACCCCTCGGCCGAGGGATGTTCCGAAAAACCGGACAAGGAACCGGTAGGGACTGCATACTTCCTGGCCATCCTGGCCGAAGGCGCAGGGCAGGAAGCAGGGCGCTGCCAGAGCTCCAAGACCGGGCCCACTATGACCTCGGCCACCGGAAAGGCCTCCGTAGGGGAATCCCCTCGGTCCAGAATCTCCATGAGGGGATACCTGGCCCGCTTAGAGACGGGTTTGAGCTTCATCCCGGTGGACTCTGAGATGAGCCGAAGCAATCCTAGGTAGGACGAAGGGCTATTGTCCACCGACTGTCCTCCTGAGGACTCCAAGTCCATTCGCCTGGAAAAGGGAGGAATCGCCGCCGGCTCCTGAAGAGTCCGCAAAGAGCGCTGCTCTCAAGCCTGAGCCACCTCCACCTGCCAAGGACGATCGGAGTGAGGGTAACAGACAGCCTATGGGCAGGCCCTGAGCTGACCGAGTTCCTGGTCGCAGCCCCAAATAACGGCTGTGGAGGTGGAGGTTCCACCGGATCGATTGGAGCAGCTGATTTTGGGTCACAACCGGCCTGGGAACAGGCCTCGGGTAAGTCGAGGGTTGTTTCGCCGCTCCGTGACAGCCACCTAATGGCCAGGAAGGCGACGGCATCGTGGCTTATTCCCCAGTCAGAAGGGAGCTGCTGCCACATGAGGTCCCTCATAACGCCGACGTAACTTACGTCGAAGCCTCCCCTCAACCGAGGACGAGCGGCAACGCCGCGCTTGCCGCGTGCGCGAGACCGAGACTGCCGGTGACAGCGGATCGGCTGGTCGGCGAGGGAAGTCCGAGACCGAGAACCTCGGGTTTCCCGAGGACGCAGCGGAGGTCGTGGGAACCGCACTCGGGTCGGAGGGTTCACCCAGGCTCTGAACCAGAGGCACTGGTGTTTCACGGGTCCTCAACTCCCACGGGGAACTGGGAGAGGATTCTGGCTTCTCCCATTGACAACCCTGTCCAACAGGTCGAGAAAAATCCCACCGCATCGACGGATTCTCAGTTAACTGGCCTGACGGGGACACCGTGAGACCAGTGGCCGGCTGCGAGAGCACAGCTACGGTCGACGACTCGGGAGAGGGATCTTTCCCGCTCCCAAGAGCGCCGACGGAGGGACTTCCCTTGTCTCTTTTTGACCGAGAAATGGTCCAGCAGAGCGGGGTCCCTCTCTTTAGTAGAGAGGGACAGACAAGTCCTTAAAGGAAGCTGAATAAGAGGCACTCAGAGAGACGGGACAAATGCTGCCGGCCGAGGTAGATGCGCCCGCGGCCCTTCTCTTGAGGGCGATCATCTGCTCGAGCTGATCCACTGAGCCCGCCCGCAGAAACTACTACTGGCCCTTCAGTCTTCACCGAGGGAAAACACTTCTCGGGACGCCCAGTTGTAAACGGGCAGCACGGCCTTCGAGGACGTGAATGAGAAGGAAGAGCGGCATAGTCGCGCAAGCTCTGGGCGGGTTGTGCCTTCAAGGCCCAGACAGTAGACACATGTGGAGTGCTGGATCCGCTAGAGACATCTTTCGCCCAAGAAGGCATCTCCGAAACCGAGTCGGATTTGTCCATCGCAGCCACGGTGATATGAAGACCAAGTCTATTTTAAGGAAAACTTTTAAATTGCAAGAAACAAGAATTAGGGAACCAGTCTTATACGAGCGTTAAGGAGGGAACCTGAGCTTCCAAGCAGTAAGGAAGATCTGGCGTCATGGGGCGGAGCCGAGAGTTTTACCACCCGGGTGGGTGGGAGGAGCCAGCTTGAAGACCTTCCGGCAAGATTTAAAGCGGCAAGGATATCTGCCAGACAGTGTGGATGAACAACATATCCATGTCCCTAGAAAGATCTTTATTTAGCTTTTGTTTACCGGGTAAGTGCACTAGCCAGAGAGACTTTTCAGGCACAACCCGGGAGAGTACAAAGACAAAACTTTCATGTGAACACTAATGAATACAAAACACAAGTTATAGGCAGATATTAAAGCATAACAGTGGTAATTATGACAAGGAATTTTAGGTAGCAAAACAAAAATACACAGGGATACAAAATTTAGGTAAGGTAACGCAATACAATAAGGCAAAATTAAGGCAGCCAGACACCGTATTAAAGTGGGACAAAGTGCTATGTGAGTGATACCAGTTTGGCAGAAATAAGGGAAGAGGGAGCGAGAGAGAAGAGAGGCATCAGTGCCAGAGGAATAGGCGATGAGAGATAAAGAGTTTGAGTTAAAGGAGTAGCTATGTTTATACTGGAAAGGGGAAAATAGAGGGTGAGAAATTAAGAGATAAGGGAGTGAAACTGGGAGGAAGTTTGCCAAATATGGGGTAGACTCCAATCCCCAAAGGTAACAGCTGAGAGGGGGGTGGAGTTGGAGAGAGTATGAGCTAGGGTGGTTGAAAACAGGAGCATAGATGGGAGGAGATGAGATAGTGCCCAAGTTCTCTCTTAAAAGAGATGTGGGAAGCAGATTGACAAAGTGTCGGAGGGAGTGAATTCCAGAAAAGGGGTACATGACAGGCAAAGGTACTAACCTTTTAAGGTACGGTGTCTTGAGATAAGGACAGGGGCATTTTCAGCAGAGCGTAAAATGCATATTTGGATTTCTGGTAGGGAAGGAGACAGGCCAGAGGTTTGGGTGTTTGGGATCTGATAATGTTATCAGTGATTGATCTAAGAGCATAGGATCTTAGTTCTTTAGGCGGGAGCCATCCAAGATCTGAGTAGAGAAGGCAGTGATGTTTAAGCCACAGGGAGCTGGAGACAAAATGACAGATGTTATTCTAAGTAACATCTCACTTTCGAAGACTCAAATTGCTGGCTGTCGCATAGGTAGCAATCCCATAAGTGAGAGAGGGAAGTAATATACCACGGGCAATTGCAAGTTTATTTTTATTTATTTTTTTTATTTTATTTAAACAGCAGTTTGGAAAACCTTTGAGCCATAGACTCATTTACAAAGGTACCTTGTCACAGTAAGACAAAACAAAATACACAGTATAGCAGTACAACACATAAGTATAACAGTAAAATTAAGACATAGATACAAACAAGCTGGTACAGGTAGGATGGATGCAAACAATACCAGAGTTATGTCGTCCTTAGCAGCTTAGTAATAAGCTTTGTCATAAGTATTGAGTGCAGCTTTGACTAGTGGCAGTTACAGCATCGGGTGTTGTTAAGGTGGTTACGTAAGTAAGTTTTTGAAGCTGCGTATAGTTGGAGCTCGAGAGATGGAGGGGCAGTGTGTTGAACCAGGAGGGGCCTAACGCTGAAGGCTCTTTGGCCATGAGAGGTCCTAGCTCTAGGGATAACAAGAGAGGTTTTCCCAGAGGTCCAGTATGAACTAGTGGAACAGAGCGGTATGGTGGTGGTCAATCCTGGTGGGAAAGCCCAAGGAGGGTCTTTTGTAAGGGTACAGGTAAGATATTTCAGCGCTCGTCGAGATCAAGTACCAGCTTTGGCATACAGTAGACGGTGTGTGTCATCTCTAGGTGCTCCAGTAATTAACCTGCAGGCCTTATTCAGAGAAGTTGGTCTGATCAGCAGCACCATACACCCGGCGTCCATAGTCCACTAGGGACAGGATAGAGGAGGTGACTGCAGGTCGAAGAGCCTCCGGGGAGGCAGTGTTTATACCGATGTAAGATGCCCAATTGGATATTAGTGGCAGTGGCTAGGGCAGCGATGTGTCCATGGAAGGAGAGGAGGGGTCAAAATGGATCCCTAGGTATTTATAGGAGCAAACTTGTTCGAGTGGAATGAGGACCCAGAGTGAATGAGGAGTTTGAAGTTGCAGGACTTGTTTTGGGGATGAGTGAAGAACATGGTTTTGTTTTTAAGATTTATCACCAATCTATGTTCCTTGAACCACCTCGGCTTCAGTGAAGGACTTCTGCAGCGAGTCTTGGGGGCAGTAGGGTTCTGATTTGAGGCAAGATGACTGCATCATCAGCGTACAATAGAATGTTTCCCGAGCAAGGCGTGGAAGGGTGTTAGGTAAAGGAGAATAGTAAGGGCCCAGAATGGAGCCTGGGGAACCAGAAAAGATGGGACAGATGTCTGAGTAGGTCCCATTAATTTTTACACGCTGTGAGCGGGTCAGACAGATAACTGGTGCACCAGGAGATGAGGCCCAGCAGCAAACCAGAGAGACTAAGGGCATCAAGAAGGAGGGGTGGAGACAGTGTTGAAAGCTTTCGAGAGGTCAATGAAGACAGCACCAGCCAGAGAACCAGTGTCTAAGGAGGAGTGGAGAAAGTTGGAGAACTCTAGGAGGGCTGTGTTGGTACTGTGGCCCGCTCGGAAGCCATGCTGCTCAGGACAAAGGACATTGTAGGTGGAGAGGTAGTCAGCGATTTGAGAGGCCACCACTTTTCCAAGGCCTTGGAGAGGAGAGAGAATGGAGATCGGTCGATGGTTTCCAGCCACAGTCCTATCACCACCCTTAAAGATAGGGGTGACAGTGGCGACTTTCAGGCAGTTGGAACCTTCCCAGGCAAAGAGAGTGGTTGATGAGGCATGTGATCGGGTAAGGACTGTGTCTAAGACCAGCCATAGGATACACAGATCCAGGGTGTCACTGCCTGTACTATTACTCTTGAGGGCAGTGACAAGGTGCGGCTAAGTTCTTGGGCAGAAGCTACAGTGAGGAGGAGAAAATAAGAGGCGAGAAAGATTTCTGGCAGGTGCCAGGGAGGAGGTCAAAAAATTTGTGTAGGGGAGGATAGGGCTAAGGTCAGTGAATGAGGTGTTGAGGTGGTTGGCTATGAGGGCTGGGTCTGAGGAGATCACACCATTAATGTTGATCTGGGTGGGTGGGTGGGGAAGTGTGCTCCCATTTAACTGTTTAATGTTATCCCAGAAGGTTCTGGATTCCCCATGAGGCAGTGAGTGAGGACCGATAGTGCTCAGACTTGCTTTCTGATGGCCCGAGTGCACTCTAGCGGCAGGGTTGAGAGCATCGCTTGTCCGGTAGGCAATCCCAAGCTTAGAGTTAACTTGCTTGCAAGTAGATTGAATATAGAGGTCAAAACTCAGGGATGGGTCAAGAGTGACCCCTGGATATTTAAAAGAGGTTACCACCCCAACAGACGTGCCATCAAAGGAAGAGACATTAAGTTGAGTTTGGGAGTGTTTGAGTTTGATACTGGAGCTAAATAGCATAGCTTGCATCTTTGATTTATTTAGAACAAGTTTGTGATTTGTTAACCATAGTTGGATAAGCTGATAATCACAGGAGTTTTGAGTTTATATTCTCCATACTATTTGAGCTATAATACAGAACAATATCATCTGCATAGAGTAAAGAGAAAGTACTAAGGAGATTAGTGGTAATGCTATTGATAAAGATGGAAAAAAGTAGAGGACCCAAGATAGACCCTTGAGGTACACCAATGTTGATGGAGACATTGTCTGAGTAAGTGGAGTTAAATTTCACGTACTGGGGCCTATATGTTAGATAGCTATCAAACCATTTTACTACATTTGGTGCGAAACCTAGAGAGCTAAGGGTAGCAGCTAGAAAGGAATGGTCTAAATTGAATGCTTTGGTCATGTCAATAAAGACGGCCCCAGTTAGTCTACCAGAGTCCATAGCCACTAGGATGTCAGACGATAGCTTCAGCAGGGCAGTTGTGGTACAATGGCCGTTGCGGAAACCATGTTGAACATCAGTTAGCAGGTCATGTTTCAAGAGAAAGGTAGTAGTTTGGGTGGCAACAAGTTTCTCAAGAATTTTACTGAGAACAGATAGGATGGCAATGGGTTTGTAGTTAGATGGATCAAGCGAGTCTCCTTTTTTTCTTTTTTTTTTTAAACACAGGGGTAATTCGGGCAGATTTCCAGATATCCAGTACTGTGCAGTGACACAGGGAGAGGGTAAAAATCTTAGCAAGGGGGCATGCATAGCGTCAGCCAACTTCAGGAGCTTGAGTTCCAAGTCATCAGACCCCATCGCTGCATGCTCCGAGATGTTACTAAGGAGTCTGAGAACATTATTTTTGGAGATAGCCTTGAAATGTAGAGTAGGTCCTGTGGTATTCCCTGGAGAGATAGGGTATGATGGGGTAGTGAAGGTGGAAGTGTAATGGTTAAGATCAGCAAATTGCCTATTAAAGAAATTTGCAATTGTGAGGGGATTGTTGCAGTGGATGCCACTGACAGACACGTTATTTGGAGTGGTGGACTGGCTGGATCCCAGGAAGAATTTAATATGGGACCAAAATTTTTTAGGGTCCCCTTGGGAGTCAGTTAGGAGGTCTCTGTAGTATGAGCTTTTTGCTTGTCTGATGTCCTTAGATATGCAAGGAAGAAAGACAGCAAGAGAAAACAGAGACCGTGACAGGCAAAGGATTGCGAGACTGTTTGGATTGATCAAGTCAGAAGTCTCACAGAAAAATTTGTCTGCTCAACCAGACAGAGAAGAGACAGAAGAAGGACAGATCCTTTTAAACCCTTGCTCCAAATCAAATGGGAAAGGGCCCTATTCTACCCTGTCACAAAGGGGCACCGGTGCAAAGGCCTGTTTGGACACATGGGCCCTTAATTCCTCCTGTAGGATGGGTATATACTCTGGAAGATAATGAATTTTGGGTGGAGGGCAAGGGCATGGGGTGGAGAGAAACTCCAATGTATGACCCTTCTGTATAATTTGAAGTACCCAATTGTCGGAAGTGATCATTTGCCAGGCCTCCAAATAGAGGGCAAAATGACCCCCCGTAGCCTCTGAGGCCTGGTCGAGGAGGTGGGGAGAAGCCCTAGTGGGTCACTGGGAGGCGGGTTGCACAGCCCCACCTGAAGGGCGGGAGCTGGCACCAAGGGCAGTAGAGGTGTTGCCTCTGTTAAGACTGGGCAAGACCTCGGAAGCCACCTTTATTATTACCTCTGTATCGGCCACCCCTTTTGGAATAAGAGGGGTGATAAGTACAGAAGGTTGTAGCTGGAGTATGATACATGTCATGAACCGTACGGAGGGTTTTGCCTGATGCCTGTAAGTCATCCAGTAAAGTTTGGGTACCTGGCCCGAACAGCTTGGACCCATTAAAGGGGGTATGAGCTACTTTATGTTGTATATCAGGTGCAAAGCCTGAAACGCAAAGCAAAGAATAGTGATGCAGAGTAATACTAGTGGTTGATAGAAGGGCTGAGGCATCAATGGCATCATATCCCGACCTGAGAAGGTGATGGGAAATTGAATTAGTAGTTGTTACTGTAGCCAATAATTTATCCCTTTCTTGTCGGGGAGGGAGTTTGACAAGTTCAATGGCAGCGGACCCCAGGGTACGATGATATTTAATCATATGATCCATATAGTTCAAAATTATGACATTCATAGCACCTGAGGAAAAGATCTTTTCCGCCAGATAGTCAAATCTTCGTGATTCCTTATCAGGAGGTAAGGAGCTCATGTGCTTGGGTTTTTTGGTATGGTCTTGAGCGGCAGTAATGACCACAGAATCTGCCTCTGGAATACTAGACAGAAAAGGGTGGTCCAAAGGAGCCTGATACAGACAATCTGCTTTGCGGGAAACAGCTGTAATAGCTCAAGGTTGATGCCTAGTAGCCAGCATGGCATTCAGGTATGTTGGTATTAGTGGGGGAACCATTAAAACAGGCTCCTCAGGTAACTCGAGATATTCTGCCATATCCTTATGTTGTCATGTTCCGTAGTGGAGAATCTCATGACCTTTTGAATCTGAACCATCATTTCACTAAAGGACGGGTCATCTGGGGGAGAGGCTGCCGCAGGTAAAGAGGCAGGTCCTTATCCAGGGAAGAGATTTCTGAATAGGGGGATTCTGGGTTAAGGAAATCCAAATCTTGAAACTCTTCATCCTCGAGATCGCCTGTGAAATCAGGTGGCAATTCTTGGTCAAACAGTACTCTATAAATGGAGGAGGAGGCCAGGGTGGTAGGGTATCCTGGTCACTGCGGAATCTTTTAAGTGGAGGAGGAGGAGGAGATTGTGTGAAAATCGCCCAGCCCTTCAGAGGGCTGAGAATGCCACATGGCATGCAAGACGTGTCCGACTACACTGGTGAGGTTCCTTTCCTGGGAAGGGGGGGTGAGCAGGAGGGCATGTTGGGAAACCAAAGGGGTGACAGAAGGAATGGGACGTGTAGCCCAAGCAGGTCTCGCCCCTGGGTAGTAAAGTCTGACGCTCTGCCACCTGCTTATTATTATATGTATAATATTTGTATTATAAATAAATGTATATGTGATTGTCTGCCTAGGACACACCAGCCAGCAAGTAAAGAGGCTTGATCTTTGACCTCAAAGGTGTCAGTGTGACTGAGTCAGCAGGCTACCATAAAACTGGCCAGTGGAAAACAATAAAGAATTCCTTCCAAAATGCCAGGTAACAACACATCGTAAAATATTCCTTTAAAAGCTGAAACTAAGTCTGAAATTTATGATCCTAAGGGAAGAGACACCATTTTAACAGACTCTTGCGAAAACTGTAAAACTGAAATCATGCTTGCAAAACAGAAAATCAGCAGAGAGAGAGAGATCAAAGGAAAGACTTTTGATGAAAGAGGCAGTCATATTTTAAAAATTGCTAACTGCTGATTTCCACAGTAGTAACACAACATCCTTTTGGATATTTATACTAAGTTTTATACTAAGATTTAAGTTTATTGCAGGACTAACGGTGACCTCATGTGTGTTGTGATATCACAAGGAGGTGGAGAAAACTAACTTTTTGAATACTGCCTGCATCTGAGTGAATAGTGCAGAAGCCCTCTCTGAAAAGTAAGAGTCTCTGGACTCCAAACAAGCACTTCTGTTAACAAGTAGCTAGGCCAGAACTTTATTTCAGGTGCATTTTGTTCTGTAATTTCCCATTTGGTTCTGACTGGAAGTATTTTTGTTATATGTTCTGTGTTTGGAATTTTATCCATTTTAAATTTTTAGTAAACACTATTTTCCTTGAAATTCTGCCCGTGCCTTCTCAGTTTCTTTTGCATGTGAATGCTGGAAAAGTTTAATCAGCCCCTAAGTCGACCTGTTGTGCTTCTCATAACAATAGGAGATGCAATGGACCAACCAGCGCGAAAGCTCGTTTGGTGACCGGCCGGCCTACAGACCATTGGGCAAAAGACACGAAAAGCTGATAGACTTCCTGACCTCCTTGGTTCTAGCCAAGTAACATCTGAGGGCCCTGTGGACATCCAAGGAGTGGAGAAGGGCCTCTTCCCTATTGGAATGCTCCGGGTAATAAACCGGAAGCTGAACCGACTGGTTTAAAGTGAGCTCCGAAACCACTTTCGGCAAAAACTTTGAATTTGTGTGCAAATCAACCCTGTCCTTGTGAAAGACCAAGTAGGGTTCCCTACACATGAGGGCTTGAAGTTCCGAAATGCACCGTGCTGAAGTGACAGCTACCAAAAGCAGCATTTTCCAGGAAAGGGAACGAAGCTCAGTGCTCATCGCCGGTTCGAAAGGGGAAGAGAGCTCCTCCAGGACGAACAGAAGATCCAAAGGGGGAACAAGGTCCCTGATGGGAGGTCTGATATGCAAAATGCCACACAGAAAAGCTTTGGAGACCTCCATCTGAGCCACTGTCTTACCCACACAAGCGAGTGGTAAGTGGAGATGGCAGCCAGGTGTACTGTAATGGAGGAATAGCCAAGGCCTTTCTTGAAGAGGAGCAGCAAGTATTCTAGGACCGTGTTAACCGGACAGACCAACGTGTCCACCTGCTTAGCTAAGGCCCAAATGCAAAAACGTTTCCACTTCATAGCGTAAGTGGTCCTGGTGGCAGGTCAGACACCCCGAACCGGACCTTGGCTAGGTCCTGAGGAGCCAGGCATGCAGGTGAAGAGAGCAAGATTCGGATGTAACAGAGACACGTTGTCCTGCGTCAAAAGATGAGAGGATAGAGGAAGAGGTACTGGAGACTCTGCCGCTAGATGCTGCAGAAGGGGAAACCAAATCTGGCGAGGCCACAGTGGAGCAATCAGAATAACGGTGGAAGGTTCCAACTGAGCCTTGAGGAGGACCTTCTGAAGAAGAGGGAAGGCATAAAGGAACCTCTCGTGAAGCAGGAGTCATGCCCAGACGACCAGGACTTCAATCTCGAAGACCTGTGCTTTGAGTGGGATCTCCCTCTGTCCTGCTCCCTATGTCTGTGGTGCTTGTGGGTGGGCTGAGGATCAGATTCCCCCCCCCCCCCGAGGAAGAGGCCCGTTCCATGGTGGCAAGTCTTGTCTCTGCTAGGAAGGCCACAAGGGACTTCTAGTGCTGGATTCGTGTCCACAAATTAAAGGCCTGGCAATGAGGGCAGGCGTCGGTGCGATGGTTGGGCCCCAGGCAGTAGAGACACACAGAATGTCCGTCTTTAATGGTAATCTGTCATCCACAAGCGCACTTATTTATATGCAAGGACACAGATGTCGAAAACGAAACAAGAAGTGAAATTTCTAATGGTGGAGAAGAGCAATCGGTACTAGCCGAAACGCTGAACTAACTGACCATGCGGTGGGAAAGAACTGGAGCATGTGGGGAGCTCCTTCCTTATATAGGGTAAGGTCGGGGGTGGAGCCGACATGGCAGAGGCATTCCCCATGTTGGTACTGCTAAAGAAAAAGTTGCCAGAACTGCCGCCAGGTGGCATCAGTCCTCAATGTTGAACCTGCTGCAAGAACTTCTCCTTGAAGTAGGATCAATTGGTTATACCACAAAAGTATAGATCTAAGTTGTTACAGATAGCACATGATAGTCCTATGGCTGGTTACTCGGGGAAGGATCGCACCCTTGCTAGATTGCTGTGCAAATTTTACTGGCCTGGAATTTACGAAGATGTTGCTACCTATTGCAGTTTTTGTGCGGAGTGTCAGAAAGTAGCCCCAGTGACTTTTAGACAAGGTGCCCCTGGTGTTCCTACCCTTAATAGATGTGCCTTTTTGCCTTTTGAGAGGATTGCAATGGATGTGGTTGGCCCCTTAGACAAAAGTAAAAAGGGTAATCGATTCATTTTTGTAGTATGACTATGCTACTAGATACCCAGAGGCAGTTCCAATGTGTACTGCCACAGCCCCAAAAGTGGCAGCAGAGCTTGCAAAAATTTTCAGCAGGGTGGGCATAACTAAAGAGATTACTGATCAGGGTAGTAATTTTGGTGCTGCATTACTGAAGGAGCTGTACCGACTACTAAGTATCACTACCATAAGAACCCCCATTACCACCCTCAGACAGACGGTCTTGTTGAGTGTTTAAAAAAAAAAACATAAAATGTATGTTAAAAAGGTTTGGGGAAGGGAAAGACTGGGACCAATATTTACCGTACCTGCTTTTTACTTACAGAGAAGTGCCACAGGCATCAACAGGTTTTTCACCATTTAAAATGCTGTATGGTAGACAACCTACTGTAGAGGGCCACTGGATGTACTAGAAGAAACATGGGAACATAACCGCCATCAGAAACAATCTATTACATCTTATATGTGTGCCCTGAGAAAGAAACTGGCAAAATATGTGGAAATCACCAAAAGTAATCAGGAAGAGGTCCAAAATCAGCAGAAGGTGTTATTATGTTGAGGGGGTAAAATTAAACGTGCTATGAAAGCGTCCTCAGAAGTCAAGCATGAAAGTGTAAGGCCTTCAGGTTGGGGTGTAGAAGGGTCCTGTTGATTCTGAGTCAAGAGATCTGGTCTGACTGGCAACGGAACGGGATCCTCTACTGAGAACTGTTGAAGTAGGGGGAACTACACCTGTCAAGGCCACAGAGGGGCTTATGAGGATCACTGTGGCAGGTTCGAGTTTCAATTTCAATAGAGTTCATTGCAGAAGCGGGGGGGCATATAGGAAGAGTCCTATCCATGGTTAGGACAGGGCATCTACAGAACATCCCTTTTTGCTCGGGATAATGGAATAGTATCTGGGGAGACGGTGGTTGACTGGAGAGGCAAACAGATCCAGTTGTGGGATCCTCCGCAGATGAAAGATTTTCTGAAGCACTTTGTGATGAAGTGTCCATTTGTGTGTGGACGACTGGTGACAGACGGTCGGCCAGGATGTTTCAACGTCCTGGTAGATGGACAGCTGTCAGTTTTATGTGTTGCCGAATGGCCTCTTGACAGACTGCAAGCGTTTCTTTGCAGAGAATACGGGACTTCGTACCTCCTTCGTTGTTGAGCTACAATACTACTGCAGTGTTGTGTGACTGAATCAGCAACGGTCCCGGAGATAGGTGAGGTTGAAAAGCCTGGAGAGCTAAGCAAACTACCTATAGCTCCAGGAGATTGATGTGGAGATGAGGGACAGAAGTGGTCCACTTGCCTTGCATCCTGTAAGGACCTAGGTGTGCACCCCAGCCTTCTAAGGATGCATCTGTGGTCAGCGTCTATGGGGGGGGGGGTTGGAAGGGCATTCCGTGACATAGGTTGGCTCGGGGTCTCCACCAGACTAGGGCAGATCGCAATGTGGGAGCGAGACTGATTTTGTCTTCGATATTTCCTGTTTTTTGAGACCACTGATTCTGGAGGACCCATTAGACTGGTCTCATATGCAGACGGGCGAAAGTTACCGTAGGGATGGTATCGGCCATGTGACCTAGGAGAGACAGCATTTGTCTGGCTGTGACTGCTTTCTGCGTTTGTATCTGCGATGGCAGAAATAAAAGCTTGTCTTGCCTGGCTGTTGGAAGGTAGGCCCTGGAAGAAACCATGTCTAGGACCGCTCCTATATATTGGAGTGATTGTGTGGGGGTCGGATTGGACTTTGGCCAATTGACCATAAGCCCTAAAGCTTGGAACAGAGTTAAGGTTGCATCTAGGGAGGAAAGTAGAGCAGTTTTGGACTCTGTTTTGTTAAGCAAATCGTCCAGATATGGGGAAAGCAAAATGCCAGTCCCTTCGTAAGGCTCCTGCTACTACCGCTAGGCATTTGGTGAATACTCTCGGGGTCGATGAAAGGCCGAACGGGAGTGCCCGGAATTGGTTGTGTTCACCCAACAGGTGAAACCGAAGGAACCTGCAGTGGGCAGGATGGATGGGGATATGTAGGTAGACATCCTTCATATTTAAGGCACAAAGCCAATCCCCTTCTTTCAGTATTGGCATAATGGAATTTAAGGTGACCATGCGGAACTGTTTGTACTGGACGTATAGGTTCAATTTTCTGAGGTCCAGTATTGGTCTGAGATCTCCAGTTCATTGGGTACCAGGAAGAAATGGGAGTAAAACCCCTTCTGGTGTTGTGTAGGGGTTACTGGGTAAATGGCCTTCTTGGTTAGAAGAGCCTGTAATTCCTCCTGGAGAATAGGAATATGGTCAGGTGGGTAATGGACTGAGCAGGGCAGGTGAAGGGGAGGTCTGGACAGGATTTCCAGAGTGTGACCTTTCTGAAGGATCTGGAGTACCCACTCGTCCAATGCGACACATTTCAAGGCCTCCAAATGGAGGGGAGAATGACCGCCCACTGCTTCTGAGGCCTGGTCGAGGAAGCGTGGACAGGGCCCCAATTAGGTCACTGGGAGGCGGGCTGACCCCGCCCCACCTGGAGGATGTGAGCAAGAGCCCTTGGCGGCAGAGGCGTTGGCTCTAGTAGATTAGGAACAACCTCTGAAACCGCCTCTATTAGAGCCTCTGTATTTTCCACCTCTTTTGGTGTAGAAAGCGGACTGGGAATGGTAAGATGGCTGGGAACTATGGTACATGCCATGGACTGTACGCAGAGTTCTACCTGAAGCTTGAAGATCATCCATCAATGTTTGGGTACCTGGCCCGAATAGTCTGATCCCATTAAAGGAGACGTTAACTACTCTCTATGTACGTGAGGTGTGAACCCTGAGACACGAAGCCAAGCATGGCGACGCAATGTAATGCCAGTTGTTGACATACGTGCCAAGGTATCAACCGCACCAGAGCCCGACCGGAGTAGGTGTCAGGAAATGGAGTTGCCAGTGGTTACTGTAGTCAGTAACTGTTCCCCTTCTTGTGAAGGAGGGAGTTTATTGACTAAACCAATGGCAGATGACCAGAGTGTACGCTGGTATTTGATCATATGTCCCATATAATTTAGAATTCTGAGATTCATGGTACTAGACTGAAATACCTTTTTCCCCAGATAATCTATCATGCGGGATTCCCTATCAGGAGGTAAGGAGCTCATGTGTTTCAGTTGTTTAGTACGATCATGAGCGGCAGCAATCACCACTGAATCCGCCTCAGGAGTAGTGGATAGAAAAGGGTGATCCAGAGGAGCATGGTATATGCAATCCACTTTGCGGGGAACAGCCGTGACAGAGGAAGGCTGGTGCCAGGCTGTAAGCATAGGGTTTTGATCGGTCTGGATTAGTGGGGGCACCACTAAAACCAGTTCCTCTGGTAATTCTAAGTAGTCTGCCATGTCCTTACGTTGTTTGTCATGTTCGGTAGTAGAGAATCCCATGACCTTTTGAATTTGGACCATCATTTCATGGACAGAAAGGTCTTCTGGGGGAGAGACAGCCATATGTCTGGACAAGTTCTCTTCTAATGAGGAGAGGTCCGATTAAGGAGAGTGAGGGTGGAAATCCATCATCCTCTAGCTCTCCGGTACAATCTGCCTCGAAATCAGGCTCGTCTGATAAGTAGTCCTCCATATACGGGGAGGTGACCAGGGTGGGAAAGGATCTCTGTCACCATGAAACCTTTTAGACGGAGGTGTGGGTGAACAGGATGGATGTCTCGGCTCTCCTGGATCGGAGGGCTGAGCAAGCCACATGGCATGGAAGACGTCCTGTAATACTATAGTAACGTACAGTTCTTTTAGAGTGGGGGGTAGGGAGGGGGTTTCTGGGAATCCAAAGGGAGGATGGAGGGGACTGAATGCAGCCTGAGCAGGTCTTGCCCCGGATCCCTGTCCACCTGGTCCCTGTGGGTACCCACCTGTGAGGGTTGGAGGGGCAGTAAGCATTGTAAATACAGTAGGTTTTCCCTGTGGAATGCGGCCTCTCACCGACGGAGCCGCTGGGGAAAGAGTGTTATGCTGTAAAAATGACTGTCCCATCGACGGGAGAGGAACCCCCATCGACAGAACCCATAGAGAGATTATAAACTGCCATCAATGCGCTAGATAGCGCCGACTACAGGGTATAACCTCCAGTCGACGAAGAGGCAGACTGAGAAAGTGCTGTCGATGGTGGGGCACCTGTGACAGTGGTCGCTGATTAGCGCTTAGGCGTGGAGTGTGAGGAGGACTGCTTCTCCTTTTTGTGCCATCAATAAGAATTGGTGGTGGTGGGGACTCTTGGGACGAGCCCCTTGATACTCCATGAGAGACAATTTCTGCTCTATTAAATGTCTATTTTCAAGCAACCTTCGACAGGTGGCTTGGTTGAAATCCTGACAATGAATGCAGGAACTGGTGTCGTGTGTGGGTCCCAGACACCTTACACAAGTAGTATGGTTGTCGAAGCGGTAGATTTTCCTACCGCAACAGCAAGAACGAACTACCACTTTCTTGCTTGAAGATTCTTTGGACATTCATTTGGTTGCTCAAATTCTCGTCGATGACTCCTGTTTGAAGTTGCTCTAGCTGGTGCATGTGAGCTGAAGACAGTGGGAAAATGAACTGAAGACACCAAGGACCGTCCACACTTCTATAGGAAACAGGACGCTGATGTCACATGTGGGCAGCCCCTGCAAAAGGACTGCTAGAAAAGCTGCCGTGTGCCACAGTAACCTCTGGCGACTACCCAAGTGTATTACCTGCTGCAAGAGACCACTCCGTGGAAAATCTACTGTTACAGGTGAGTAACCCGTTTTTCTAGATCGTGGATATGTTCTATCTACACTGGTTGGCAGACACCTAGCAGTTCTTTGGGAGGAAGGAGGCAAGGCACACTCCCCCTACTTAGGGAACAAAGACTGGAGAACTGAGGCCCCAAAACCAGCATCCCAGCGTGACTCTAGGACAATGTGGTAATGGGAAATGAAGGTGTTTGCAGACTTCCAAGTAGCAGCCCAGCAGATATCCGGGATAGGGATGTCCCTAGAAGCAGCCACCAAAACAGCAATATGGCTGGTGGAATGAGTTCTCATCCCTACAGGAGGCTCCTTGCCCACCAACTGATAGCAGAGATCAATGCAAGATGCAATCCATCTGCCAATCATCCGCTTAGCTGCAGGTCTGCCAGGTGCAGCTTCAGCGTAGGTGACAAACAGCTGGCGAACCTCTCCCTGAACTTCAGCCATACGCTCCTTGTAATAAGGAAGTGCTCATCTCAGGTCCAAAATATGGAGCCTGTACTCTGCCTCAGAGGAGTAATAGGGGTAGTAAACCAGCAGAGCCATCACCTGGTTCAGGTGAAACTGACACAACCTTTGGAAGGAACTTCGGGTTGCAGCGCAGGATAGCCTTGTCCCTGTCCAAGACCAGATAGTTAGACTCAACACAGAGCGCCTGGAGCTCCCCAATCCTTCTGGCTGACGTGATAGCCACCATGAAGGCAGTCTTCCACGACAGGTGACACATCTCACTCCTGTGCATTGGTTCGAATGGCTTGCCCATGAGCTTTGCCAATACCAGCAATAGATCCCACGTTGGTGGTGGTGGTTAATGCACTGGAGGCGAAATGTAGTTAAACTATTCAAAAAGGCGCCAGACCACCTTCACCTGTGTCACCGTCTGCTGACCAACCCACGCCAGGTAGGCAGAGATGGCTGCCAGGTGCACCTTAAGGGTCGTAGACCACAGACCCCCTTGGGAGAGCGACCAAAGGTAGTTGAGAATGCTAGCCACTGAACAGGACAGGGGGTCCAGGCCCTTGCCCTGACGTTAAATGGAGAATCTCTTCAATTTGAGGTATAGCACCTCCCGGTCAAGTCCTTCTGGATGCCTCAACAATGGTGAGGACATCTTTGAAGAGACTCAAAGCCTGGAACTTTAGACATTTAGGAACCAGGCTGACAGGTGCAGGGATTGAAGGTCCGGGTGGAGGACCTTCCTCTGATTGACTGAGATCAGGTCTGGGCATGTTGAAACATGCCTCAGGAACCTGTTGCTGAGGCTGAGAAGATCGGGGTACCAAAACGGACAAGGCCAGTCTGGTGCCACCAGGATCACCTGTGCCTTGTCCCTCCTGACCTTGAGGAGCACTTTGTGAATCAAGGGAAGTGGAGGGAAGGCATACAAGAGGCCTGGGGTCCACAGCCTCGAGAAGGCATGCCCCTGCAGCGCGCCCTGCTGAGCGGGTGGGCATGAAACAGTCTTAGCTTTGTGATCTCCCTGGAGGCAAACAGGTCCATCTGAGGAGTGCCCCTCTGGGAGAACAGGCTGTGTACTACAACTGGATGGAGAGACCACTCATGGGATGCCTCACCCACACGGCTGAGGGCATCCTCCAGCTGATTTGAGGCTCCTGCCATATGAAAGACTAGGAGATCTGCCTCTAGTCGGCTCACAAGAGTCCAAATGCGGAGCACTTTCCTGCACAGAGGTCGGGAGTGCGTGCCGCCCTGCTTGTTGAGATAGTACATGGCCATGGTACTGTCCATCTGGACCTCCACCACTTGACCCCGAAGGAATGAAGCGAATGCAGTCAGTGCCAGCTGAACTGCTCAGAGCTCCAGCAAGCTGATATGACATCAAGATTCCTTGGAGGTCCAGAGCCCATGGACTCTAATTCCTCATGCGGGCACCCCAACCCATGAGACAGGCATCGGTCATTAGAATAACAGTCTGCTCGGGGCGGATAAACGTGATCCCCCTCTTGCAGATGTTCAAGGACGGTGCACCATTGGAGAGCATCCCACATCTACTGGGTCACAGTGACCAGCTGGTTGAAATGACCGTGTCGCCGAGTCTACTGGCTGGCCAGCTCCCCATGAAGGGGATGCACATGCCACCGGGCCCATCAGACCACGGAGGTGCAGGCCGGCATGTAACCCAGAAGGTGCAGGAAGCTCGGGTAGGGTGCAAGTGCCCAACCAGAAATTATTGGGCAAAGGAGGAGAGAACCTCCGCCATGTCCGCCCGGGAGCCTGGCTCTGGCTCGACAGGCTCGGCAACAGTCGAGCTCTGCCCTGATGAAGCAAATCACCTGCGAAGGCACAAATTCCGACTTGGCCTTGTTGATCAAAAGACCAAGTTCGATGCAGGTCTGAAGGGTCAGATCCCTGGACCTCACCACCTCCTGTTGGGAGGGACCCACTACAAGCCAATCACAGAGATAGGAGTATACTCGGACGCCCCCGACACAGAAGATGGTCCGCCACCACTGCAATGCATTTGGTGAAGACCTGGGAGGCCGATGACAGGCTGAATGGCATTGCTTGGAACTCAAAGAGGGCTCCCTCGGCTCAAAAGCAGAGGAACCCTCTGTGTGACAGACCGATCAGTACATGAAAGAACGCATCCTGCAGATCCAGTGAGCAAAACCACATGTTCTGCTTGAGAGGTGGTAAGATCTGAGACAGAGTTACCATCTTGAAGGTGTGAGACCTGAGAAATTGGTTCAGGTCATGCAGATCTAGAATGGGGCGCCAGACCCAGTCTGTTCCGGTACCAGAAGTACCTGGAAACAAACCCTGGGTTGACAGGGGGAGCCATGACTCATCACTACCTCCCTACGGAGGACTTCAGCGATGTCGTCTCGGAGAGCCGACTGAGTGTGTATGGAAACCATTTCCTCCCATGGGGCATGGGCTCGGCTTGGTGGGTACTGCTCAGATTCCAGAGGCAGCCAATAGCCATCCACTTCCAAGATCCACCTGTCTGTTGTGACAAAGGACCAGGTGGAAAGGAAATGGTGTAGCTGGTCCTCCATGGGAAGACCCAGAGTGGGAGTGATGGGTATGGGGTCGGCAACCCCCATCCTGTCACTGTGCAGGACTGGAGGAGGATCCAGCCTGGGGACCACTGGGACCTTTCCCGTCGGGCTTACGGTCTGCCGGAGCCAAGACTGAGCCTGCTGCTGTTGCTGCCCCAACTGAAAAAGGGGCTGCTTGGCCACAGAGCCAGAAGGTCAAAAAGGCTTTCTCTTCTGCTTTTTGGAACCCTGGGATTCCTTCTGGGCAGAAGTAACTGAGTCCAACGTGGCACTGGACTTCTCAATGCACTAGAGGTGACCATCCACTCCTGGACCGAATAGATCGGTGCCCAGGAAGGGAACATCTGTCAACTTGTGCTGAGTGTCTGCCGTGAAGGTCGATAGCCTCAGCCAGGCCCTGTAGTGCAGAGCGGCCGTCATCAAGTGGGTGCAAGAATCCACGATGTCCAGAGCCATCTGGGGTTGCTGTTTGGCAACAGCCCGAGACAGGTTGCGGATCTGCTTGACCGTGGTCTGGATGTCTGCGGGGAAATGAGGAAGAACCTCATCCAGGGAGCCCAAAGGACATGAGAAAAATGCGCTATGACAACGGCCGAGCTCTCCTGACGAAGGCCAAGTGAAGAGGCGGCAAAGACTTTCCTGACAGAATGGTCCAGTTTCCTGGACTCTCTCCGGGAGGTCTATCTGTGTCTCCCGAATTACCAGAGCACCAAAACACAGACTGTCACCAACCCCTCAGCCAAGGGGTGCTCTGTGAATCCCAAAAGGTAGCCAATAGGGATCACATATTTGCGGGTCATCCGGTCTGAGGGTGCAAGACAGGAGGCAGGGTGCTGCCACAGCTCCAAGGCCGGGCCAACAATGGATTCCTCAGCCACAGGAAAGGCCTCCGTCAGAGAATCCCCTCTTTTGAGGATATCAGTAAATCGATATTCGACCCATTTTTGAATGGGCTCCAAGGGCATCCCTCTAGATTCAGAGATGAGACGGAGGATACCCATTAAGAACATGGGACATTCCTCCGTCGAAAGACTCCCAAAGGATTCTTCGTCCAAGGGACAAGAAATCAAGTCAGAGTCCTCGGACTCCGGATAGACTGGCCAATCACCCATGTCACCTCTGACCCGTCAGGGGCGGTCAGGAGTGAGGGTGACAGACAGCCAATGTGGAAGGTCCTTGATGGTCCAGGACTCCTTGGCAGGGGCCCCGGTGGGAGGCTCCTTAGGTGACGGTGGAGAGGCCAGTTTTGGCCAGGCCAGGAGGGTCTTCACCGGCTCCACAGGTGGAGGGACGGTGTCAACTGGCTCCGGATGAGTCATCGTCAGCCTGGAGGAAGACAGCTAAGTGATGGCTAGTGTAGAAGCCGGGGTTGAATTCTAACCCACCATCATCAACTGTTGCCACATTAAGTCCTCGTAGCATCGACGCAGATTGCATCAAAGCCTCTCCTCTTCAGAGGAGGACAAGGTAGAATGGCATCATCGTCGCTTTTTAGAATGCTCTGAGAAGCATTTATGAGATTTCTTTGGCCAGTCAGTCGAAGGTGCCCGAGACCTCGACTTTGACCACTGGGGGGGGTGACACACGGGGGTGCTCAGAAAGAGCCAGGCAGAAATGCAGGTCCTCCAAGTCAAGGACAGGTACCGTGAAGAGGTTCCCAGCGATGGGTCTCTTCCTCGGTAGGTCCGGGGTCCTGAATAAGGAATTGTCGGCCTCATTGAGTGACAAAGAGTCGATAATCTCGACTGGCAAGTCATCTCGTGTCTTAGCCAGATGGCCTGACAGGGGTACCGTGAAGCCAGCACCCAAGGCCGCAATCGCGACCGAAGTCGAAACAGGAGATTCCTGAGACAGAGACATCTCTCGATTCCAAGAACGTCATCAACAAGACAAATCTAATCTCTATTCCTTGTCCGTTTTACGGGAGACGTACACGCCCGACGGGCCCTCCCCCTTGGTCACAAGAGACTGGCACAACGCCTTGAAGGAACCTGAAAAGGAGGAGCCCAATTTGAGCTGGACGAAGATTGATGCAGAAGAGGACTGATCAGCGGCCCAAGCTGCCTCCTCCTCGAAAGCCTTCACCTGCTCTAGCTGTTCAGTGGACCCCACAGCCATGGAGACAGCCCAACGGGCTTCTTTAGATTTGACCTGCGGGTTCCGTTTTTCTGGTCGGCTGAACAGAAGTTGTGCGACATGATCATCCAGGACATTAGGCTGGAACGCGCGACATAAGTCGCAAGCCTGGGTGTCATGGCCATGGCCCAGGCAGTAGACACACGAAGCGTGCGGGTTGGTGCGTGACATCTGCCCCGCAAGGGCACTGGTGGAACCCGGGTGAGGACTTATTCTCCATCACGGACGCGATTGCAAAACTATGTGGAAAAATCGAACGGGTTTAAAGCAGTACTACGAAAAAAAAAAAATATTTGCGCATTGACAGTTTATTCTATGTGCCTTGTTAATGATATGCCTGGTACTCTTTCTGGCCGGTACCATACTATCGCAGAGTAATTTGCTCAAGTTATTCTCTGCTTTTGTTTACATTTCAGCCACTAAGCATGTTGCACTGGAACCCCCTCAGCTGCCAACTGCACATGTGTATGACTTGCAGGGACATCATGAATGGTCAGCAGAGGGTCCCTCTGCTGTTAAAAGACGTGATGTGACCGGTAGAAAGAGCGCAGCTGAAAATTAGTCAGCCGCCATTTTTGTTGTTGTGCTACAACAATTCAAATCAATTGCAAATATCTAAAAAACTAAAGATGACTGGAAAAAAACATTTACAGGTATGGAAACTGGAACCTTGACCCCATGCCATGCTTACAGTTGAAAAACAGAATTTTGATAGCTCACTTCCTGATTTCGTAGTACTGCTGCTTTAAGTTTAGGTAAATCAGAGGATTGTTTGTCAGGGCCTACTCAACGCGGGAGCGATAAGGAAGGAACCTGAATTTTCCAGTGGAAAAGAAGATCTAGCATCACGGGGTGGAGCCGAAGAATATACTAACTGGGTGGGAGGAGCTAGCCTTTAGACCATCTGGCAAAATTTAAAGGGGAAAGGGACATGCCAACCAGTGTGGATAGAACATATCCACGATCCTAGAAATAAACTGTTAATGAAGTGGCAAGGGCCTTATAAAGTGCTTAGACATACTGGCAGTTAACTATGAGATTGAGACCCCTGATAGGAAACATCCTACTAAGATATACCATGCTAACTTGCTCAAGAAATGGGTTAAAAAAATACCAAAAGCTGTTTTGTTGGTTTTACCAGAAACTGATAAAGATGATATTAATACAGGTTACTCACCTGTAACAGGAGTTCTAGGAATGGTATATGTTGTTCATCCACACGGTCTAGCAGGTTCCTTGCCGCTTTAAATCCTGCCAGAAGGTCTTCAAGCTGGCTCCTCCCCCCAACCGGTGGTAAACCCCTATTCCTACCCATGACGCCAGATCTAGCCTGGGTTGTGCCGTACAGCGTCAAGCCGGGAGGTCGGGTATCAGGGGATGAACAATATATACCATTCCTAGAACTCCTGTTACAGGTGAGTAACCTGTATTCTAGGGACATGGATATGTTGTTCATCCACACTGTCTGGCAGACTCCTAGCAGTTCTCCGGGAGGAGGGAGGCAAGGTGCACACCCCCTACTTAGGGAATAAAGACTGGAGAACCGAGGCCCCAAAACCAGCATCCCGGCGTGACTCAAGGTCGATGTGGTAGTGGGTGATGAAGGTATGTGCTGACTTCCACGTAGTAGCCCTGCAGATTTCCTGGATAGGAACGTCCCTGGAAGCAGCTACCGATGCAGCGGTATGGTGGGTAGAATGAGCTCTTATCCCTCTGGGAGGCTCCATGCCCGTCAACCTATAGCAGAGATCTAAGTAGGAGGTGACCCACCTGCCTATCATCCGCAGGTCTGCCAGGTGCGGCTTTAGCGTAGGTGACAAACAGCTGGTGAACCTCTCCCCGAACTTCAGCTGTCCGCTACTTATAAGCGAGCGCTCTTCTAGGGTCCAAAGTATGGAGCCTACATTTGGCCTCCGAGGTGTGATTGGGGTAGAACACCGGCAGAGTCAACACCTGGTTAAGGTGAAACTCCGACACCACCTTCGGAAGGAATTTCGGGTGGGGGCACAGGACAGCCTTGTCCCTGTGGAAGACCAGATAAGGAGACTCGATGGAAAGCGCCTGGAGCTCTCCCATCCTTCTGGCTGACGTGATAGCCACCAAGAAGGCGGTCTTCCACGACAGATGGAAGAAATCACACCTGTGCATCGGTTCAAATGGCTTGCCCATGAGCTTGGCCAATACCAGCAGTAGATCCCACGGAGGTGGAGGTTCTCGCACTGGAGGGAATATGTGATCAAGGCCTTTGAAAAAGTGCCCGACCACCTTCTCCTGCACCACTGACTGCTTCCCGTCCCACGCCCAGTAAGCAGAGATGGCTGCCAGGTGCACCTTAAGGGTCATCAACCGAAGCCCTTGCTGAGAAAGGGACCACAGGTAGTCCAGAATGCTTGCCAAGGAAAAGGAGGAAAGGTCCAGGCCCTTGACCGGACACCAAATGGAAAATCTCTTCCATTTGAAGGCGTAGCATTTTCTGGTCGACTCCTTATGGGACGCCTCAACGACGCTGAGGACCTCGTCGGAAAGACCCAAGGCCTGGAACTCTAGCCACTCAGGAACCAGGCCATCAGATGCAGGGATTGAAGGTCCGGAATGGAATACCTTCCCCTGATTGACAGAGATCAGGTCCGGGTGGGCTGGAAGCCGCCTTGGGAGCCTGGAGCGGAGACTGAGGAGATGTGGATACCAGAACTGATGGGACCAGTCTGGGGCTACTAGAATCACCTGCGCCTTGTCCCTCCTCGCCTTGAGAAGCACCTTGTGGATCAAGGGAAATGGGGGAAAGGCGCAGAAGAGGCCCGGGGCCCACGGCCTCGAGAAGGCATCCCCCTGCAGCAAGCCCTGCTGAGGGGGGCGGGCATGAAACAGTCTCAGCTTCATATTCTCCCTGGAGGCAAACAGGTCCGCCTGAGGCGTGCCCCAGTGGGAGAAGAGATCTTGTACTACCTCCAGCAGGAGAGACCACTTGTGAGACGCAGCCCCTATCCGGCTTAGGGCATCGGCCAGGGTGTTGGAGACTCCTGCCATGTGAATGGCAAGGAGATCCGCCTCCAGGCTGCGCACGAGTGACCAAATGCGGAGAGCTTCCCTATACAGAGGCATGGAGAGTGTCCCGCCCTGGCGGTTTAGATAGTACATGGTCGTGGTATTGTCCGTCTGGACCTGAACCACTTGACTCGGTAGAAACGGAGCAAAGGCGGTGAGGGCTAAACGAACCACTCAAAGCTCCAGCAGGTTGATGTGGCATCGGGACTCCCGAGGGGACCAGAGGCCGTGCGCTCTGTGCCCCCCCAGATGGGCACCCAAACCCAGAGAGGCATCGGTCAAGAGAGAGACCGTCGGCTCGGGGCGGACAAACGGGATGCCCTCCTGCAGATGTGCGGAGACGGTCCACCACTCGAACGTTCCACATCCCTGGGTCACTGTCACCAGCTGATCCAACGGATCGAGCGCTGTGAGCCACTGGCTGGCCAGTCCCATTGAGGGACGCATGTACCAGCGGTCCAATGGACCATGCTGGTGCAGGCCGCCATGAGGCCCAGGAGGCACAGGAAGTCCCGGGCAGGGCGCGATTGCCCAACCTGAAATGATTGGGCAAAGGAGGAAAGAACCTCGGCCCTGTCCACCGGGAGCCGTGCTCTGGCTCGAAGAGAGTCGAGCTCTGCCCCGATGAAATCTATCACCTGCTTTGGCACGAGTTCCGACTTGGCCTCGTTGATGAGGAGGCCAATCTGAGAGCAAACCTGGAGGACCAGATCTCTGGACCGCTCCACCTCCGCTCTGGAGGGGGCTGCAATCAGCCAGTCGTCCAGGTAGGGGTACACCTGGACCCTTCGGTGCAGCAGGAATGCTGTTACCACTGCCATGCATTTGGTGAAGACCCTGGGAGCTAGGGAGAGGCCGAAGGGCATGGCCCGGAACTCATAAAGGGATCCCTCCGCTCTGAAGCGGAGGAATCTCTGATGAGACGGACGGATTGGGACGTGAAAGAACGCGTCCTGGAGGTCCAGGGAACAGAACCACATGCCTCGTTCCAAGGATGGTATTATCTGAGCCAGAGTGACCATCCTGAAGGTCCAAGACCTTAGGAACCTGTTCAGGTCCTGCAGGTTGAGAATGGGCGCCAGCTCCCGGTCCATTTTGGGACGCGAAATACCTGGACACAAACCTCGGTCTGGAGGAGGATCTGCCACCTTCCTGATCACCTCTTTTCGAGGAGCAGGGCAATATTCGGCTGGTGGCCAACAGCAGGCTGCGGACCCGTGAGCCCCTGAGGGCGACTGCTCGAAGGTGGGGTCTGCTCGAACTCCAGAGGCAGGCCCTTTCCTACCACCTCCAACACCCAGTGGTCCGTGGTGATAGCGGACCAAGCGGAAAGGAAGTGGCGGAGCCATCCCCCGGGGACCCAGGGGGGAGTGACGAGGCTGGGGACGACACTCTTCAACCCGTCACTGGGCAGGCTTGGAGGAGGGACCGGCCGAGGGACCTCCTGGGCCTTTACCTCTGTGCTTCCTGTTGGAGGAAGCCACGGGCTTGGGTTTGGGATGCCAAGCTCGAGCCTGCTGGCCCTGATGCTGGTGCTGTTGGGCCGGACGTGCCGCAGGCGCAGAAGAACGAAAGGACTTGTGCTGCTGCTGACGGCGGCCTTTGTCCTTCTGGGCAGAGGTGACCGAGTCCAGGGTGGCATTGGACTTTTCGATCCGCTGGAGGTGACCTTCCACTCCAGGGCCGAAGAGGTCAGTCCCCAAGAAGGGGACATCTGCCAACTTGTGCTGGGTATCCGCCGTAAAGGTGGATATCCTCAGCCATGCCCTGCGGCGCATGGCCACTGCGGCCGCCACTGATCTGGCACAGGAATCGCCTATGTCCAGAGCTGTCTGGAGCTGCTGCTTCGCCACTGCCCTACTCTGGTCCCGGACCTGCCAGACCGTGGTCTGGAAGTCGGCCGGGAGATGAGGGATCACCTCATCCAGGGAGCCCATGAGGGCGTGGGAGAAGTGTGCCATCAGCACGAATGAGCTGGCCTGGCAGAGGCCAAGGGAGAACGCAGCGTACACCTTGCACCTGGCGTAGTCCAGCTTTTTGGACTCCTTGTTGGGGGGCTTGTCCACGTCCCTGGCGTTCCCAGAACGCCGGAAAACGCTGTCGGTGACCAACTCCTCGGCAGAGGGGTGCTCGGAAAAACCCTGGCAGAGAGGCGGTAGGGACCGCATACTTCCTGGCCATCCTGGCCGAGGGCGCAGGCCGCTGCCAAAGCTCCAAGGCTGGGCCGACAATGGCCTCAGCCACAGAAAAGGCCTCCGTGGGTGAATCCCCTCGGTCCAGTATCTCTGTCAGGGGATACTTGGCCCGCTTGGACACGGGCTGGAGCTGCATCCTGGTGGACTCCGAGATGAGCCGAAGCAGACCCATAAAGGACAATGGGCTTTCGTCCAGTGACTGGCCCCCGGAGGACTCCAGGTCAACCTGCCTGGAGAATAAGAAGGAGTCGTCGTCAGACTCCGAAGAGTCCGCCAAGAGCTGCCTAGGGCCTAAGCCACCCTCCACCTGCCGAGGACGGTCGGGAGTGAGGGTGACCGACAACCTGTGGGGCAGGCCTTGAGCCGACCAAGAATCCTTGGTCGGTGGTCCTGATTTCGGTTGTGGAGGCGGAGGTTCCACCACAATGGGTGGGGCAGCAAGCTTAGGCCGAACAACCGGCCCAGACATGGGCATCTCGACTGCAGCAAGAGGTTGCTTCGGCCGATCGGGTGACAGCCACTTGATGGCCGGGGAAGGCGTCAGAGTTGACTTAGCCCTGGACAAAATTAACTGCTGCCACATCAGCTCCTCGTAGCGTCGACGCAATTTGCGCCGAAGCCTCTCCTCATCCGAGGAAGAAGACGAAGAGGAGCGGTGTCGCCGCTTACTTTGGTGTCGAGACCGAGACTGCTGATGTTGGTGGGATCGGCTGGACTGAAAAGATGTCCGAGACTGAGAACCTCGGTGTGTCCGAGGGCGGGCCTGGGAGGGAGCAGGGGACACCCGCTCCTCCCTCGGCTCGGACGTCTTAACCGGGGACTGCTGCACCGATGGCGCAGGTAAATCCTCGGTTTCCACCAGGGGAACCGGCAAAGACGGGTTGTCGGCCTCACTGATCGACAAACCATCCGACGGGTCAAGAAATATCTCGACCGCGTTGACTGCTGTCTTGGCCGGCTGACCTGACAGGGACGCCGTGAAGCCAGCAGCCTTAACAGCAACCTCGACCGAAGTAGACGGTCGGCTGTCTGGGGAAGGGGACCTCTCCCGCTCCCACGAACGCCGACGATGGGACTTACCCTTGGGATCCTTCTTCCTGGACCGAGAGCAATGTCCCGATGGCCCCTCTCCGTTCGTGGAAAGGGAATGGCAAAGCTCCTTGAATGAAGCAGAATACGAGGTACCCAAGGCGAGCGGGATAAATGCCGCGACCAAGGAGGAGGAAGATGCAGCCTGGGCCGCCTCCTCCTCGAGGGCGATCGTCTGCTCGAGCTGCTTAGCCGAGCCAGCCGCCGCGGTAACCGCCCAACAGGCCTCTTTTGACTTAACCGGCGGGTAGCGCTTCTCGGAACGCCCGAGCTTCAACCGGGCAGTGCGGTCCTCCAACACATTGGCCGAGAACGAACAGCAAGATTCGCAGGCCTGCAGATCGTGTTCTAGGCCGAGGCAGTAGACGCACGTGGAGTGCGGATCCGCCTTGGACATCTTCTGCCCGCACGGGCACCGCTGAAAACCGGGAGTCGATGTGTCCATCGCAGCCGCGAGGGAAAAGGAAGACCGAAGTCTTGAAAATTTTAAAACAAGCATCGGACGTACCGAAGAATTAGGATCCAGTCTAACACGCACAGCGTTAAGGAGGGAACCTGAGCTTCCAAGCGGTAAGGAAGATCTGGTGTCATGGGGCGGAGCCGAGAGTTTTACCACCCGGGTGGGTGGGAGGAGCCAGCCTGAAGACCTTCCGGCAAGATTTAAAGTGGCAAGGAACCTGCCGGACAGTGTGGATGAACATATCCAAGTCCCTAGAAATATCATTTATGACAGACTGAGGCAAACTAACTACTGATGCTGTAAAGGTGAATGTTTCCTTAACCTCCAAACCGCAGAAATTTGTAACCTTTTAGACATTTAACAGTATTTTTACCACAGTACCAGGTTCAGTGAAAGGGGTCGAGTACATAATAGTGACAAGGAATGCTCACCCTGTTAGACAAAAGACATACAGATTACCAGAATGGTTAAGAGCAAACACGGTTAAATAAATACAAAAAATGAAAGAATTGGATATCATATAAAAGTGAAGAACTGCTTGGCCATCACCAATGGTGATTGCAAACAAAAAAGAAGTGGGTGTAAGTATCTGCCTTGATTTTAGGAACCTTAATCAAGTGTCAGAATTTGACAGTTATCCTATGCCCAGAATAGATGATTTGGTGGACAGACTGGGAAGTGCCAAGCATATCAGTACCCTCAATCTCACCAAGGGTTACTGGCACATCCCCCTAGCTAAAGAATCCAGAGACAAAACTACATTTGCCACTCCTATAGGATTCTATCAGTTCACCACCATGCTGTTTGGTTTACATGGCACACCAGCGAAATTCCAGCGGTACATGGATGTAATTTTATCCCCTCACACTGGTTATTGTGCTGCGTACCTGGATGATGTCGTGGTGTACAGTCCATACTGGAAAAGCCACCTAGAACACCTATGAGCAGTTATCCAATCAAAAACACAAGCCGGACAATGAATTCTACCAAGTGTGCATTGGGAATGCAGAAAACAAGATATTTGGGCTATGTTTTGGATAATGGAGAAGTTAGGCCAGAGATTTCCAAGATAGATGCTGTAGCTAACAGCCCTGTCCCCAAAACCAAGAAACGTGTCAGATAATTTTTAGTCCTGGCTGGTTAGTGTCCGAGATTTGTTCCTAACTTTGCTGAGTTAGCTACTCCCCTCATTGAACTCATAAAAGAAACGGTTCCCGAATAATGTGAAATGGACCCCAGAGTGTGACGAGGTTTTTCAGGTCATTAAGGCTGCATTATGTTCAGCCCGTTTTAAGAAGTCCAGACTTTGAGAAACAATTTCTGCTACAGACTGATGCATCAAAGGTAGGCCAAGGTGACTTTCAGGCATCGGTGCTGAAGACCATTATGCTCTGGATCCATCCTAGCTATTCAGCCCCTTGGAAGACCACAGAATTCATCTTGAACAATCTGGGTTTTTTTTATACTTTCTATCCATACTCCTTCCCTCCCACGGCACTCTACTCTGTTCGGGAAACACCTATGGCCGTTCTAGTTCCCACCTCCTACCTGTATCCTGGGGCGGTCTGTCCTCCACGTAGCCTTAGCTTGCCCACCTGTGAGGAAGCGAGGTGGGAGGCAAGCACCAATTCCTTGTCTCGTCAGGATGCGGTCACGGGGCAGGTAGGGGTGTTGGGGATCGGGGCCTGGTGCTCCGTCTACACAGGAGTGCCGCGGGGTATTTCTGATGTTCCTTGGGAGTGGCCTCTGCCCTGACGTCAAGGTGTATCCGCCCACGTCTGCCACTTCCCAACCCCTTGTGTGCTCCTGTCTGCTATGCCTTCGGCTTCCGCCAGAGGCCAGTCAGGCACCGAGCGTGTGTGCCCCCCTTCCCCCGGAGAAGAGAGCTGTCCTGGGACACTCAATCCTCTCCTTCCCCTGCCGATTGAACGATCTGTTTGACATTGGCTCTATTTTATTCAAGCCCCTCTCAGCCTCTATGATTTATTCTCATTTTAGCTTTTGTACATTAAATACACTTCGGGTCTAGGGTAAAATTAGACATCGCCTCTCCTGTCTATCATATTTTACTTTCTACACCTGATTTTGGCAGATTAATTTCTTCCAGCAAGATTAGATCATGCTTTTCCAAAAAGGCATAAGTTTGGACTATCATATATATTTCAATTTTTGGATTCACAGAGGGTAGTATTGTTCACTCAGTTACAAGCGGTGTACCCTTTACACCGTTATGACCATTTTCACTTTTTACAGGTTAGATCCTACCTTCTGGACAAGACTCCAGAACTCTGTCAAATTCCACATCCTACATCAATTCTTCTTGAGATATTAATTGGCTCCTTGAAGGGACAGCAGATACAGCACTTAGTGGGCCAAGTCTATAAAGCCTTGGGAGGTATGTTGGGGGAGACCTATGAGTTAATCCTAAAGGCTTGGAATTAAGAACTAGGTACAGATATTTCCTACCTGGAGTGGCTTAAATACTCCCTCCCCTCCATAAAAGTATCCCAAGCTGGATATTCGAAGGAATTCACTTGGAAATGTCGAGTCAGATTTTTCAATGTCCCCTCCAAATTGTTAAATTTCTCCCTGAGGAATATAGTAGATGCTGGAGAGGCTGTAGGGAACAAAGCCTCACATACACACATTTTCTGGTCGTGCCCGGTATTAAACCACTTTTGGACACAGGTTTCTGCAGCCATTCAAATTCTGACAAATCTGTGAGGTTAACTCCAGGGTTAGTATTATCAATACCCCCAGTAGGAGTTACATTATCACCTACAGACATGATATACACCTACATTCTTACTGCAAAAAAAAAAAAAATTCATCACTCACCTTTGACGCCAGCCTACTCCCCCGATGCTTGATTTCTGACATTTTATTTTAACTGACATGTATCAGTTAGAATGCTTGACAGCAGTCTCCATGGTCAGGATTTCCCAATTTCAACTTTGCTGGCTTCCATGAGTATTTTACATAATGAGAGGGATCCCTCTTTTGTACCATAAAAATAAAGGTACAAACTTTTCCTTAGAAAACTTTCATTTTCCTTTGTGATCCTTGTCTAAGGACTGGTAATGGAAAATCTGGAGAGGACAAACGGCTACCCTGTTGACAGAAATAGCTGGTGGTCCTCCACTGGTCTCCCTTCTCACTATAAAAAATATCTTGTAATTATTATAACATCCATATATTGTTTTAAACACTGCTCCAGATAAATGATAAAGCAAATTGGAAACTGTGCTGATATAATTTTAAATTATACTGTCTCCTAGGTATATACTTATTTACTCTAATTTATTTGTTCCATTTTTAGACAAATACTATGCCTGTATGAATTACTGCATGTACAGGTGCGACTCCTGAACATTAAAGAATATATATATATATATATATATATATATATATATATATATATATAAAAGGTAGGCCTAGATGCAGTCTTCAGTCAACATATAGATGGAAAAGAAATACAGGTTACTCACCTGTAACAGGAGTTTTAGGAGTGGTATATCTTGTTCATCCACACTGTCTGGCAGGTTAGTTGCCATTTTAAATCTTGCCGGAAGGTCTTCAGCTGGCTTCTCCCACCCAACGGGTGGTAAAACACTGGCTCCTTCAAGGCGCCAGATCTAGCCGCTGGAAGTCAGGTGGCACGTCAGCTGGGAGGTTGGTGGGTCACGTGGATGAACAACATATACCACTCCTAGAACTCCTTTTACAGGTGAGTAACCTGTATTTCTAGGGATGTGGCTATGTTGTTCAATCCACACTGTCTGGCAGACTCCTAGCAGTTCTCCGGGAGGAGGGAGGCAAGGCGTGCGCTCCCTACTTGGGGAATAAGGACTGGAGAACGGAGGTCCCAAAACCAGTATCCTGGTGTGACTTAAGGTCGATGTGGTAGTGGGTAATGATGGTGTCTACTGACTTCCAGGTAGCAGCCCTGAAGATTTCCTGGATAGGGACGTCCCTGGAAGCAGTCACCGATGCAGCGGTATGGCGGGTAGAATGAGCTCATATCACTTTAGGAGGCTCCATGCCGCCAACCTATAGCAAAGATCTATGCAGGAGGTGACCCACCTGCCTATCATCCACATGGCTGCAGGTCTTCCAGATGCGGCTTCAGCATAGGTGACAAACAGCTGGCGAACCTCTCCCCAAACTTCAGCTGTCTGCTCCTTATAATAAGACAACGCTCTTCTAGGGTCCAGAGTATGGAGCCTACATTTGGCCTCCGAGGTGTGACTGGGTAGAACACGGCAGAGTCAACACCTAGTTAAGGTGAAACTCCAACACCACCTTCGAAAGGAATTTCGGGTGGGGGTGCAGGACAATCTTGTCCCTGTGGAAGACCAGATAAGGAGACTCTATGGAAAGCACCTGGAGCTCTCCCATCCTTCTGGCTGACGTGATAGCCACCAAGAAGGCGGTCTTCCACGACAGGTGAGAGATGTCACACCTGTGCATCGGTTCGAATGGCTTGCCCATGAGCTTAGCCAATACCAGCAGTAGATCCCACAGAGGAGGTGGTGGTTCTCACACCGGAGGGGATATGTGATCAAGGCCTTTGAAAAAGCACCCGACCACCTTCTCCTGTGCCACCGACTGCTTGCCGGCCCACACCCGTTAAGCAGAGATGGCTGCCAGGTGCACCTTAAGGGTCACTGACCGAAGCCCTAGCTGAGAAAGTGACCACAGGTAGTCCAGAATGCTAGCCACAGGACAGGAGGATGCGTCCAACCCCATCCATTTGAAGGCATAGCATTTTCTGGTCGACTCCTTGTGGGATGCCTCAACAACATTGAGGACCATGTCGGAGAGACCCAAGGCCTGGAACTCTAGCCGCTCAGGAACCAGGCTGTCAAGTGCAGGAATTGAAGGTCCAGGTGAAGTACCTTCCCCTTGTTGACAGAGATCAGGTCCGGGCGGGCTGGAAGCCGCCTCGGGAGCCTGGAGCGGAGGAGATCTGGATAAAAGAACTGGCAGGGCCAGTCTGGGGCTACCAGAATCACCTGCACCTTGTCCCTCTTTGTCATGAGAAGCACCTTGTGGATCAAGGGAAATGGAGGGAAGGCGTTAGAAGAGGCCCGGGATCCATGGCTTCGAGAAGGCATCCCCCTGCACCGAGCCCTGCTGAGGGGGGCAGGCATGAAACAGCCTCAGCTTTGCATTCTCCCTGGAGGCAAACAGGTCCACCTGAGGAGTGCCCCAGTGGGAGAACAGATCTTGTACTACCTCCGGCAGGAGAGACCACTCGTGAGATGCAGCACCTATCCGGCTGAGGGCATCGGCCAGAGTGTTGGAGGCTCTTGCCACATGGATGGCTAGGAGATCCGCCTCAAGTCTTCTCACAAGAGACCAAGTGCGGAGAGCCTCCTTGCACAGAGGCAAGGAGTGCGTCCCGCCCTGACGGTTTAGGTAGTACATGGTCGTGGTGTTGTCCGTCTGGACCTGGACCACTTGACCCCGTACAAACAGAGCGAAGGCGGTGAGGGCTAGTCGGACCACTCGAAGCTCCAGCAGGTTTACGTGGCATCGAGACTCCTAAGGGGACCAGAGGCCATGCGCACTGAGCTCCCCCAGTTGGGCACCCCAACCCATCAGAGAGGCATCTGTCATCAAGAGTGACCATCGGCTCTGGGCAGACAAACGGAATACCCTCCTGCAGATGAGCTGGAACAAGTCACCACTGGAGGCCGTTCCACATCTCCTGGGTCACTGTCACTGGCTGGTCCAGAGGACCAGAGTGCTGTGACCATTGGCGGACCAGCCCCCATTGCAGGGGACGCATGCACCAGCGGGCCCAACGGACCACGCTGGTGCAGGCCGCCATGAGGCCCAGGAAGCCCCGGGCAGGGCGCAATTGCCCAACCAGAAATGACTGGCAAAGGAGGAAAGGACCTCAGCCCTGTCCGCCGGGAGCTGTGCTCTGGCTCGAAGAGAGTCAAGCTCTGCCCCGATGAACTAAATCACCTGCGATGGCACAAGTTCCGATTTGGCCTCGTTGATGAGGAGGCCAATCTGAGAGCAGACCTGGAGGGCCAGATCCCCTGGACCGCTCCACCTCCAACTTGGAGGTGGCTGCAATCAGTCAGTCATCCAGAGAGGCCAAAGGGCATTGCCCGGAACTTGTAAAGGGATCCCTCTGCCCTGAAGTGGAGGAATCGCTGGTGAGACGGACGGATTGGGACGTGAAAGAATGCATCCTGGAGGTCCAGAGAACAGAACCACATGCCTCGTTCCAAGGATGGGATGATCTGAGCCAGAGTGACCATCCTGAAGGTACGAGACCTTAGGAACTTGTTCAGGTCGTGTAGGCCTAGAATGGGGCGCCAGACCCCCATCCGTTTTGGGACCAGGAAGTACCTGGACACAAACCCTGGGTCTGGAGGAGGATCCACCACCTCCCTGATCACCTCCTTCTGGAGGAGCAAAGCAATTTCGTCTCGAAGAGCCGATAGAGAGGCTGTGGAACCCATAGCCCCCCCCCCCATGGGGCGACGGCTCGATAGGGTGAGGACTGCTCAAATTCCAGAGTCAGACACTTTTCTACCACTTCCAGCGCCCAGTGGTCCGTGGTGATATTGGACCAGACGGAAAGGAAGTGGTGGAGCCACAGGGGGGAACCCGGGAAGGAGTGACAAGGTTGTGGGCAACACCCCTCAAACTGTCACTGGGCAGGCTTGGAGGAAGGACCGGCTGAGGGGCCTCCTGGGCCTTTCCCTCCTGGCTTCCTGCTGGAGCAAGCTGCAAGCTTGGCTTTGGGGTGCCAAGTGCGAGCCTGCTGGCCCTGATGTTGGTGTTGCTGGGCCAGACGTGCTGCAGGGGCTGAAGGCCGAAAGAACTTACGCTGCTGCTGGCAGCCTTTGTCCTTCTGGGCAGACGTGACCAAGTCCAAGGTGGCGCTGGACTTCTCTATCCTTTGCAGATGACCCTACACCCCGGGACCGAACAAGTCGGTGCCCAAGAAGGGAACATCTGCCAGCTTGTGCTGGGTATCCGCTGTAAAGGTGTTTTGGCCATCATCCTTCCCTGATCCCGCACCTGCTTGACCATCGTCTGAAGGTCAGCCGGGAGATGAGCACTCACCTCATCCAAGGAGCCCAAAAGGGCGTGTGAAAAATGTGCCATCAGAACGGCCGAGCTGGCCTGACCAAGGCCTAGGGAGGAAGCAGCATAGACTTTCCGCCCAGAGTAGTCCAGTTTCTTGGACTCCTTATTGGGTGGCTTGTCCACATCCCAAGCGTTCCCAGAATGCCAGAAACACTGTTGGTCACTAGCCCCTCCGCAGAGAGGTGCTCCGAGAAACCGGAGAGTGAACCAGTGGGAACAGCATACTTTCCAGCCATCCTGGCCAAAGGTGCTGGACAAGAAGCTGGCCGCTGCCACAGCTCCAGGGCTAGGCCAACCACTGCTTCGGCAACCTGGAAGGCCTCCATGGGGGAATCCCCTCGGTCCAGTATCTCCATAAGGGGATACTTGACCCGTTCTGAAACAGGTTCAAGCTATATCCCAGTGGACTCAGATGAGCTTAAGCATTCCAAGGAACTAGGATGGGCTCTCGTCCACCAACTGACCCCCGGTGGACTCCTGGTCAAGCAGCCTGGAGAACAAGTAGTGGTATTCATCAGACTCCGAGGAGTCTGCAAACAGCTGCCGAGCGCCTGAGCCACCCTACACCTGCCGAGGGCTATCGGGAGTGAGGGTGACCGACAACCGATTGACCAAGCCCTGACCCAACCGAGAATCCTTGGTCGGGGCCCCAGTTTTAGGTTGTGGAGGCGATGGTTCCACCACAATGGGTGGTGCAGCCGGTTTCGGACAAACAACTGGTGCTGGCTTTGGCTCCTCGACTACAACGAGGGGTTGTTTTGGCCGCGCTGGTGACAGCCACTTAATGTCCGGGGAAGGTGACGGAGTCGGCTTACTCCCGGTCAAAAGGAGCTGCTGCCACATTAGATCCTCGTCGTGCCAATGCAATCTGCGCCGAAGCCTATCCTCTGAAGAGAACGATGATGAGGATGAGTGGCGCCACCGCATTCCACGGTGCCGAGACCGAGACCGCCGATGTCAGCGGGATCGGCTGGATCTGGATGAGGTCCAAGACCTTCGGTGTTTTCAAGGGTGGGTCTAGGAGGGGGCAGGGGAAACCCGCTCTTCCCTCGGTTCAGGGACTTTAACCGGGGACTCCGGCACAGGCAAATCCTCGGTTTCCACCGGGGGAACCGGTGAAGAAGGGTTATCAGCTTCTCCAGTTGACAGCCTGTCCGACGGGTCGAGAAAAATCTCGACTGCATCGACGGGTGTCTTGGCCGGCTGACCTGACAGGGACACCGTGAAACTTTGACCGAAGTAGAGTGTCGACTATCCGGGGAAGGGGACCTCTCCCGCTCCCACGAACGTCGATGGTGGGACTTACCCTTGGAGTCCTTTTTGGACAGAGAGGAATGTCCCGAAGACCCCTCTTCCTTGAATGAAGCCGTGTAGAAGGAGCCCAAAGAGAGCGGGATAAATGCTGCGACTGAGGATGATGATGATGCGGCCTGGGCCACTTCCTCCTCGAAGGCGATCATCTGTTCGAGCTGTTAAGCCGAGCCCGCAGCCGCGGACACTGCCCAATGGGCCTCCTTCGACTTGACCAGAGGATAACGTTTCTCAAGGTGCCCAAGTTGCAATCTGGCAGCACTATACTCTAAGACAGTGGCCGAGAAGGACTTGCACAAGTTGGAGCCTGCGAATCATGCTCAAGCCCAAGGCAGTAAGTGCATGTGGAGTGCGGATCGGTCCTGGACATCTTCTGCCCACAGGGGCACAACGAAATCCGGGAGTCGATTTGTCCATCGCAGCCACGAGGGAAGATAAAGACCAAAGTCTCGTAAATTTTAAAATTAGTTTTGTGTTAACCAAAGAGTTTGGATCCAGGCCTAAAACGCAGAGCGCAAAGGAGGGAACCTGAGCTTCCAAGGCGGAAGGAAGATCTGGCGTCATGGGGCGGAGCAGAGAGTTTTACCACTCGGGTGCGTGGGAGGAGCCAGCTTGAAGACCTTCTGGCAAGATTTAAAGCAGCAAGGAACTTGCCAGTAAGTGTGGATTGAACATATCCATGTCCCTAGAAATAAAATTCTTCTCCACATTTTCATCAAACAAATGCAAATAACTTAAAACCAAAAAAGACAGTATGGTACTTTGAGCACAATGGTTGTTCAGCATAAAAATATCTACAAAATTAGAGATGTTTAATTTCTAGATTCCTTTTAGATTTTCTATAATTAGCAAAAAATGGCAGAAAATTACATTTTTATTCACTTTTTTGACTAACAAATATCCCCTACAAAAGCAAAATAATTGCATAAATGGAAAACTCATGTAATAAGTGATTTATCTGCACTTGAGCAGTTGGACCTCGGACACCTCACTCGTGGTTTACACCACTCGTAAGGTTACCCGAGGTCAAACAGCTCTTGTGCAGATTAATAATTTATTACACTTGCTTCCATTGCATATCCCTTACATACATACTTATATATACACACATGTACATACACACACATACATATATACACACACACACATTACATACATATATATATATATATATATATACATATATACATACATACATATATACATACATACATATATACATACATATATACATACATACATATATACATACATATATACATATATATATATACATATATATATATATATATATAGAGACAGACACACACACACAGATAGATACATATACGGGGTCACACCTGAGATCGAGCCAAGGCGCAGTGTGCATTTCCAGTTATCAACTTTTAAATAGACACACACACACATATATATATATATATATATATATATATATATATATACACACACACATATATATATATATATATATACACACACACACATATACATACATACATAAAGGATACATGACGGGCAGAAGTATAATATGGAAAATATTTTCACTCCTGCAGAGTGAGCTCTGGATACTCACAAGTGCCGAAGGCACGAATGAGAGTATTCAGAGCTCACTCTACGGGAGAGAGAATATTTTCCATAGCACACGACCTGCACATCATGTGTGCTATTTATACTATGGGTGTGGGAGCTTCAGAAATATTGTTACGTGTTCCTATGTTCTTTTCCTGTTTCTGTGCGCTCTCTGCTCTTTCTGTGTGTGGTCCAAGTGTACGAGTTTTCTGAATGGGCTGGGAGTCTCAGAAACACTATGGGACACAGGTGAGTGTCCTTCGCAATGCTATTAAGTTGCAGGTAGCAGTGAGAAAAAACTTTTATGTTAAGCAGTTTCATTCAGAAAGCAGGCTGTAGTGAAGCTGAGATCAGCATAATAATGGGCTGGGATTCTCAAACACTATAGGACACAGATGACTTTTGCAATGCTAATTGAGTTAGTTGCAGGTAGCAGTGAGAAACTGTTTTGTGAAGCAGTTCCATTTAGAATGCAGGCTACAGTGAGTGCTGACATCAGCAGAGTATGCGTATCTGTCAGATATTTTAACTCTGCTGATGTCATCTTCAGATATCACACTCCAGTGGTAATAACTGAGGTCATCACACTGATATTGCCCCCACTCCTATTTTGATATCTCTATCGATATATATATCTACATATGCAGATGCTGCAGTGGGTTGGTGCTACACACTGATGCATCTAGTCCCAAAAGTTCTAGTTCCTGTGGGGTCCTAGCACCTCTGACTAAGACCAAAGATTTAGCACTCTATGGAGAAGATTGATTCTGGGAATATAATTAATTTTGTAATCCATTTTTTTGCAGTTAAGTCAAATAATCTTTATCTGCAACCAGATGACCAACAACTCACAGGGACAAACAAAAAGTATAAAAGTTTTCACCTACCGCCAAGTCCAGAGTTCCGACATATACCATCATAGGGTCTTTCAGGTAAGATTTGGCAAGTCGACGAACACCGTGAGGCCAGGTAGCACTAAATAATCAACATAATCTAATTATAATCTTTCATCAATTAGAACATGCAAAAAAAAAAAAAAAAGACCAAAGCACGACAAATGCAAGTCTCAAACATCAACATGAAGAACAGTTACTTATCATAATAGTAAATCCTTAAACTCCTCCATAAGGCCATATCTTTCTAACTGTAAGCCAGTGGCATTCGGACCACTCAGTTACTTTTGCAAGCTGAAGGCCAACACTGCAATGTACGATGTCACAGCCTGTATACATGCTTGCCAGGATTCAATGCTTTATTTTTATTTTTTTAATTCTACTGAAAATATCGATCTTTATTAAGGCATTTAAAATTAAGATATTTTCTGAATAAATTAACTATGGAGAGAAGAAAAAAAATTGGTAGAGAACTAGTTTGATAAAAAAAAAAAAAATAACAGACACTATGCCGCATCTTATAAAAAACACACTACGAGTTTAAAATAATTCATTACATTAGGACATATAGCAATCACTGAGGCAGTAAAGCATAAAAATATATGAATGCCGCAGCACTGAGTACAATTACTGCTAAATACAGCTAGTCCCCGAAACTTCATTTGTACTCGGACACTTCTTAAGTCCGAACTCTGAAAGGATGCAGCAAAGTCTTTACTGTGGTAGAAGACATTCAGCTGTCCTAGTTTCTCCTCAGACAAACACATTCTGCGTTTGTCTTGCACCTTTCGGAACAGACTAAGGGAGCGTTCCACACACATGGAAGTCACTGGTATTGCCAAGGAAGCAATGCCACAGAGCACAACGCTTCTGACTTTTCAAGTAATCAAGTGCAGTTATGCTTGCACCTGATGGTACGTCAAGTAACATTTACTGTACTGCTCAAATTCAAGCTTAAAGGTTTCAGTCTCCCAGTCAAAGTGCCTCACAATATTTTGGTAGTCAGTACCATCGTGTGATAGCTGACATTTTAAAAAGTGGTCAGACAACTGCAGGTTAGCACAAAGAGAGACCCTGGCACAAAAAGTCCATCAGGGACATTGCGTTCCAATGTGGCTTCTAATTTTTCGTTAAACTGTGAGGCAAAAGCGTGCACTACAGTAGATTACACCCTTTTATCTGTCAAGCACCAGAGTTAATTTTAATTACAGTGGGTGAGTGACTGGGAATTCGGCTGCAAGGAACTCTGCTTTACTTTTAAAGAGACAGTGCAACTATCTTTTGTTAGTAAAGCACTAGTATTCTGCAATAATTAAATCAGTACACCAATTAAATTAGACATCAATCGGCGTTTTATTTTTTTCAGCCAATTGACAACTTCAACTTCCACCAACATTTATCGGAAATCGATTTATAAAGAATCCTGGCAAGCCTACCTATATAATGTGGATGGCCTCATCACTCCGCTTCACTACGCTGTACTACGTCACAGCCTATATAATGTGGGTGACCTCGTCACTCCTCAGTTCCCTACCGGACACAAGCTTGCAGGATATCTGCTGGACAGGAATCAAGAGGACCAGGACCACTACAAAGGAAAGGGACTGGAAAGAAAGCCTGTAAGACACTATATCTACACCTCATCAAGGCAGCAGGCATCACTGCAGACAACTGTATCATCCAGAAATGTGATCGTGAGGTAAGAAGGAAGCTGCACTGTGGCTCAGGGGAGGAGATTCTCTTGAAGATCTAATGGTACGGTACGTAAAAATAGGTTACTCACCTGTAATCTTAGTCCTAGAAGTGGTATACAGTTCACATCCTGAGATTGGCAGTTCCACTTTAAGTGCAGATTCAACGGACTGTCTTTAAGCTAAGCTCCTTCCACCATATGGACAGTATATCCTCCGTCTCCGCCATATGATGTCACATCTTGCACAGTGGACACAGGGATCCATGTGCCATTTGCTAGGGGAGGCCAGGTGGGTGGTGTGGATGTGAACTATATACCACTCGTAAAAAGAACAGTTATGTACTTACTTTAAAAGCAGACTTTCAAGAAAATCCCTTTCATCAGGCCACACCTTTGGAACTATACCGCATCATCACTAGGACCACACAAACTTTATGCAGTCAGCCAAGGGCCGTCCATGACATCACTTGTCTATGTCCATGTCATTGAGGCACAAGCCAAGAAGCATAAGAAAACCAAGTGCAGTTATAAAATTCATTAGTAGCATTTAATTATTTTCAATAAACAAAAATAATTGTTTAAGATAGCTATTTACAAAGGCAGTACAAAGCAAACATAGTCCTTCATCTGAGGGAATATCTAATTCTAAATTTCAGTCTCTAACAAACCTTGCTGCTCTTTTTATAAGGGGGGAGAACAGAAGCCATATGGGTATTGCTCCAAAGCCCCAAAGGAAAGAAGCTCAGGATGAGGGTGATGTACAGGCCACCCTCTCAAAGCGAGGAGGTGGATAGGGAGTTGGGGGAACAAATCAGGAAGGTCAGTGGCAGAGGGAGTACAGTTATAGTGAGAGACTTCAACCTACCTGGGGTTGACTGGCGGACGATAACTACAACAAACGCCAGGGAACAGGTACTGCTGGAGGCTATCCAAGACAGCTACCTAGTGCAGGGAGTGACAGAGCCTACCAGGAAGGGGAACATACTGGACATTATACTAATAAATGGTGACCAAGTCCAGGATGTGGTAGTACAGAACCATCAAGCAGGACGTGACCACTGCTCAGTGTGGTTCCTCCTCAACACAGGGAGTGAGTCGGCTAAGACCAGAACAAGGATGTTGGACTTCAGTAAGGCATATTTTGCCAGAACGGGCAGCATCCTGGGGGGGCATTTAGCTGGAATTAGCGCAGGGATGGATGCTGAACAGAAGTGGGCAATCATTTGAAAGGGACTGAATGAAGCCACAAACATGTGTGCCAAGTCGCAGAGTAAGCAGTCCAGGTCAAAAAAAACCTAGCTGGCTCAGCAAGGAAGTGGAAGGGAAGGTGAGGGAAAAAAGACTGGCCTTCATTAAGTTCAAAAAATCTGGGCATGTGGAGGACAGGGAGGTGTTCACAAAGGCATTTAGAGAGGAGTGCAGGGCAGCCAAGGCAGTAAATGAGCTGAAATTGGCTCTGGGGATCAGAGAGGGGGAAAAGGGGTTCTTTAGATACATACAAGAGAAGAGGAGATGTAAGGATGACATTGTTGGAATCAAATGGGAGGGGGAATGGGCAGAAAAAAGGGGAAGACCAGGCAGAGGCACTCAATGAGTTCTGCTCAGTGTTCATGAAAGAAAGGAATGGCCCAATACCACAAGGAAAAGGTGTCAAGGGTGGAGGGAGGGACAGAGATAACAGATGGGGTCATCCAAGAGGACAGAGTTTTGAAGGGCCTTAAAGCCTTGCAGATGGACAAGGCACCAGGACCGGAAGGTAAACACCCAAGGGTCCTGAAAGAACTGGCAGAGGTGTTGGCTGGCCCTCCGACAGATCTGTTTCACACCTCCTTGGAGATGGGATATGTACCCAGAGACTGAAGAATGGCTCATGTGGTGCCCCTCCACAAGGATGAACCGGGCAATTACAGACCGGTGAGCTTGACTCCTATATAAATTGATGGAGACCATTCTGAAGGAGAGGTTAATAACCTCTCTCGATAGTAATGGTCTACAGGACAAGACAGAGCATGGGTTTGTCTCTGGAAGACCAGCCAAACAAACCTAATAGATTTTTCGACTGGGTCACTAGGGTGGTTGACGAAGGCCACGCTGTAGATGTCCTGTATCTGGACTTCAGCAAGGCTTTCGACTCTGTGCCGCATGGAAGGTCACTCAGCAAGTGGAGGGACATGGGGGCGGGGGAAAAACTGGCGGGGTGGGTTGACAGCTGGCTGCAGGGCAGACAACAGAGGGGAGTTGTAAGGGGGGGGGACATCCAAGCCAAGGCCAGTAACTAGTGGGGTACCACAGGGTTCGGTGCTGGACCCGGTCTTGTTTTCATTGCAGAGAGGGTCAAGAGTAAGATCAGCCTGTTAGCCAATGACACTAACATTTGTGAAAAAGTGGACAGTGAGGAAGGGAGGCAGGCACTCAAGGAGGATCTAGCTAAACTCAAACACGGGTCTAAGGAGTGGCAGTTGGGTTTAAACACCAAGTGCAAGGTCATGCACCTCGGAGACAGGAAACCCAGGACCAGCTACTAGCTGGGGGGCAGGGGACTGCAGGTAACAGCTTCGGAGGAGGAAAGGGACCTGGGGTAATAGTCACAGGGGATATGAAGGTATCAGCACAGTGTGGAGGTAGGCAGCAAAGGCAAATCGGATGCTAGGGTGTACTGCCAGAGGGATCACCACTAGAAAGGAGGTGGTCATCCTGCCTTTGTACAGATCATTGGTGAGGTCTCACTTGGAATACTGTGGACAGTTCTGGTGCCCACACCTCAAGAAGGATGTGAGATTACTGGAGGGGGTGCAGCACAGAGCTACAAAAATGATCATGGGACTAGGCGAGTTGCCTTATGAGGAAAACCTGAAGGAGCTCAACATGTACTCGCTGGAGGAGAGAAGGGAAGGGGGGGGCATGATAGAGACCTTTAAGTACTTGAAAGGTATAAAAGTCAGAGAGGGAGGTTTGTTTCACTTAAATAGGGATAGGGTCACTAGAGGGCACAGTCTGAAGTTGGAAGGAGGAAGATTCGGGAGGGAAATGAGGAGGCACTACTTTACAGAGAGGGTGGTGGCGGGATGGAATGCACTGCTGGAGGAGTTAATCGTACTGAGAACAGTAGATGGCCTTAAGTGGGGTTGGGCTAGAGTCAGGGGCAATACAGGCAAGAACACATTGGGGGGGCAGCTGGATTGTGTGAGGGGGGGCAGCTGCAGTGGTATTAAACTAAGAGCTGCACTATTAGGCAGACTTGATAGACCTGTGAGCCTTTTTCTGCCGGCAATTTCGTATGATTGTGTAAGTCTTTGCTTGGAAATTAATTTCTGAATCCTGAGTTCATTGTCTGTTTCTCACAAAATATATCAGCACTTTGCCAATTTCTTTCCTTTCAGGTGCAACAAAATAGAATATGGTGTCCCAAAAGCCAATTTCCAGTTCACAACTCTGCAAAAAGTTTGTGGAAATCAAACTGCATCTCAAGGTTAACCCACTGAGGAGTTCCAAATAGCTTTATACGATCATTTTAGCAATGTACCTATACCCATGTTCAAACCATGGGATTCCAGTTGCACACAAAGATTCACATACATTCCGATAACCACAGATGAACAATGGGGCAGAAAAGATAGAAAAAGCAAATGAAGGCAGGGAGATTTTTTTGGGGGAGGATTGCAAGACCGTTAGTATAATCAGTTTCTAGGTCTCACAAAAAAAGTTGCGCGAACAGACAAGAGACAAAAAAGGTGAGGGTAGAACAGATCTGTGCATTTAATTCTTTCTGCTTAACAAACGGGACAGGGTCTTATTCAGCTTGTTCGTAGTCCATGTAAGTGTGAGCAAGGACAAAGCAAGGTAATTTTATTTCTAAGGCGCCCATTCCTGGAGGCTCTGGGCACCGCACACAATAAAAACAGAATACAAAATTCAGAAACAGCATTTGTGCAAGAGGAATAAAGACATTTTTAAAACAACATGCTTAAAACTTAAATATAAAATAGCTGAGAAAAAGGTAGTGTGGAGATAGCCTAGTCCCCAAAAGCCTGGCAGAAGAGGCGGGCTTTAAGCCTCTGGCTTGAAGACGTCAATTGAGGGGGCCTCATGGACAGCAGCAGGAAGCGTGTTCCACAGGGTTGACCCAGAGACGCTAAATGCTTAGTCGCCAGACGTCTTGAGCCAAACCCTGGGAACATCCAGAAGGCCCTTTGAATTGGCCGGTGGAAGCGGGCAAAGGTCGCAGGCAACCGGAGCTCAGACAGGTAGCCAGGACCCTGCTCATATAAGGGCCTTATAGGTGAGCAAGCACACCTTCAAAAGGACTCTCCACCTGACCGGTAGCTAGTGCAGGACACACAGGACCCGAGTCACATGGCATGACTGAGATAGTCCCACCAGTAACCGGGCCGCCACTTCCTGCACCAACTGTAGCTTGTGGACAGTCCCCTCCCATGACCCCAAAGTAAAGAGCACTGCAGTAGTCGAGTCTGGAGGTCACAAGAAAATTACTCACCACAGTAATCTTGTTTCTTCTAATGGAGTTTTGTTGTATTCTGACAATACGCAGCTAGCCCCAGCACTTGAAATGGCCCAGAGAGGAAAGAGTTAACTCTATGCAGAAGCATAGAACATTCAGCTTGAGCTTGGTTTTCAAACCTCTGTCTCCAGTACTTACCAGTGTAACTGGCAGATTCTTACGTGCAAACTAATCAAGTACTAAATATGCAAATTGTTTACTGTATAGCCAAAAGGCAACAATCTGGGTCCAAAAGATTCAAGTCGAGAACCCAAGAAAAAAGGAAGTGAATATATAGATTAAACATAACAGCAACAATAAAACAACTACCCCACCCTTAAGAGGAAGGGTACAAGGTACACCCCTGAGATGCAACACTGTACCTGCCAGCCTACTTCCAAAAAACTAGGTTCTGAGAGGGGAGGCAGGGACGGAGATCAAAATACAGCAAGACTCCATTAGAAGAAACATTACTATGATGAGTAATTTTTTTTTTTCAAACAACATGAAGTCTTGCTGTATTCTGACAATATGAAGACTACCAAGCAGTTCCCCGAGGAGGGAATGCAGAACCTTCTTTGTGAACAGGTTCTGCAGTACTGCTGTACCAAACCTAGCATCACTCCTAGACTGGATCTCCAGAGAGTAATGCTTGGTGAATGTATGGAGTGTTTTCCAGGTGGCTGCTTTACAGATTTCTAGCAAGGGTACATCTCTGGCAGCAGCCAGAGAAGCAGCTGTACCCCAAGTTGAGTGAGCCCTCAGGCCTGGAGGGGGTATTTTGTCCAGTTTCTCATAGCAGAATTGTATACCAGAGACAATCCACCTGTCAATAGTACTTTTAGTAGCAGGCTTACCTTTCCCCACTTCACCATAAGTGAGAAACAATTGTATGCTCTATGTAGAAACTAAGCCCCCTTTTAACATGCAAACTGTGTAACCTTCTTTCCCCTGAAGAAGAGTGGTCAGTGAAAAACACAGGTAGAGAGAGACTGGTTCAGATGAAAATCTGACACCACTTTGGCCAAGAACCTCCTACTGTTTAAGGACCACCTTATACCTATGAAAGGAGATGAAGTCAGGTTCAAATGACAGGGCCTGTAATTCACTAATCTACCTGGCAGAAGTAACACCTACCAGGAACAGGGTTTTCCAGGTCAAGTACTTAAGCTTGGCTGAAGCCAAAGGTTCAAAGGGTGGCTGCATAAGCTAAGCAATGCAGACATTAAGATCCCAAGCCGGAGTAGGCTCTCTAAAGGGAAGGTGGTTATAAACCAGACCTTTGAAGAACTTACTGAAAACAGGATGAGATGCCAGGGAAGAGGCCTTCCCTGCCGAAAGGAATGCAGAACACAGCTGCTAGGTGAACCGTCAAGAGTTGCAGGTCTAAGGTCTAGACCATTTAGGTGAACCAGATAATCTAAAGCGGTAGCAATGTCAGCAGAATCAGGCAGAATGCCTTTCTGAGAACACCAAATGCTGAATCTTTTCCATTTAGAATTATAAGTTTTTCTAGTGGAAGGTTTCCTGGATACCTTCAAAATATCCAGAACTCCATGAGAAAGATGCAGGCCTGCATATTCTAACTCTTCAAGAGCCAGGCCTTGAGGTTCAGAGACTGGAGATTGGGATACCAAATCCTCCCCTGAGAGGAGGTTAGGAGACTGTCTCTCTTGGGAAGAGAAAGGGGAAGTGACACTACCAGAGACAGCAGCAGAGGATACCAAGGCTGTCTGACCCAATCTGGAACCACCAGTATTCACTGTACAGGGTTGAAATCTGATTTTGATCAGAACTCTGAACAACAGGGGGAAGGCAGGTAAGGCATAGAGAAACCTGCCCTTCCAATCCAAAATGAGAGCATCCAAAGGATCAGTGCCTAGGACTGGAGGTCTGCAGCAAAACAGAGGAAGTTGGTGATTCTCTGGGGCTGCAAAGAGATTCATCTCTGGAGTGCCCCATCTGTTGAAGACTGCCTTCAGGATAGGAGGATCCCGTGACCATTTGTGATGTCCCTGGGAGATTCTGCTCAGAGCATCTGCCAGTACATTGCCCTTCTTTCTTAGCAGGAGTCAGTGTCTGCTGAGATTAAGCAAACATATACTTTATTAGAAGTAGAAGGGGTCTTATTTAGGGTTTAAAAAAAAAAGAAAAAGAAAGAAAGCCAGTGTGTGTTCTGTGCTGGGAAGGGTTCTGTATCAGTTTACTTTGCTAAACCAGTAGGAGGAGAGAGAGCTTAATTGGGGGTGTGGCTTAGACACTATAAAAGCAGGTGACTCAAATTACAACTTCCTGTTGCTAGCCTTACTTGTAGAGCAGAAAGCAGCTAACCAAAAAGCTACATTTTCTTAGCAGGAGTCAGTGTCTGTTGAGATTAAGCAAACAGATACTTTATTAGAAGTAGAAGGGGTCTTATTTAGGGTTTAAAAAAATAAAGAAAAGAAAGAAAGTCAGTGTGTGTTCTGTGCTGGGAAGGGTTCTGTATCAGTTTACTTTGCTAAACCAGTAGGAGGACAGAGAGCTTAATTGGGGGTGTGGCTTAGACATTATAAAAGCAGGTGACTCAAATTACAACTTCCTGTTGCTAGCCTTTTTTCTTACTAATTGCCCTCCATCCCACCCCTCCACGCACCCACCCCAAGCCAGTTCTACTTTTATAGCCACTGGATTTGAATGTCAACAGGAACTTCCTGTTTGGCAGTAGGAAGGGAAGGATCATAGAGAAACATTGGTTTTGTCAACGCTAAAGGAAAAAAGTAGCTCACTCTCCCCCCCTAGCTGCTGGTCGTCTGACACTGAGCAAGGAAGAAGGAAGCTACTGAAGAATATAGGAAGTTACTGTCTCAGAACAGGAAGGGTGAGAGGAGAGAGTAATCATACAGAGAATCAGGAGAGTGGACACAAAATAAGACATGATAGGAGTGGTGCAGTGCAATGGCTGTGGGGCAGCAGTGTTCCAGGAGACATTCTGGAGGCTGCGATGCTGCCCTATTTGCAGGCACCTCTCTGGTCTGAGGGAGGAGGTTGCCAGTCTTCAGGCTGGCCTGGCTAGGATTCGTGAAACCTCCTCCCCCACCCAGGGACCACCAGGGCCAATGCCACTACCTCAGAGGTTGCCAAGAAAGAGGAGCGGCTGGACCAGGGTGGGCTCAGGGAGGGAGAGGGTAGTGGAACAGAGTTGCATCCCTCCAGCTGTACCTTTCTCCACAATTCATTCGCTCTTCTGGTGGATAGTGGTTCCTCTACAGAGACACCTGCAGTGGAGACCAAGAAGGATGCTGGGAACCTTCACAAAGGAGACCCACAGGAGGGTAGCATGAGACCCCACAGGGGAAGAAAACAACTCCTGGTGGGGACTCAATCATTAGGAGGGTACAAATGGGGGAGGAAGGGGAGAGGGAGGTAAGGCGCCTGCCTGGCGCCACGGCTTGTAGGGACAGGAAGCGAATCCTCAGGATCGTGGGAGCAGCTGCACGAGGGAGGGAGCTGGATGTCATTGTCCACCTAGGGACAAATGACATGGCTAGGAATGGGATCAGAGCAGTGCAAGAGGAGTTTGTAGAGTTGGGGAGGGGCCTTAGACAAGTAGTTCATACATTAACCTTCTCGGAGGTGCTGCCCGTTTATGGCAAGGGTGATGCTAGGTACTCCTCACCAGGGAATTCAATGAATGGTTGAAAAACTGGTGAGGAGCTCAGGGTTTTGGCTTCACTGGGGACTGGGGAGCCACCTGGAGGGATGCAGACCTATACTGGTGCGATGGTCTGCATCTGTCCGGGGGGGAACCAGGATCCTAGGTGAGAGGTTTAAATGCTTCATTGGCAAGCATTTAAACTAGCCAAGGGGGGAGGCACTGAAAAGGAGCAGGGAAATCCCAGCCTCCCCCCACAAACAACAGTAATTAGTGAGGTAAACACCAAGGTAGAGAAGTCATTAGGGAGCAGGACAGAAGTAAATGTAAAAAAGGCAAAGGCAGTAAGGACAGGAATGGGGTTAAAAGGTGTAAGGCCATCAAAAAGTGGAGGGTGATGAGTACCAATGCCCGCAGTCTGTGTAACAAACTCCCTGAAATAGTGGCCTTGATGGAAGAGGGTTGCCTGGATATTGTGGCAGTCACAGAAACATGGTACACAGAGAACCATGACTGGGATGTCAACATAACAGGATACTCAATCTACAGGAGGGACAGGGAGGGTAAAAGAGGAGGAGTAGCTCTTTATGTAAAGGAAGGGATCAAAGCAACAGAACTAAAGAGTAAACAGGGAGCAGATGAGACACTCTGGGTCACCCTGGAGACGGGAAATGGCACCACAATCCACATGGGGGTTGTATACAGACCCCCATCTCAGGGGAGGGAAATGGACAAGGAAATGATAGAGGGCTTCCTTAGAATGGGAGAAAAAGGGGAGATATTGTTGATGGGGGACCTGAATATGCCAGATGTTAACTGGAGCACCTTTGCTGCAGGCACATCCAAGAGCAGGGTCATTCTTGATGCCCTACAGGGGGCATGCCTCAGACAGCTAGTATTGGAACCCACTCGGGAGGGAGCAATCTTAGACCTGGTACTTTCAAATGGGGACGGAGAAAGAATCTCAGATTTAGAAGTGGGTAGCCATTTGGGAACAAGTGACCACCAAACAGTGTGGTTCACGATAAACACAGCCATACAATCAAGCCATACAAAAGCAAAAGTATTGGACTTTAGGAGGGCTGACTTTGGGAAAATGAGACAGTACCTCAGAAAAGCACTAGCAATCAGGCAAGAAGGAGGGGTGGAGGAACAATGGGGAGTAATCAAAACAGCCATCACAGAGGCAACAAACCTTTGTGTAAAGCAAATCAACAAAACACAACGAAGGAAAAAAACGCTATGGTTCTCAAAAGAGGTGGCAGGGAAGGTTAAGGAGAAAAGGATAGCATTCAGGAAATATAAGGAAACACAAAAGGAGAAGGACAGAGAATTTTATCAGTTAAAGCAGAAAGAGGCTGGGAAGGCAGTCAGAATAGCAAAGGCCCAAACCGAGGAAAGGATAGCCAACTCTGTTAAAAAAGGGGACCAGACCTTTTATAGGTACACTAGCGAGCGAAGAAAGACCAAAGGAGGGATACTAAGGCTTAATAAAGGGGAGGGAATGTGGGTAGAGGGTGACAATGAAAAAACAAGGATACTGAATGAATATTTCTGCTCAGTATTCACAAAGGAAGAGGAGGGGGAGGTACCTAAACCAAACAAGAGAAACACTCTGAAAATGGGGGTTGATACCAGTCCATTTACATAAGAAAGGGTTCTGAAAGAACTAATAAAATTGAAGGTGGACAAAGCAATGGGGCCTGATGGGATTCACCCAAGAATTCTAAAAGAACTAGGGGTAGAACTAATGACACCGCTGACTACTCTCTAACAAATCATGAGAGGATGGAGTGGTACCTGAGGACTGGAGGAAGGCAGATGTGATTCTTCTTCACAAAAGTGGGAGCAGGACAGATGCAGGAAACTACAGACCAGTTTGACCTCAGTGGTAGGTAAAATGATGGAATCACTTCTGAAGAAAAGAACTGTTGAGTACCTAAAGGCCAGTGGGGCACAGGATCCAAGGAAGCATGGATTCACGATGGGAAGGTCATGTCAGACGAATCTAATAGATTTCTTTGACTGGGTGACCAAAGCAGCAGACCAGGGAGGGGCTGTGGACATGGCTTACCTAGATTTTAGCAAGGCATTTGATACAGTCCCACACAAAAGATTAATACACAAGTTAGCCAGCCTTGGAGTGGGTCCCAAGGTGGTAGTCTGGATAAAAAACTGGCTAGACAACAGGATGCAAAGGGTAGTAGTAAATGGAGTCCACAGTGAAGAAAGGAGGGTTACTAGTGGGGTACCGCAGGGTTCAGTACTGGGACCGGTCCTTTTTAATGTCTTTATAAGTGACATTGCAAAGGAACTGGAAGGAAAAGTATGTCTCTCTGCAGATGACACAAAGATCTGCAACAGGGCTGATATACCAGATGGAGTGGAAAGGATGAGAAGGGACTTGGCAAGGTTGGAGGAACGGTCAAATGTATGGCAGCTCAGATTCAATGCAAAGAAGTGCAAGGTAATGCACCTGGGAAACAAAAACCCAGGGCAAGAGTACACAATGGGGGGTGAGATACTGACAACAGTAAAAATGAAAGGGACCTGGGGATAATTATATCAGATGACCTAAAGGTGGGCAAGCAATGTGAGAAGGCAGTAAGGAAGGCTGGGGGGATACTGGGATGCATAGGGAGAGGCATCAATAGTAGAAAACAGGACGTTGTTATCCCTTTGTACAGACAGTTGGTGAGACCCCATCTCCGCAAGACATAGATAGAGTGGAGGCTGTCCAGAGGAGGGCAACCAAAATGGTGCAGGGTCTGCACCAGAAGACATGTGAAGAAAGACTAAATGAGCTTAATATGTATACCCTTGAGGAAAGGAGGGAGAGAGGGGACATGATAGAAACTTTCAAGTACCTCAAGGGAATCAACAAAGTCCAAGAGGATGGCATCTTTCAGAAAAAGAGATGTGCAAGAACAAGGGGGCACAATTTGAAGATAGAAGGAGGACGGCTCAAAGGTAATGTGAGGAAGTATTTTTTCACAGAAAGGGTTGTGGATGCATGGAACAGCCTCCCTGAGGCGGTCGTGGAGTCAAGAACAGTGGGGGAATTCAAGAATGCATGGGACAGACATAAGGCAGTCTTGGTGGGGGGGGGTAGGAGGAAGTAAGCTGTTGGCTAATTATGATCTGCAGCTTATCTGTTAGGTAGGGACATGGGAAGACTAGGTGGGCCAAGCGGTCCTTATCTGCCGTCAAATTCTACGTTTCTTCCCTGGGAGATGAACTGCTGTCAAAGAAGCCTGAAGGGAATAGGCTGGAGACCACAGTTTCAGGGCCTCTGTGTACAAGGCTGTGGACCGAATGCCTCCCTGCTTGTTGGTGTACCACATTGTGGTGGTGGTGTCTGTTCTGACCTGCACCACCTTGCCTCTGACTAAGTGAGAGAAGGCCTGAAGGGCCAGGAAGACTGTCCTGACTTCCAGCAGATTGATATGAAGGAGAGACTCTTGTGGAGACCAAACCCTGAGCCGTGAGGGCTCCCAGCCTAGGAGAGAAGCATCTGTGGTTAGGACTACTGAGGGGACTTGAGAGAGGAATGGGACACCTTATCTGAGATTGTCCTGATCCAACCACCACTGGAGAGCTTGTACCAGACTGAGTCTGGAATCAATTTGGGGTGAGAGTCTTTTTTTCTGAGACCAAAAGGACCGTTAGTGGAACTGAATGTCCCTCATCTGAAACCTGTCTCCTTGTACCACTTTAGTGGAAGCTGCCATGTGGCCTGGGAGTTGAAGAAACTGCCTTGCTGGGCAAGAGACCAGAGGTCAGAAAGAGAAAGCGAGACCTGTAAGGGCCTTTACCCTTGCCAGTGGGAGGAAGGCCTTTGCTTGGACAGTATCCAACTCTATTCCTATGAAAGTAAGAAGCTGTACTGGTTCGAGAACTGACTTTGGAAGATTGAGGAGAAAGCCCAGAGAACTGAGCAAGTCCTGAGTGATTTGTAGAGCTGACTTGACCTGGTCGGAGGACTGACCTATAATAAGCCAGGTATGGGAAGATGGAAATACCCTGCCTTCTGAGAAAGGCAACTACTACTGCAAGGCACTTTGTAAACATCCTTGGAGCTGATGTTAGGCCGAAGGTCATGGCTCTGAACTGATAATGGCCTGAAGGCAACTCAAACCTGAGGTACTTTCTGTGGGAGCACCTGACTGGAATATGGAAATAGGCATCCTTGAGGTCCATGGATGCCAGCCAATCCCCTGGCCTTAGAGAGGGAAGAATTAGTCCGAGTCACCATTTTGAATTTTGGTTTTGTGATGTTTGTGTTCAAATACCTTAAGTCTAGGATGGGTCACCACTCCCTTGTCTTTTCCGGGGTAAGGAAGTATCTGGAGTACAGACCTTTGCCCCTATGCTGAGTAGGAATTTTCTCTACAGCTCTGAGAGCCAGCAAAGAAGAAGCCTCTGCCTCTAGAGCAGTGGTTTCTGAGATGGATGCAGGTGGAAAGGACCTGACCCTGCCTTTTGGAAACTTTTTAAAACTGAGGGCCAGTCCCTGGCTCACTACTTCCAGGACCCACTTGTCTGAGGTAACAGACTTCCAGGCCTGGAAGTAGTAAACCAGCCTGCCTCCTACTGGAATGGGGGACTCGACCCGGGCTGACACATCAGGGTGTCTGTTTGGCAGCAGGCTTGGACTGGGAAGAGGATGCAGCCTTGCTCATACCCCTCCTGCCTCTCCCTCGAAAGAACCCCATGTGTGAAGGAAGAGGAAGCCTGAGCTTGGTAAAAAGACCTGTGGAAAGGCCTGCCCCTAGACTGCTGTTTCTGAGGAGTGGCTTGCCTCTCTTTGGCCTATGAACTCCTGTAGGTGGTCCTGTACTCATCCATTTTCTTCATGTAAGCCTATGTTTGCTCCCCAAACAGAGAGTTACCCACTACAGGGAAATCCATGCCCTTAGCCTGGGTATCCTGTGAAAGGCTACTACATCTGAGCCAAGCATGCCTCCAGAGAGGCATAGATGTAGCCATGACTCTTAATGCCACATCATTGGAGTCCACAGCAGCAGCACAGAATTGTACTTTGGATACCTCAATTCCATCAGCAGCCACCTCCTCCAGCTCTTTGGCTAGCTCAGGGGAGGCCTGTTTAGCCAGCTCCAGAACAGTATCCCACCTGGACTTCTGATACCTGGCTGTGTAAGCCATATAGTTAGCCTGCCTGAATCCCAAAGAGGATGCCAAATACTGTTTTTTGGCCATTGCATTAACCTTCCTGGAGTCTTTGTTTGGGGGGTGTGAAACCAAAGGAATATTAGCCCTGTCACACATTGCAGCCTGCTCTACCCCAACACGGCTGTAATGACTATATAAAAACTCTGTACCTGAGCCCGATAAGATGTACCTCCTGTCCACTCCTCTATCTACAGGAGGTAAGGAGTTAGGAGTTAGTCTGTTTCCTCAAAGATCTGTGAAGAGAGATAGACAATCTTTTGGTCTCTGGGATGTCCATCATCTCAACAAAATCGGGCTCTTACTCCTCCTCAGCAGCTTCCACTATTGGGAGCTGGAGGGTTTCAGCCACCTTCTTGTAGAACAAGAAGTAGGAAGGGGACTCAGAAAGCCTGGGGGGGGGGTGGAGACATTAGAGGGTCTGTCTGGGGAGATGTCAAATTCAATGGGCACATCCAGACCTTCAAAATCATTATCTTCATCCTCGGGATACTCTTCATCTCCTTCCCACTCCACATCATAGTAAGAATCTGGATCGTAATCCGATGGAGTCGGACCCGACCGAACTAACCAGCAGTACCGGTTTGGACGGAACCTAAGAAAGGGGGGTCACTAGTGGAGTACCTCAGGGCTCAGTACTGGGTCCAGTCCTCTAACATCTTTATAGGTGACATTGCAGAGGGTCTGGAGGGAAAAGTATGCCTCTTTGCAGATGATACAAAGATCTGTAACAGAGTTGATACACAAGGGGGGTTAGAAAGGATGAGAAGGGACTTGGCAAGGTTGGAGGAATGGTCAGACATATGGCAACTCAGATTCAATGCAAAGAAGTAAAGTAATGCACCTGGAAACAAAACCCAGGAGAAGAGTACACAATAGCAGGGAGGTACTAACAACAAAAATGTAACAGGACTTGGGGTAGTCATATCGGATGATCTAAGGTGGGTAAGCAATGTGAGAAGTCAGTGAGGAGAGCCAGGGAATACTGGGATGCATAGGAAGGGGCATCACAAGTAGAAAAAGGAAGTGGTTATCCCTCTGTACAGACAGTTGGTGAGACCCCATCTGGAGTACTGTGTGCAGTTTTGGAGACCTCATCTACGCAAGGACATAGACAGGATGGAAACAGTCCAGAGGAGGGCAACTAAAATGACGCAGGGTCTGCATCAGAAATCATATGAAGAGAGACAGAGAGCTTAATATGTATGCCCTTGATGAAAGGAGGGACAGGGGCGACACGATAGAAACGTTCAAGTACCTCAAGGGAATCAACGAAGTCCAGGAGGGTAGCATCTTTCAGAAAAAGAGATGTGTAAGAACAAGGGGACATGGCTCACGGGTAATGTGAGGAAATCTTTTTTCATGGAGAGAGTGGTGGATGCGTGGAACTGCCTTCCTGGGGAGATTGTTGGGGCTAAAACAGTGGGGGAATTCAAACATGCATGGGACAGACAAGGCAATTGTAGTGGGGGGTGGCAGGAAGTAGGCTGTTGGTTAACTAGAATCTGCAGCTTATCTAGTAGGTAGGGAAATGGGCAGACTGGGTGGGCCAAGTGGTCCTTATCTGCCGTCAAAGTCTGTTTCTATGTAACCGGGCATAGCGATTGAACTATACTAATTGCTTTGGCTATTTCATCAGCGGCTGGAGTATGCAGTGCTGGATCCAAACCAGCTGACTTTCTTTTCCTTTTCGCCGGAACCGAGCCTTCAGAATCGGACCTCCTTTTGCCAGAGGAGGCATCGCCCAGGTCAGTAGGCACCTCAGGTTCAGCCGCAACAGAACCGGGCTGGCCATCCAGATTTACGGACTTCTCGGTCTCTCTTTCCTTCAGCCTACTCAACCTTTTTTCCAGAATGGCTTTAGGAAAATTCTTGCAAATTTGGCAGTCTGTTTTGAGGTGGTCAAACCCCAGACAGTAAACACAGATGAGATGGGGGTCAGCTTTGGCAAAAGCCTCCCCACACTCAGTACAGTGTTGAAACCCAGTGGGACCAGTTTTTTTCTCTTGGGATTCTCAGACATGGCCAACCTAACAATCACCCTTGATAGTTTTTCAGCCAGGTAATAAATCCCCTATCAGTTACCAACCGTGTTAGGGGCTGTGGGAAAAAAAATAAACAGAAAAGGTCAGTTTTTTTTTTTTTTTTTAAACCGATAGTGTGGTATTCCGGTTCCAAATTCCCAGATACACACAATTAAAGCAAATATAAACAAAAGGGTTGGTTTCCAACCAGACTGACCGGTGAGAAACCAATGAAAAATAATTTCCACAGAAAAAACAAGTCACCACCTCTCTACCACACTACCTGTACTGTAGACAGAGGCTGGAAATCCAAAAAATAATAAATCGGTTTAAAAAAAAAAAAAAGAACACTTTTTTAAACTCTACCAAACCGAGCAGAGGAGAAATCTCTGGAGCAACTTCACTGCTAGGCGGAGTAAAGAATCGGACGGTTACACTGGTAAGTACCAGAGACAGAGGTTTGAAAATCGAGCTCGAGCTGACCATTCTATGCTTCTGCATAGTCAACTCTTTCCTCTCCGGGGTAGTTCAAGTGCTGGGGCTAACTGCATATTGTCAGAATACACCAAGACTTCACTTTGTTTAAAAGGCATGCATTAGGGTTGGCAGATCTTCAGGCGGAACAAGGGGCTTGATCCTGGCAATGTTCCATAAGTGGTAAAAAAAAAACTCTTCACAAAAGATGACACCTGATCTTCGAAGATCAGTCTGCTGTCCAGGATCACACCTAGATTGTCCACTTTTGGAGAAGCCACCAATGGAGCAGATCCTAAGCAAAGACCAGTATCGGCTCCTGGTAGCAATCCATCATGCCCGTGACCCAACTCAACCACGAGCACCTCTGTCTTGTCCGGGCTGAGTTGCAGCCAGCTGGAAGCCATCCAGTCATTGATTTTAGCCAGACAGGTGTTAAGCACATCAACCGCACCAGATGTCCTGGGGGCAAATGACAAATACAGCTAGATGTCATCAGCATAGCAGTGAAACTCCACACTGTACTGTCAAATGACCTCACCCAGGGGCAGCATATACACCGTGATCAGCATCAGCGACAAGATCAAACCCTGTGGAACTCCACAGGACAGAGGCATTGGAGAAGAGGAGAAATTCCCCATCACTACCTGCTGCACCCTGTCTGTGAGACAGGACTCAAACCAATTGATGACAACACCGGTGAGTCCACAGAATTCACAGAGCTGATCGAGAAGCACAATGTGGTCCATGGTATTGAAAGCTGAAAAGAGATCAAGGAGCACAAGAAGTGACCTGTCTCTTCTATCTCTAGCTCTGAGTAAGTCATTATGCACCCAGACCAATGCGGTTTCTGTGCTACGTGTAGCCCGAAAACCCGACTGAAATGGCTCATAGATGTCAAAGTACATGAGCCGATCCTCAAGCTGCTGTGCTACCAATTTCTCAACAACCTTGCTCAAAAAAGGCAGGTTGGAGATAGGACGGTAATTCGCTAGGATGTGTGGGTCGAGGGAAGGTTTCTTTAGGAGGGGTCTCACCAGCACCTCCTTCAGTGGAGCTGGGAACACCCCCTCCACCATCTAACATCTGGCAATCCCAGTGAACACTGGGCCAACAGCCTTGGCGCATCCCATCAAGAAACGCGTTGGGACTGGGTCCAGTTCACAAGATGTATGCTTCGGTTCTAAGATCACCCACGTCACCTCAGACATGACCTCCACCGGCCTAAACTCTTCCCAGGCAGGCAGAGCTCCTCTGCTCAGAGCAGGCCGGCAACAGTGAGGTAAAAACCTCCCAGACGGAATCCCCGACCAGACAGCAGACATCCTGTCAGAGAAGAACAGAGCAAACTCCTCAGACAAGGTTAATGAAAAGGCTATTTTCAGCTGAAGACAGGCTGGATGGAGAAGCCAGTCTACAGTCTGAAAAAGCTGAGCAGAGGTCTGTTCCTCCCTGCCGCAATCTCCCTGGGCAGGAACTCTGCCTTCTTATGGGAGATTGCCTCCTGGTACTCACAATAGTGGGTGCACAGGACCAGTCTCTCAGCATCTAGCTGGGACTTCCGCCACCAATGCTCCAACTTCCGACCCTTGATCTTCATCGACTTGAGAGCCCTGTCAAACCATGGGCATCTCAAGTGAAAAGATCTGGGTCATATACAAACTGGTGCTATGGCATCCAGAGCTTCAGACACCACCTTATTCTAGGTGGCCACTGCCTCTCCGGTGCCTATCGCATAGGCCACCTCAACCCTAGATAGGTCAGTTATCGCCAAAAGCCCTTCTGGGTCTAACCCCCTTAAAGGGTGATAGCGAACCATCTCCACAGGGACAGAACTATCAGGGAGGGCCCCAAACGTGAACTCCACAGTGCAGTGATCGGACCAAAAGACCGAATCAATCCTCAAGTTATCAACCCCAACATCCAGCTGGAATACCAGATCGAGTGTGTGACCGTGCTGATGGGTCACAGAAGCAACTGCCTGTGTCAGGCCCAGTGAAGACAGTCCCTCCTCTCCTCAGTTCTCTGCCACAGATCATGCTTAGGGGACATCCCTCTAGAGAACCAGGAGAAAACCCAGCACTCCACATAGCAGGCAAGACTGAGTGCTAGACCAGACAGTAATGAAAACAGGAAGATAATAAGACAGTACAGTAACCCCAAGGGGGAAGGTGGATGGGTCGGCATGGCCTGATGAAAGATTTTCTCAAAGATATATTGTTACGTTAAGTAACTAACTGTTCTATCTTCATTGAGGATTTATTTCATCAAGCCACACCATTGGATTGAGTCCTGAGCAGTACCATAAGCTAACAGTATGGGCAGATGGAGCGTATGAGAGTAGGTCCGGTAGGACAGTTAGGCCAAACCCTGCTTAACTATGACAACGTCCAGACTGTAATGCTCAGTGAAGGCATGGATAGTACTCCTGGAGATTGCTGCAGAAGTCTTTCCAGCAATGAGTACGACTGGCACAGGCAACATAGGTGGCCATAACTGATACAGAATCGCCAGGAAGTACCTCACTGTACTGCTTATAACGGAATACAACACACTGTGCCATTCCTTTCCATGTGCACTGTGTAGACACCAGAACAGCCTCATTTCCCAAGGGAAAGGAGACAGCATGCTGAAAGACATATTACAGGCCTGAATACTGCACTTACAGTATGTGAGAATATTGTGCACAAGTAACACATGGTGCAATGCTCCTCCTGAAAGTACAGTTATGCAAGAACTTACCATAACAGTAGATTTTTGAGAGAGCTTCCTGCAGTAGGCCATTACATGTAGGACTGCGCCCGCTGGCATCAGGACCACACAGCAAACTTTTCCAGCAGTGTCTGGTGGGGGACCGCCCACCAGACATTACGTGACGGATGTCAGCGTGTTCCTATATAGAGGGCGGTCCCGGCGCCCACCTTCCAGTTCTCCTGCCAGAGATCCAAGTACCATGAGACAGGAGAAAGGATGAATTCCTGGAGCCCAGTTCAGAATGGCTGAAAGAAAAGCAGAAACTGGGGGAAGGTGGGAGGCAAAAGGTGACCTACTGCAGAAACCTCTCTCGAAGATGTACCGTTACGACAAGTTCTTATGTAACTGTACTATCTTACTTCAAGAGGGTTCCTGCAGTAGGTCATTACATATGAAATTATGCCTCTTTTAAGTACTGTGTAAAATGTCTGCACCTTGCCTTTTGCACTTCACATCGTTTGCTTGTAAACTGCTGTTTCAACTTGTACTGGTATATATAGCAGGACTGTTTTTTGTGTATTTGGGTACTGGTACAACCTAGGTCTGAGCCTCTCCCCTCCCTACCCTTGTATGTACCTCCCCGGGTTTGTCCGTGACTGCTCGCCCTGCTCCGCTTCCTTATATTTTAGTCACCAATCCTTCCTATAATTCCCTCTTAAACCTGTCTGTGCGCCGCTCCTATGCCCCGCTACGGACCCGTGGCAATGGTGACTTGTCCCTACTTTCAGCTACCACATAGCCACTGGACTGCCGTAACCCCCCCAATACCCGACAGGCTCAGCTCCACGCCCGGTAACAGAACCGGGAGCCCAGGCACTTCCGCGACTTTCGCCGCTAAATTGTCGTAAAATCACCTCCGACCCCCGCCTTTTTGACACTCTCAAGCCGGAGAGTGGATCCATGAGCCCAGTTACAAATTCCCGCCTTCTGCCGCTAAAGCCGTAAAGTCCCTCCGCACCCCGACAGAATACAGCTTCTAAGCCCGGAAACAGAACCATGAGCATGGCTGCCATACTACACCTCCGACCCCCACCTTTTGACACCCGCTAGCCCGAGAGCGGACCCATGAGTCTGGTTACAAGTTCCTGCTCTCTGCCGCTAAAGCAGTCAGACCATGCCTCTTCATAACTTTTACCCTGTCAACTTGCCGCTCCCATACCTGTCTCTGTGACCAGGTGGCTGGTCGACTGTCAAGGCTTTCTAGCCACTAATCCATAATTTTAGCCGAGTCACTTATGTGCTGTAGTAATGTCCCTGCCCGTATAGTCCTGACCGAACGGCGCTAGCATGCCCGGCCCCGGAACCAAGAGTCCGGCTGTTTTTCCCTACCCCCTACCGCGAAAGCCGTAAAATTGCCGCCACATCCCAGGCATGGACTTACCATGCACAGCCTCAGAGATCCCCGATAGGTCCGCTTCCCAGAGGCTGCTGGTAGTGTTTCATGCCAAAGCAGGAGTTCCACGAGCCCGGCTGCATGATAGTACCCTGAGCCGCTGAAGCCATAAAGCGTTTCTGTGCTCGGAGCTGCAGACAGTGGTTCCCTAGGCTTAGTCCTAATCCTGCTCTTTCGGATCCTTAGCCCCCCCTCCTCCACCATGTCCCCCCCCCTCCTTTTCTTCCTTACACCATGTCTGCCTGGTGCCATCAATGAGGTCTGTCCTGGCACCAGTACCTGATTTCTCCTGCTACCTACCACTGTGGAATAATATTATATTCGTTGTACCTCTGACCTGTAACCCTGCTTCACTGTCTTTGCAACTGTTCTGTTTTTATCTTCACTATGTTTTGTTCCTGTATCTCCCGGGTCGTGCCTGAAAATAGTCACCTGCTGGCTAGCGCACTTACCCGGTAAACATAAACTAAATAAAAATAAATGTAGGACTAAATCCCAAGCAGCCGCTCAAAGAGAGACAGAGAGTCACGGGAGGAGGCGCAACTGAGAGACAGCACAGGACCATCCTAAGATGGGCCCTGCAAGACAACAAGGCTGAAACTGGCCTTACGCCTAGAAGCGATGTCCAGACTGTAATGTTTTGTGAAGGTATGGATGGAACTTCACGTTACTACCGCGCAGATCTCTGCTGCAGAAACATTTCACAAAAACGCCTTAAGGTATGCCAATGCTGCCTGGGGCCAGAGTGGTATATATCAGCGTTATGCAGAAAATACTCACTTGCTTTTGAAAATTAAGACTTTCTGAATATCGGAAATACACTGTTTCTAGTGACTTCCAAGAGCATAGTTGAAACTGAATAGAGGTACTGCCTATTTAAAACAAATTATGGTACTAAGGTCAAAACCTCATTGAAATAGATTGAACAGAATACCCGATTTCCTCAGTTCACAGTCCAGCGTTGGTGTGAAGATGTGCCTGCAGTCCAGAGAAGAACGGCGCTGGACCCCTCCCCCCCCATGGATAAGTAAGGCTTTGGGGAGGGGTGGGAGGTGAACAAGAACAGCGCAAAAGACATAGATGGACGGTTTTCTGTTTACAGGTTTAAAACAAAGGATACAATGTGCAGAGCCTCTAACCAAGACATACCCTTGTTATGTGGATGGAGGCATGTTATTTAAACCACCCCCCCCCCAAAACATTGAAGGTCCCAGTACCCTCTCTTGATATTCACCTACTCGTATGCTACCTACAATATGTCCTATATACAATGTAAGCAAACAACAGTACATTTCTGCATCTCAGGTAAGTCATGGTTCAAAAAGCAACTCCGCTGTTCTCCTCCAAAACCGCCACTTGCTCCTCTCATGCTTCAAACTCCTATTCGGTCTTTCCCATCCATCTGCCCATGGTCCATAAATTGAAATGCCCCACACATAAAAATAATGAAGCCAATGTAAGAAAGATGATAGCCAAGCTAAGGATTATTAATTTAAAATGTGGCAACTAAACAAGGAAAGAGTGAACCAGAGAAAAATAAATAATCATGCTGACGCTGCTGATATTTACTATTTTATATCTGTAATATATGGCAGTTTTCAGGGTGGCAGTGTAGGGAATTTCTGTATGCACCAATATCCTGCCATTCCCAACTACGACTGTATGAGGCCCGTGATAGGTATTTACAGAGAAGGAGAGTCTTGGATGCTCTATGGCTAGGCTTCTTCAAGCTGTCCCTTGGAGAACAATTATTCAACTATTTGCTTTGTTGCCAGTACATTGAGGGGGTGCCTGCAAGTAGCCATTAATGTTGCATGACATAGCACTAAGCCCTAAATAGATTTAGATAAATAAGAAGACCCAGAACAGCTTCTCAAAAGCAACAGAATAAAACTGAAGGTTTAAAGGAAATTATGTAACTTACATTTATGTGGTGGAAGTCGGAGATCCTCCTCACAGGCCACAGGCCATCCTTGCTGGGGTCCCCCAAAATTGTAAAGCTGGCTCTGTCTTATTTATATATAAAATGTGCCGCAGAACTTTAAACCTTGCTGCAGAACTTGACCTAACAGTGCTGCAGACGTTCAGAGTCCCTGCCGCAGAAGTTACATCACTTTGCCACAGAGAACAGAAGGCCTTGCCTAACCACCTCTGAAGGCAATAGTGGTGTGGGGGCAGGTCGAATTGAGTTACACTGAGCCGCTGGGGGGCAGAGCCACCACCTCCACCGGCCTTTGATGCTTTAGAATGGGCTCCTGGGGAGAGGGGACCTTGCAAGGCTCCACCACCCTTACCCTTGCCTTGCTGACAGTTGGCTTGACAGACACCTCTCTGGCTGCAGACTGACAAAAGGATCCCCCTCCCACAACCCCAACCAGGGGAGAGATACAGGGATCTGCAGTCATTTTAGAGACTTAAAGACCTCTTAGTGCCTCTTCCACATGATGACCAAACAGTTTGTACCTCTGAAATGAGCATTCATAACCATTTGCTGCATGTCAGTTGCAAATCAAGCAACAAAAATGAGCCAGGAATGGTGTTTCATGCAAATACCAGTGGCAGCTGCCTTGGCAGATAGACACCCCATATGCCGAGCCCAGCAAATGTTTGCCAACTTCAGCACCAGAAGTGAGATATTTCATTAATTTATTTTTGGCATTACTTTCCAGAAGAGCCTGAGCTGCAGCATAGGGAGCCTCTCACAGGCTATTCTGATACTTTATCATGTGGGTCTGGCTGTCTGCAGTACGAAGGCCTAGTGAGGCAGAAGCATACACGTATGCCTGTTCATCACATCTAATCTCCTGGATTCCTTATCAGGAGGCAGAGTACAGTGTTTAGGTGCCCTGGATCAGTTATGGGCAGCCTGTCTGTCTCAAGCTGGCTGACATAAGGCTTGGCAGCAGGAGCAGGGTACTGCTCGTCAACCTTTTTAGGTACAGATGGTACTGAATTTGGCCTGATACATGCATCAAAATGTGGCATCCTCCAAAACAGGATAAAATGGAGGAACAATGATGCAAGGAACATATGGTACCTCCAAGAAGTCCATCAGGTTCTTTTTAGCAGAATCTTCTTTTTCCACAGCAAAGTCCATGGCACTCTGCATTACAGACTGAAAGGCAGGGTCTTTTTGAGGACGTCTGGGTGTGAGCACCACAGAATCCTCACTACAAGATGCAGTGGAGCTAGAACATGCTCCACATTGTTCTTTTCCATAACCCTCCTCCTCTTCATAATCATCCTGTATTGAGGTCTGGATTATATTTCTCCTCCTCAGACTTCCCTGTGGGCAATATGAACTGAAGACCTAGCTAGCAACGACAGAGACCACTGCTCAGGAGCTATATGCTATGAACCAGCCAATCTCGTCAACGGGTCCTGCAATGCAGAAACATGGGCATGTGACACCAGGACTGCCTGTTCGACAGCATCCTGGCCAGGGGCCGTGACCACTAGAGTCAACAATGGTCCCGGACCTGACCTTGGTGTCTTGGTGAGTGTCGCAGGGGGCGGGGCACCGCAGCCAAGGCAGATGAGAACTAAGAAGGTAGAGTAGCTGCAGGCCAGAACAGCAACCTAGACCTCATCAGGAAAGCAGACTTGCCTTTGTCCCTGTACTTATTCTTGTGTCCCAAAGACAACCGCTCTTTTCTCTGTCTTTCGATTCCAACAATCACAAGTCAGCTAGTGGGGCTGGCGGCAGCAATTTCTGACCCTGGGCTTTTTCCATGGCCGCTAGAGTCTTTCAGCAAACTTCTCCAGTGCCTTTCATCTGCGTCGCCTGGTAACCTGATTGAACCCCTGGCAAATCTTACAAGTTCTGATGTCGAGAGGAAGGTCTAGACAGCAGACACATACTTCATGGGCACCATCTTTATAAACCTTTTTTCCACACTTACAGTAACAAAACAGTGTCTTTGGGTCAGGTGGCGTGGCATGCAGAGGCAGCGATAACTAAAATTTAGTGATCAACTTAGATTTTAAATATTGTAAATGATGGCAAGATGGTCAGCGTTTACATGGTAGGTCAGACTAATACAACTGTCAGTGGGAAAAGAATGGAGATGAGGCCACCCACGTTTATGTGGACACTGACGTGTGACAGTCATGGACAGCCCCGGGCTAGCAAAAGTTTTTGTGTGGTCCTAGTGCTGACGCAGGTATAGTTCCAAAGGTGGGACCTAATGGACGAAATATCAAAGATCATCCTTTGTTAAAATGAAAACAAATGTGCCCCAGACAGTCTAATAAGAACCAGAATGCTGTTTTAGAACCTTTTTTATTTTGACAGCAGCTCATTGCAACTCCAATATTGCTATGGCTACATTTAGTTTTTAAACATTCTGATAGAGTCTCTAAATCAAACACCACCACAAGCACCTATGACAATACCATACAGACAGGCAAGCACAATTCCCCTGCTTCTTAAATTCAAATGAAATCTTTGAAGAAATACATTCAAATACCTAGTCATGACAGTCTGTCTGTCAGGGCGTATATCCAAAATAATCTTCATGATCTGCGGTTCGAACCCCATATCCAACATCCTGTCTGCTTCATCCAATACCTGATAAACAATGATATTTAAGAATAAAAACATTTTTATTTTGCAACAAAACAGAATTTTCCTCCCTTTAATAGTACAAAGTTAATTTTGCAGAAATCTTATTTTTTTTTTTAGTTTTCATAAGTTAACACACAGATCTCTAAAACCTAGAGTATGGTGAGAGGGGGGCAGGTGGAAGGGTTTACTAATGGCAGTAGACAGACATAGCAAATCTCAGAGGGAAGGACTGAAGAGCCAGGGTGCAACAGAGGAGAACAAGGGGACTGAGGAAGTAGAGAAGGGCAAGTATTCTCACTTGCATGCAGGCCGACAAAAGAAGTATACCTAGCAAAATGGTTATGCTTTCAGGGTCTGATGCACTTCAAAGGTAGGAAATAGTGGCACTCAGAGACATGTGTTGGGGTGGGGAAGGGGGGACAATGAGTGTCATACAGGAAAGAGGGCTTCGGACTATTCATAAGGTATAGGCCAGACATACCAATGGTGGGGTGCCTTTTGTTTTGTTCTTCATAAGGGAGGGAGTCACTGTGAGGACAGAGGTGGAAATCAGGGAGAAAAACAATGCCACAGTCTATCCGAGTCAAGATGAGTGAAATCAGAGGCAGAAGAGTCAACACTGGCATGTACTACAAACTCCTTAAGAGCTACAGTCTCCAAAACAACTACAGTTTCTTAAAAATTTCAAAGAAGTATGATGCCAAGATGACAGGGAAATTACTAATGAAGCCAAATCATATGCAGTGGTGATCCTGGGGGACTTCACTGGCATCCTGAGAAGGCAAAACTGCAGTGATGAAGAACAGCATGTCCTACAAGGGACTAGGGTTAAGCATGGCTTTCCTGGGCAGAGTATGCCAAACCAATCTGACAGAATTCTTTGAAGGGGTGACCACGGAGGAGGAAAAGGAAAGAGGACACAGTATTTATTGCCAACCATTTGAACTGCGCACCCCTTAGCAACTTGTGTGAAATAGTGCATTGCTGACTTGGGAGCCAGATTCAGAATGGCAGTTCACCCACGCCACAGTGCAATGGCTGTCCGACTCAGGGGCTGTGTTAACAGAGCACACAGTGATGATCTACAGTGCTCACTCAACCCCCCACAGGTATACAGTTCACAGGAGAGGATGGATATGACCCACCCCAAACGAGATAGCACCACTGTTCCAATCAGTTATGTTCAGCTGCAAGCATGCTAATAAGTCCATTGCAAGGTGCAAAGGAACATTTTCATGGGTTTATGGGCTTGGCTCATTAACCTCTCCACAAAATACTGATAAGCACAACTGCATGGATGCACTGTGCCAAGCTGCACTGGTCCCCATCCAGACTGCCATTCCAATCCCCCATAATGAGGTGCATTAATCGTAAAATTGACATGACTGGCATCTAGTGGAGATCCATCCAATGCTCAGCATTCAGATCCTCCATTATGGTGTGTACTGATCATAAAATCCACATCTCTAGCATCTAGTACCCCCCAATCTTGCCCATTCAGATCACCTCTATCCCCAATGGCCCTCATTCACACCCCCGCCCCCCCAAAAAATCCAGCCGTTGCTGACATAACCAGCACAGCACCTGCATTCATCATCTAGGCCAGCTGCAGTCTGAGTGAGAGAGAACTAGCACTGTAGAAGCACCACAATCTCTCTTAAACACTGGTTAAAGATACTTATATGGGGCCTGCATAGATTTATTTTTTGCCAGGTAAGATACACTAGGCATACATATGTATATTTTCAGGCATGTCCTGGGAGAATTACAGAACTTGTATCACCAGTACAATAATGATAAAAAAAGGCACACAACTGAGAAATATATCAGTGTGAGAAGGCACGTACAGTGGCATTATAAAAGGGGAAATAGTGCAGATTCAAAACCGCAACCATCTGCAATCGTAAGAACTTACAGTGCATTACAAAGTGAAAAGAAAAACTACGGCACTTCAGCCCAGAATGACAAATACGAATACAACAGTGAATGAATAACAGTGAGAGAGTTGATATCAGGTGGAAAACAAAATAAAAAATACAATAGTGATGAGTAATAATGAGCAGTTTACAAAAGATGTGTGAAAATAAAATAAAAAATGCATAAAATACAGCTACAAGTAATTTTGGGTGACAAAAAGCAGACAAAAATGGCTTGTGTGGATCTGAAATGGCAATTTACTTGGCAAAATTTGGCAGAAACTCATTAACTGGATGAGCAAAAATTAAAAATTACTCACCGGAGTAATGCTGTTTCTTCCCAGAATGCCACATTTCTTCCTGGAGATCCCTCACTATGGTGCACTTTAAGCATCAAGACAGATGCCCAGTACAATTCAGAATACCGGTTCAAAAAACTCTGCAGTCACCTTCCACTCTGTCAGTTGCCAGATATGTTTCTGTAGCCAGACAGGAGTGGTGTCTTGTGAATCTAGCTAAGAGGCTACCAAAAATTATGTAAATTTCAAAATTTTTGAAACACGTCAATCAAACTGAAGCAGACTTGTAAATGCAATGAGTACTCAAACATCCAACAAACCAAACTTTACAATTGTAGAGAAACTGCAATAACAATGGCTCAAGCAACCCTAATAAAACTGATTATTTTGCAAACGTATTTTCAGGCGCTGTAAGGGGAATAAGTGTGGTAGACAGTAACCAAATTTAGAATCCCTGGGAAGAACCATTACTTTGGTGAGTAATTTTTTTCTTCTAACCCCAGGAATTCCTCAATTAATGGTTATACTCTAAAGCTGCTTTTACACAGCGCTTACCAGTGCCGTTCACTTTTGCTCCAGTCCTGTTTCGCTCCACTCGCTGCGCTATGACACCGCTTCTACACACCGCCCGTTTCAAAAGCTTGCATCTTTCAGCGTTTCAGCAGTGTTTCCAGCTGTCCAGGGTCCCTTGGTCTCACTGCAAATCGCCGGTACTTCAGGCAGCCATTCTGCCTTGCTAGCAATAAAAAAATGTTACTTCAATACAGAATTCATTTAGGTAGGAGCTTCCCTAACGAATTCTGCTGAAAACATTATAAAAATCATCCAAAGTTATGTGCAAAAAGCAAGTAAAACGCCTCCAAGTTACCGCATCTCAACAGGGATGATTATTGTAAATGTTTTCAACAGAATTCATTAGGGAGAATCCTCCCTAAACGAATTCTGTATTGAACTTGTCATTTATTTTATGTTTATAAGGGCTGCTGTCAGATTTGCACAATAAGGTGCAACTGTTGGGCTACTGTTAACCATCATGTACAGAACGGTGATTTTATATGGCAGGGCAGAACGGAACAGGACATAAGCTGACAAACCTAGGAAACAAGGGAATACATTTCAGGGAAGCGCTCTCACTTTGGTTGCAGTAGGTGAATGCTTGCACACACAGAAAAGGTAATGTTGCAGTGTGTCTATCGGTTATTCCGATACAGACCTCTGCATGTGAAAGTGCCTTAAAGCAGACTATGCAGCAGCGCCTTGGAAGGCTGGGTCCAGAACCTATCTGGGAAAAAGGTTCTGTAAGACAGCAGTTCCAAAGCTGGCACCCCTCCTGGATTGTACATCCAGGCAGTAGTGCTTTATAGTATATGACTAGCCTTTGTTCTGCATAAAAATTAGCCTGCTCAAAATCCTTGTTGTGCAGATTCTAAACTGTTGTACGCATTTGAGAGTGGTGGTGTGCACATTCCAAGCAGTTCAGCACAGTAGAAAGGTCCTAAAATCAGGGCTCTAAATGCCCTATTGTTTGGTGTTCCGTGCGCACCAAAAAACAAGCACGGAACACCAAATGTAGCCCCATGGTAATTCACGGTGTATACCGCTTTAAGGAGCAAGGTTCGAGCTAACTGCCATTTTGTTTGAGGGCGCCCACAGGCTATTTTTGGCTCCTGGGGCCATTTTACGCCTTCTGAGATGCTCCAACCAATCGGAATGCCACATTCTGTCTGCCCAGTCTGAGACCGATCAAAATCTTGCGTTCACTAGCAAGATTTCTCTCTCGGGCTGAGCCACTGCGCACTTGCTTTCCATCACTCCTGGGGCAGCAACCATGCTGATAGGACTCTCTCAGGTTCCTCACTCTGGACATCACAGCTGCTCCAATAGTGGTCTAGTACATGGGGACAGGGGAAGGTGCAGGGAAAGGGAACGAACAGTAGTACAGTCATATTTTGGGAGGTGGGAGGGTTAATTGTGACTATTTGGGAGAGACAGGATTTTATGCGACTGACGAGTGTCGGTGAGCTTAGGAAGTAGAATGGGGTCTGGAATAATGGAGAGCAAATGTGCCATTTTCCTGTGTTTTGCAGACTAGCCAATTTCTTTTAAAAAATTAGGCAAAGATTGCCTAAAAAAGGAGGAACAAAACGAGAAAGGTCAACAAGGGAAAACGTTTACAGGGAGAACACTGCCTAGGAAAAAAAACAAAGGCAACAAGCCTGAAAAAAAAATGTTGCCTTTTTGGGCACATTCCCTGGCACAGAACACAAACGGCAAGAAGAGAAACAAAAAAAAAAGCCAAGGGAAAACCAACTTTGCCTTAAAGTACTCAGGGCATAAGTTTTCAGCCCAGAGACAGATTTATTGCCCAGTTTCAGGGAGGGGCACTGTGCCACAAAACAATGGGCAATCATGCCCTAATTTCCCTGATTTGGCGAGGCAGAAGAGTCCTGATGTTTTTCCTTGTTTTGGTACCCCCCAAAAAAGACACCAGACATTTTTTTTTTAATTTTTTATTGAGAAAAAAAAAAAAAAAACATTATGCTGCAACATTTAAGCAGCTTTATTTTGTGCAGCTCATTTTTTTTTCTGGGCAGACTTACCCTGTTTGGGGAGAAGAAATTTGACTAGGCAGTTAACAACTTTGCAATTGGCCAAGAATATATAAATGTTCTTACCTGTTCAGGGATTTATTTAACTCTAAAAATTGATTAGCGTTTTGCTCATAAAAGTGCTAAATCTTTGTGAAAATGCATAGCTCTTGCCTCACTGTGTTTAACACAGCACTTCCAGAAAATATATATAGATATTTTCTGTACACTTAGTATAGTCCCAAGAAAAAAACTACTCATCAATTATTTAAAACCATGCTGTTGAGGACGAATAACAAAACCAAACACTTATTCCCCTCTGCGGTTGAATCTGCAACATAGCAAAAACTTTTTAGCGAGGCCCCCAGGGCTAAAAATATTGTGATCACAGAGATGCTGCTTATGACAAAATTAAATGATTGCGTACTTTTCAAGAACACTGGGCAACAAAGTATGCTTGGGTTGAGCTTGACCCTGAGACAAACAATGTTCTGTAAAGCATGTAGGAAATTCCCAGACACTGCAGAAACAACATCAGCATATTTTGAAGGAAGCTACAATAATTTCACTGAGCAGTCTTTACAAAAACATGCTAAGTCCAAGAAGCACTCCCTTGCTGATGCCAAATTTGCTGCTGAATCCCAGCAGGCATCTGCTGCTAACAGAGCAATCAAATGCTCAATTCCAATGTGGCACGTCGTGTGCAGATGTTAATTCGAAATGCACATGCTTTGGCCAAACACGCTAGGCCATATACAGACTTCCAGTGGATGTGTGAGCTTGACAAACGTAATGGGGTGGATATTGGGGAAACCTATCACAATGTCAAATCATGCCGCATGTTTATTAGTAATTTCGTTGAGGTGGAACGTAAGGTGCTGGTGGATGTGGTGAAGAATGCGGACTTCACGTCCGTAATGTTAGATAGTGCTCCAGATTCCAGTATAAAAGAACAGGAAATAATTTACATAAAACCGAGCAGAGTGGAAAAACAAACTGGTAGGCTTAACACCGATGGGGCAGCAGTGATGATCGGTAGAATAGAGAGGATGGTCGCACTACTGAAAAAAGATCGTCCTCACCTAGTCATAATCCACTGCAATGCACATAGGCTAGAGTTAGCCCTAAAGGATGTCTCATAAAAAAATAGACAAATTACTGCTGGGGATCTATCTGTTTTATCATTTTTCGACACTAAACCATAAAAATCTGAGAGAGTCCTGTCAGGCAGCGGAGTAAGATGCCTTATTCCAACCAGAGTGGGAGGAACCAGATGGCACTACACACATTAACAACACTTAAAAGTGCTCATCACAGACTACCTCCTGCTGCACTTCCAACAGGTATGTACCGTCCCAGACTCCATTTTAAGCACAGTCTAAATCTGTTCTAAAATTGGAACTACTAAAGCAACAACTTGTGCCACTTTTTCTCTTTTCAGATGCAACTTGGCGGATCCCGAGGGGACCAAGCAGCGAAGGCCAAGGGTTACCTGAAGACCATGCAGACCTGGAGAGGTCTACGCTACATTAACCTGATGGCAGACATCCTGGAAGAGTTCATGAAAGTCAGCCTGCTACCTCAAGCAAATGATACTTCAGTGGGAGAGGTGTTTGAATCACTTCAGGACCTGAAGGACTGCCTTGTAAAGCTGAAAACAAGGTAATTTCTGTTTTCCAAAATAAAAGTTTCAGCTATAATATTTTCCCCTCCACCCTAGCCAGAAAAAAAAAACTAACTCTCTGTCAGAACAAGTTAGGTCAGGTCAGGGGGATAAGTGTGTTTTTCCTTTTGTTCTCATTTTCTACATCTGGAAAGCACTTGCAAAATCTGGATGCCTTGGAGGGACCTGAATTCCATGGGCACACCCTATCTGTTGATGAAGCGGACAAGTTTTCCATCGACAGAAAGACACTACTGACAGCCTTGATCCTAAATGTCACAAACAGGTTTGAAAATATGCACCAGCCCCATTATGGTGGCCATGAACCACATTGTGAACTTTAAACAGTGACCAGCAAGCCATGTGGACTCGACAGGTGTGTTAGGGAGGAAAAATAACTGACCAGGAGAATCATCTTTAGCTTAGTGAGGTGGGGGTGAGACAGTTTGTTTCCAACTTGTTTCAGATTATGTGGAGGATGCAGTAGCTGGTGTCAGAGGAGTTCAGACCAGTCCTCACAGAATAAAACATAGATCCAGATGTGTGTAGCAGAGTGGCCCAAACTAAAAAAATCACACAAAGAGGTGGTGAATTTCTTCTTCTACCACTAACAATCAGCAAATTCTCAATGTACTGTTAGGCTGCAGATCAGGTCAGGGTATTACATGTAGCTCCCCCCCAAAGGTACACCAATGCTGTAGAAGCAAAGTGGGCAGCTATTCATCAGGCTTGCCAAGACAAATGCCACAACATTTTGGGACTAGTAACCTTAATTCGTACTCTACCAGCAAGTACAGCTGTTTGTGAATGTGGATTCAGCCCAATGAAAAGAATAAAATCCGACTGGCGAAGTTCATTAGGAAAGGACAGTCTCAGACTTAATAAGGATCTTGTTACATACACCATGTGAACAGGAATTTGGTCTAGTTCCAGTCGTTGAGTACTGGTTAAAAAGTGGAAGACAGAAAAAAAGGCTTTCTTGCAGCCATATGGTCCACGGAAGAAAAAACAAAGCAATGAGCAGGAGGAAGAAGAGGCAGACAGCTCAGACTCGGAAACAGAGTTAGATGAATCTTTCATATCTGAAACTTATCCTGAAAAACTCTTGTCTGATGATGATTCTCATGTTATATCTGATGAAGAACTTGAATGTACTCCCATGTCAGTGTTGTGCCCTAGTTCTACTAGTTCACAGGAAACTGTTAACTGTGGGGAAAGAGGGGGGGATTCTTGCATCACTGAGTACTTTCGAGATGATGACATGAATCTGTGATCATGTCCTCCACATTTAAGGTTTGGCCTTTCTTTGCCACTTAACTGTTGATTCCTGCTTGGATTAAATGTCTTCATTTTTCCTACAAAACAGTTAATATTGCCATTTGCAATCAGTTCAACTTAGTGTAGTTCCAGATTTTTGGTGGCAAAAATAATTTTGCCTGGTCACAGTGTAAGATTTACAAGTCACGTAGGTTGATCAGTACAGTCTAATTTGTCAAATCTGTGAGCTCTCAGTCCTTGTTCTACTAATTTCAGTTTTGTTATAACAGACATGGCTACGTAGAACAGTGGTTTTCAACCGGGGTCCGACGAACACTTAAAGAAATTAAAATCGCGGTAAAACAATTTTCTTTGCCTGACTGCGGTGTAACCATGATAACTATTACAAGCTTCAACCTTGATTCACTGTTTTGCACCTTTTACCTTAGTTACCTCCACTAATTCTTAGAAACACAGAAGTTGACGGCAGATAAGAACCGCAAGGCCCATCCAGTCTGCCCATTCTTTTTCTACCTTATGAATGTGCCATCGACCTTTGCTCTGTCAGTGGCCTATCTATTCATACTCATCTGTATTGCTCCCTTATACCTATCCCATACCTGTTTGAAGCCCTGCACTGTATTCATATCCACCACTACCTGAGGCAGGCTGTTCCATGCATCCACCACAATTTCTGTGAAAAAGAACTTCCTCACATTACCCCTTAATCGGCCTCCCTCTAATCTCATGCTGTGTCCTCTTGTCCTGCTAATTTTCTTATATTGAAACATGTTAGACTCTTTCACCTTGTTAATGCCTTTAAGGTGTTTGAATGTTTCAATCATATCACTCTCTCTCTCTCTCCTTTGCTCTAGGCAGGGTATACATATTGAGTTCAGTTAATCTGTCCCCATAGGTTTTCTGATGCAGTCCCTGCACCATTTTGGGTGCCCTTCTCTGGACTGCCTCAATTTGGTTAATGTCCTTGTGAAGGTGTGTCCTCCAGTACTGTACACAGTACTCCAGATGGGAACTAACTAGTGTCTTGTAAAGAGGGATTATTACTTCCCTCTTTCCATCTTGTGATACACCTACTAATACACCCCAACATCTCTCTAGCCTTACCTACTGCTTTAGAGGTCTGCTTGGATGATTTCAGGTCATCGGTGATGATGACGCCCAAGTCTCTTTCTTCCCTTGTGACTGTCAGCAACTCCCCTCCCAGCCTATAGGTGGCTTCAGAGTTTCTCTTCCCTATGTGCATGATCTTGCACTTCTTTGTGTTAAACCCCAGTTGCCACTCTTCTGACCATTTTGGTAGTTTATCCAGATCTCTTCTCATTCTGCCCACACCATCGGGATCATTTACTCTGTTGCAGATCTTGGTGTCATCTGCAAACACACAAACCCTACCCTCCAGTCCATCTGCAACGTCACTGATGAAGATAATGAAGAGGACTGGCCCCAGGACTGATCCCCGAGGTAACCCACTTGTGACTTGCATCTCTTCTAACTGTTGGCTACAGTACTCCACTAACAGAGTGTCAATGACACAGATTAATATCTAATTAGCATCCCGATTTGCAGCAGGTGACCCTCGAATTGTGTTATGCCTCTGTTTGAGTTCTGTATTCATGAAATCATTAAGGCTTGTTTACTGCTGATCACGCCTCCTGATTAGTGTAATCTGTGCCTTCACAAGTAAATCACTTGCCTGATTTATTAGCTGTTTAAAGGTCTGTTTTGATTGTCAGCTAGGTGCAGATATCTCTCCACTCTCCGTGCCAGACAAATTATCTGCCTGAGATCATTGCTACTACTTGGTCTCTCTTCTCATCACTCCTCACCTCGCATAAAATTCCACTCATCACTCGCAGATATCGCGCTACTGTTTCTAAATTTTAAAAATTAATTAAGCTGACATCTTTCTTATGTGCTCGCTTCTGCACTGGTCAGTGATATCATGGAGTCATGGAATCATGGAGTAACTGCAGCAGTAGTATATCAGTATTTTATTTTCTGTGCTTAGTGATACATATAAAGTCAAACAAATAGCAACAACTTCTGTGAGCCAAGTACTGCATCTCCATTTGTTAGCCTGGTACTTGCAGCCACCCTAAACTAATAAAATACTAAATTAAATAGAGCAGCAGTAGTATATCAGTTTTTAACATCTGGGACTGCTTAAGACCAGCACCAACTTATGAGAGTTTTTTTTTTTTACATTTTTTATATAGTTCAGACAGGAAGTTGAATGCTGCCCCATAGAACATAGAAACATAGACTTTGTCGGCAGAAAAGGACCGCTTGGCCCATCTAGTCTGCCCTTTCCCTACCTACAGGATAGGCCGCAGAGATCCTAGTTAACCAACAGCCTATTTCTTCCTACCCCACACAAGAACTGCCTTTATGTCTGGCCCATGCATTCTTGAATTCTCCCACAGTTTTAGACCCCACAACCTCCTCAGGAAGGCTGTTCCATGCATCCACTACCCTCTCTGTGAAATAATACTTCTCACATTGCCCTGAACCGCCCCTTCTATCTTTTAAATTGTGTCCCTTGTTCTAGCACGTCTCTTTTTCTGAAAGATGCTACCCTCTTGGACTTTGTTGATTCCACTGAGGTACTTAAAAGTTTCTATCATGTCCCCCCTCTCCCTTCTTTCCTCAAGGGTATACATATTAAGCTCCTTTAGTCTCTCCTCATACAGCTTCTCTTGCAGACCTTGCACCATTTTAGTAGCCCTCCTCTGGACTGCCTCCATCCTGTCTATGTCCTTGCAGAGATGGGGTCTCCATAACTGGAAGCAGTACTCCAGATGGGGTCTCACCAACTGTCTGTACAGAGGGATAACAACTTCCTGCTTTCTGCAGCTGATGCCTCTCCCTATGCATCCCAGTAGCCCCCCCTTACATGAAAGCAATGCCATAGAATGATGCTGGTTTTACCATTCTTAAGTCGACTATTATTAGGTCCTTTTTAAAAAAAGGTATTTATAACATTGATCTACTGTAGTTTTTGTGTTTTATCAAGGGTAACTGTATAAGTGCTGTACAAAACACTAAACATCGTACTGAATCTATAGATTTTTGGTAGGGGTTCCCCCACATGTCCGACAGCTGGCCAAGGGGTCCTCTGACCAAAAAAGGTTGACAACCACTGACGTAGACTAATGCTAATTTGTCGAGCACCAGCACAGATAGCAAGTCCTAGCACAGTCCATCAGTCAAGTACAAGTCAGTAAGGCAGCTGAAAATAATGCACCAATCAGGTAGTTTTATCTTACAAGTAAATGTGCCTGGAATTCACCTGAGGGAGGCAGCTGAGTACCAAGTAGTTCAGATTTGGGTATGTGAACAGAGTATCTTTCAGTCTTCTTCATTTTTCTTCCCTTCTTAGTAGCACCGACTCCCTACAATAAAACAATCATGGAGAGTCCATGCACAGACAATGAGAAGTGGCTAATTGGACCACTCAGCACAGCAAAAATCAGATAACGAACAGTACAGTAACATTCTGGTAAAATTGGATTTCATGTAGAAATTACAAAAACCTATCGCAATTTAGGAGCGGGGTGTTCTAAATTTGTAAAATCTAGCCAAATGATCATGTCACTGTAATAAAACTATCACATACCTGTCACGGTGCTGTAATAAATCATGTCGGATTAAATGAATCACGAGCATCTGTTTACACTGGCCAGATTAATTTTTTCATAGCGTCGTCTTGATGAGGTAGATAAAAAGCAAGAAGACAGAAAGATACTCATCTTGAATGTCCACTGTTGCTTTTTAACATTTCAACTGTGCATAAGCTCACTGTCATCACCGAAAGCAAAATGACGGTCCAGGGTTTAGTGATGCATTTTTGGGTTAAAGTCCATCATACACATTGTTACTATAGTGTGAGTGTCTATACTCTGCCATGGATTTCAGACAGACTTTGTTTTTCGCTGCTTGTGAAATTAATATTGTCTACTGTAATGAGACTGCTGTCAGTCAGTGCTGTAAAAACTTTGAAAAAATGTATTTAATGCCTTGCTGCTATATTCATTCTGTGAATCACTCTTTCTGTACATGCACAGGATAAAGCGGAAGTTCAGCACCTTACCTAAAAGGTAAAGAGAAAAGAAAAAAAATACAGAAAAATAAATGAATGGAGAATTTTTAGAACTTGTTTTTTGCCTTTTATTTAGTCAAAACAAGGATGTACTGATGGTTGGTGACATTTTGACAGCAGGTATACAAAACAAGGGAGTGGCATACCACTTTCTGGGACGGAATACCAAATTTGGAGAACTGGTAATCTGTGCGGTACACCACTTTTTAAAATGAATTTCTAGCCCTGTGTCAGTGGCTCAGTAGGTAACACACTCACCTCTGAGGCCGGGAGATCAGAGGGCTGAGGGTTCAGTTCCCACATCTGGCTCTTGGTTAAATATACCAGTACTGACACTGTAGTGCGGCATGAGAAGGGTGCTGCACTTCTGAGGTGCCGTCTTTCGGATGAGACGTTAAACCGAGGTCCCATCTGCCTGGATTGGTGGTAGTTCAGATGGATGTTAAAGATCCTATGGTACTTATCGAAAACAGTAGGGGAATTTCCCCGGTGTCCTGGCCAAATTTCCCTCATTCACAAAATGTCACCAACAGCTTAATCTGGTTCAAGGTCAGTTGGCATTTATCTGTATCCCCCTCCCCCAGGTCGTGCCTGAAAATAGGTAGGATTTGTCTAGTGCACTTACCCAGTCAACAAAAACTAAATAAAAATAAATAAATAAAATGTTAAATTCCTCACTCACCCAACACCCAGCTGATTACTAACCACTCAGTGCCCAAATTCGTACCTTTTAACTTGTAAACGTCTGTAAATTTAATTTCGACCATAGAACAGAACAAAAATGGCAAGTTTGGGTTTTTTTTTGTGTTCTTTAGTTTGTACATTGGGGAGGGAACACTTCTGTGACTCCTGTGTTCAAAACCATATACTATATAAAATAAAATATGGGCAACTACACACAACTCGGCATGTGTTTCCATCTCAGGGCTGAGACGACAGCTTCGCTCTCAAGGTCCATGTGCTGTTATCCCAACCCCTCGATGGAAACACAGCCTTGTTGAGTATGGTTGCCCATATATTATTCTCTATGTAAAGGTGTGCACTGTGTTCCAGGTTGCTCCTTTGTAAATCTGTAATGAGGGGTGTCATCGAGGCACTAGTCAGGAAGCATAGGAAAACCAGGAGCAGTTGTAGTATTCACCAAAATATTTATTTACAGTAGCAGTAACAAAAAAAAATAAACTTGTTCAGTATAACTGTTTACAAAGCCAAAATAAAACAGAGTTTTCCCTACAGTCTCTGAGTCCCTTTTTCTTTCTCAAGCAGCTGCAGCTCAGCTCTGAAGTATTTTTCAACCCCCCATTCTTAGCAAGCATCCTGTTCTAGTATCAGGCAGGGCTGCTAGAACACAGTGTACCAGAGCTGAGAAGTCCCATTTCTACAGATTTTGCAAAAGGCTTAACAATTGAACTCTGGTAACCTCTTGAGCTTTCCAACAGCTTTTTGCAGTTTCTGAAATCACAATTATATACATTTCAAAAATTAACACTATATAATTCCTAAACAGAAGGATCCCAATATCAGTTACATTTCCATACAAGAATGTTGGGTTGATCAAGTCCGAGGTCTCACAGGAAAATCTGGTTGCGCAGACAGACAAGAGACAGAAAAGGAGAGATTTAACATACCAGTAGTATATAGATTTTTTTTTCTTTTAATTAGGATTTGTATCGGGAAAGGGAAAATAAAGATGGGAATAATTAACTCCAGAAGTGGGAAGATTACAGAGCCCTCCATTAGGAAAGTAAAATAAAAAATAAAAAAGGCGGTTTTCTCACAGGTAACCTGGAAATTTCCCAGTCCTCACCTCCAGCTACTTCTACCCCAACAGGGACAGATAAAAAGGGAAACATATTACCTCAAGAAGAAAGGGCTATAAATTTAAAAGGAAAGTCCCAATACATGACTTTTAATAGAAAAGTCCTAAAAGAACCCTCTTAAGATTCCCTTAAATGTATGAAGCAGAAGGTTGGGCAAACAGAATGGAGGGCTAAGACTGATGACAGTAGGGAAATTAGTCTTAATTCTCAGCTACCTCATAATGAATAAACTGGCATAAGTGAAAAGTCAAAGCTAGGGAATTTAAAGAAGGTAAAAGCAGAAGGCAGTCGGATAGATCTCAGGATCTTGATATGAATCCTAGATTAACGAAGGTCACTACACAAAAAACCATAACTGAATTCTTTATAAAACCAAAAAAGTTTTCTGGAAGATCAGAATTCACCTGGGGAATTATTTAGAAAAAGCAGAGCAAGTACAGGAAAAAAGATATAAACATTGACGACAAACAAAAGAACATAGTACAGAAACATAATGAAGTCTCCAAAATGGAATTATTTAGCTTCTTTAACTCAGTAGAAAACCTAGACATTCTTTTATCCCCGGTTAAGAAAGCAGAAAGTTATTCAATATTGCCTAGATCCCCTAATACTGTATTTTAGAATTTGGACGAAGAAATTGAACAGATTGATTTTGACACTGATTTTTATGCATAGTGCCCAGATACTTGGTCAAAGTACACTATTAATGCATTGGCTCACCCAGTTATGGCAAATATAGTACTTCTTGAAGCATAAATGACCTGAAACACAAACCTGAGGGATTCTCCATCAATATTTCAGCTAGACTAGAGGCGCTGGAAAAAATGGAGATGATAGCAGAAAAAACTATAAGGAATGGACTGTCTTCCTCTTCAATAATGATTCCAGACTCTCCAAAAAAAGGGAGTCAAACAAAAAAAACTTGGACAGGCGAAAAATTGAAGGAATAAGAAAGAGGACAAAAAAAAAGTATAACTAATAAAAATCAAGACGTTGCTGGACAGGACGAGCTAAAGAAAAAACCCTATGAAGAAATACAAAATAATCTTCCTCCATGAGCCCAATGGTGGTTACAGCTAAAATAGAAAAAAAGACCCCCCAAAAAAGCTCTGGATGATAGGAAAATAATAACAGAAAGATAATCAATCTGACATAACTACTCAGACGGTGTCTCTAAATTTTATGTGGGAGGATATCCTTTTAACTGGTAAAAAAGCTTGTATCAGAATAGAAGGACTGTTTAGTGAAAGTAATGAAAATGAAGATTCCTTAAAAAACAATGGAATACCTTTTCAAAGCAGAACTAGGAATACAATATAAGAAAGAAGAGGTGCTATGAGTACATAGACTAGAGACATAAATGAAGCTGTTAAACCGGTCTATACTCTGGTCACTGAAATAGATTTAGCCAAAAAGGTTTGGGCTCCACAAAACAGACTAAATTTTTTCGGCCTCAAGGTGTGTGCCCCTATTACATGGAATACAATCTCCCAGCTTAAGGAAGTGTAATCAGAAACTAGAGATACCCTCACCTTTGAAACATATGCAACTACTTAAGATCTTTTAAATGGAATTTCCAGCAAAAGGTTGCTAAAGGAAATACAGGGGACAAGACAAAATAACTAATTCTGTCTGTTTTTGGAGTAAAAATGCAGCCTGAGAAAAACAGTGATACTTTGGCATTTTTTCTAGCTGGATTGTTTTCTTCATTAATAGGAACTCGGGTTGTAAAGCAAGAATTATTACATGTTGGAAGAGCATTTGATAGCAAAGATGGAAATCAAATTAATTGTTTTTGTGAATCTAGGAATCTTTTTGACAAACTTAAAAAGGAATCTGAAAAGCTGGATAAAACTGGAATTTTTTGGTAGACATGCTTGACCTTGGTGTAGCAATGTTGGATGAGGCGAGAGTTGATTGACTAAATGAAAATGATTCACTTCAAACACAACCTAGTGAAACAAGTATTATTACAGGTAAAAACATCAAGTCTTATAACTTGGAATGTGGCTGGACTTTTAGAAAAATAGTTGATAAAGACTGGTTAAATTACATAAAGAGGTTCAATGTTATTTTACTTCACGAAACTTGGATAGAAGTACCCCGATATAAATGGTAACCAGGTTTGTCGGTCACCGGCCATTAAAATGAAAACATTTGGAAGGCCAATGGGTGGTATTCTCACATATGTTAAAATAGATTGGGACATTCTGCAATTGGCTATTTTTAAAATTGATCCAAATGACATTATTACATTCATGAAGTGGAACAATCAAAGTTTCACCATCATAAATATATATATTCCCCTATTTAAACAATCTTCAGATCATCATGAACTATGAAATAATCTTTCTAATGACATAGACATAGCATTTAAAAATAATTTATCAAGCATTTTGATAATGGCTGGTGACTTCAATGCCAGGATCTCCGATTACAATATTAATATTCGGGAGCCGATTTTGAACATGGATAACTACAAAAGAAGGTTAAGTCAGGGTAACAAAAGTAATAAAAGTGGTTCTGAATTTGAAAAGTTGATTGAAGACAATATATTATTAGTCCTAAATGCAGGTTACCAGGAGATCTTGAAGGAAGAACTACATATTTTTCACACAATGCTCAAAGTATAACATTACGTTCTTTGGGATCCAGATAGCTATCGACTATTTACTTATCTGGCTATCAAAATCAGATCAGAGAGCGATCACGCTCCTATTGAACTCAAAATTGATTTTGGTGACGAAGCTGTTGAAACAACTCAAACTCCTTCCTTGTCAACTTTTGGTTCAAAGGACTCTAATAAGTTAATTAGAGCAAATCTTAATACACTAATAATAGCTGATCTTCTGTTTATGAATTTTAATAAAGACAGGATTCCTGAAATCAGCAATCTAGGTGAAATCGAGCAATTCACTGTAAGCATTCATTAAGAAATCACAAATAAGATCTATGTCACTAATTATAAGCAAGAGGAAGTAAAAACTTGGTTTGATTCAGAATGTAAAAATGCGAAAAGCGAATCAAATAGGTTAATAAGATGGACAAATAAAAACAAATACCGCTAAGAAAACACTACATTTAAATAAAACTAGAAAACAATACCAACGATTTCTAGAAACCAAGAAAATAGATGCTCAAAATAAATGCTGACAGGAAGTTTTTTAATTTTATTTTTTTTATTCATTTCTTTTGTTAACCGGGTAAACATAAGAGCCAAGGCCCTTTTTCATGTGTGACCAGAGACTACAAAAATAGTCACAAGATGTTATACAAAAAGATAACTTTTACATTCACTTAATACAGAGATACAAATACATGACATACAAGACAAACAATGTGTATAAAATAATTCAGTCCAATGATAACGGCCTTTTGAAAATTGGTAGCCAAGGGGGTAAATTGTTATCACTTTTCTCGGTCTTTACATATACTAAAGGAACAATAAGTTATTTTAGAATTATTTTCTCATCTGGTACGGCACAAATGCATCAGCACTCAAGTTTAAATATTGTAGAAAGAGAATATATACCTTTAATATTAAACAAAATAGACACTGAAAAATGCCATTAATAAATTAAAAAATAAAGCACCGGGACAATATTTGATACTCCCTGAAATCTATAAACACTCTCAATTTCGGTAGTGGTGTACCGTAGGGCTTGGTCCTGGGTCCGATCCTGTTTAATGCATACATATCGGACATCAGGGAGGGTATAGGGTGTGAAATGAGTCTCTTCGCTGATGACTCCAAGATGGGAGCAGTAGTTGAGGGGTAAGAGGGGAGGTTGGCCCTGCAAGGGGACCTGGACACCCTGGAGCTGGGCTCATACATGGAAATTAAATTTCAATATCACCAAGTGCAAGGTGTTACATCTTGGGTGGGGAAACCCTAAACACAGGTACACCCTGGGAGGGGAGGTGCTGGAGGCCTCAACAGGGGAAAAACACCTAGGGGTCATGGTGGATGCATGTATGAATAACTCTGAGGAGAGCAGCTAGCAAGGTAAACAGGATGTTGGGATGCATCATAAGGGAGATCACCTCTAGGAGCAGGGAAGTGATTCTGCCGCTGTACAACTGACTGGTTAGACCACACCTTGAGTACTGTGTGCAGTACTGGAGACGACACTTGAAGAGGACATACAGCTCCTGGAGAGGGTACAGAGGAGGACAACTAAGATGATACGAGGACTAGGGGATTTGACTTATGAGGACAGACTGGAGGAGCTCTGTCTGTTTTCATTGGAGGAGAGACAGTGGTGACATGATTGAGGTCTTCAAGTACCTCAAGGGAATACATACGGTAAACATGGAGGGGATCTTTAGACTAAAGCAGGGAGGTATCACCAGAGGGCATGGTTTGAAGTTGGAAGGGTGAGGGGGGAAAGGAGGAGGTTTTTCACTGAGAGGGTGGTGGACCCTTGGAATGCGCTGCCTGGCGAGCTGGTTCAGAGATCCACAGTGGAGGGCTTCAAGAGAGGGTGGGACAGACACAGAAAGTGGATGTACCAGATGATAACCTGGCCTGGGGGGCTGGGGATGGATGATAGGGGTTTCTGGAACATAAGGAAGGGAGGGCCTCAGCACCCAACTAGGGATCTGAGGCTCAAGCAGACTCGATAGACCGTAAGTCCTAATCTGCTGGCAATTAGTATGTTAGTAATTTTGGATTCCTTTGCTAACATGTTTCTTTAATCTTTGCTGAGACATGGGTATACCCATCAGGCTTAGACCAAGAACATTATTGTGCCTATCCATAAAAAAGGTTCAGTTTACGATCCAATTAATTTCAGGCCAATTAACCTTTTGGATATCTCATAAAAAATGTTTAGTAGAATCATCTTGAACAAATTAATGGAATGGATTGATTTAAACGACAATCTCCCCACTTCTGGCAGGCTTTAGGGAGGCCCACTCAACAATAGATTACATGCGTGTTTGCACATCTTTTAGAAAAATATATTCATATAAGAAATATGAAAATGTTTGTTCTATTCGTAGACTTTTCTTCAGCATTCGATTCAATAAAAAGACTAAAATTATGGGAAATTTTATCTGAAAAAAAAAATCCTGAAATTTCTGCTGAGCCCCATATACGTATTATATACCAACACTACAATAGCTGTGAGATATAGTAATAATGGCATGACTGATTATTTTCCTATGAACCGTGGAGTCAGGCAAGGATGCTTATTGGCCCCGGTGTTATTCAATATCTATATTAACTCACTATTGGAATATAATAACACTGTTCAACTGGATTCTCCTCTAATGAACACAATCACGTTACATTCAGCACATGCTGATGATACTGTACTATTTTCATTATCTCGAACAGGTTTACAAAGACAGATCAATATTTTTTCAGAGAAATGTTAAATCTTAAAACTTAAAATAAATTTAAAGAAAACTAAAGGGATGGTAATGACCTAAATCAACAAAATATTCTATCTTATTCAATTCGAACAACATTGAAATGGTAAAAGAATACACTTACTGTATCTCGGAGTACATATTTCAGCTAATAAACTGTGGAACAAACATCTTAAAGCACAAAACCGTAAGGCTAAATTAATTACTAAAGAATAATTGAAAAATGTAATTCCACATATGGGGGGAGTACGGTCTTACCAGCTATTCTTGCAGGGGAAGCTACAATTAACCCAGTTATACTGTATGGGGCTGAAGTGTGGGGTACAGAAAACTATAAACATTTAGAAAACCCTTTAAATTAGTATTATAAATCTCTACTTAAAGTACCGAAATCATCTTCAAATGCTATGGTTAGGGCTAAGCTGGGAAAGCTGGAGATTAACTGCAGAAAAGAGAGCTGATTGATAAATTACTGGATTAAAATAATAAATAATCCTTTAAATAAACTCCCTATGATATATTTGGAGGGAAAAAAACAAATGGGACAGAAAAAATGTAAAATCCAAAAGGGCTTTTTGCTCTCAGAGAAATAATGTTGAATATAGAAGAATACCATCTGTGGACTGATTATAGTTGGAGAATAAATATATCAGCCCAATATAAAGAACTGATTAAATTAAAATTGCTCCAAAAGGCAAAAAGTAAAGATACAGAAAGAATTAAAAATTTAAAGAGTGTCGATTGGTTTAAAATAAATAAAACAGGGCATCATTTGGATGAATATTTAGTGATCCCTATAAACCCGGATCAGAGACAAAGTATAACATTGGCAAGATTTGATCCAATTTCCTCCAAATATGCTTATTTCAATAAGCTTGTCAATCAAAATATGAGAAATAATGAAATTGTGAATTGCCCATGTAATAAAGGCGATACTGATTCAATAATCCATATTATGAATTCTCCATTCCATATTAAACCAAGAATGGACTATATATCGAATGTACTAACTACATATGCAACAATGCTATACGACCCTATTTTTATACTCCTTCATCCAAGAACCTTAGATGAAGCCTCTAAGATTATGAAATTCTTAGCTTCAGTCATTAAAATCAAAGAATATCTCGATAGCATAGAACAGAAAAAAACTGATTGTCTTGATTTCCATATTCACTTTTTTGATGTAAAATTATGGAATGGTTGGGTGATGTATGTTGGGAGAAAAATGACAGCATTTTTATGCTTTGTTGACCAAGCAATTTTAGCCCGATTTTATTAAAACTTGTTTTATGTATTGTATAAATGTTGTAATGTCTGTAATATGTATTTATTGTGATTGAACAATAAACCTTTTTGATGATTACAGAAAAGGAAAGAATAGATCCTTGCATTTAAACACTTTCTCCATAACAACTGGGACAGGGTCCAATTACACCCTGTCACATACACCCCCCCCCCTTCTTAAGAGGGAACCTGTTTTATCAAACAGGTTTCCAAAACTTTTTATTAATTCTCTACCAACATTTGCTGCTTTCAGAAATTAAGCACATGTACATTACATGCTTTTCAATAACAGATCAAACAGTAAAGTTCAAACCCATACATCTGTTTTGTCAGCCTTCAGAACCCTCAATTACTGATCCATACCTTGACAGAAAATCAGCATTGCTATTCTCTTTACCAGATTTCTGCATCACCATGAATTTAAATGGCTAAAGTGCCAGGTAACAACTTGTGATTCTGGAATAAGCCAATAGAGAGGATTGTGATCTGTTACAAGAACAAAGTCAGTTCATAGCAAATAAAACTTCAGGGACTCCATGGCCCACTTTGCTGCTAAACATTCCTTTTCGATAGTGGAGTACCTTTTCTCTCGGTCGTGCAATTTCCTACTTATGTACAGAACAGGATGTTCTGTCTCATCTACATTTTGGCTCAGTTCTGCACCTAGGCTCACCTCTGATGCATCTGTTTGCAGTTAAAATGGTTTCTCAAAGTCTGGGCTCCTTAAAAGAGGAGCTGAACATAATGCAGCCTTAATGGCTTGAAAGGCTTCAACACACTCTGCGGTCCATTTCACATTATTTGGGTACTTTTGTTTATGAGTTAAGTGAGGGGAGTAGCTAATGCAGCAAAGTTGGGAACAACTCTTTGATAATAACCAGCCAGCCCTAAAAATGACCTGCCATGTTTCTTTGTTTTGGGGACAGGGCTGTTAGCAACAGCTTCTATTTTAGAAATTTCAGGCTTAACTTCTCCATTTCCCAACACACAGCCGAAATATCTGGTTATCTGCATGTCCAATGTACATTTGGTAGCATTAATAGTCAGACCTGCATTTTGATACCTTGGATAACTGCTCGTAGGTGTTCCAGGTGGCTTTTCCAGTCTGGACTGTACACCACATCATCATCCAGCTATGCAGCACAATAACCAGTGTGAGGGGATAAAATTACATCCATGTACCACTGGAATGTAGATGGCGCACCATGTAAACCAAATGGCATGGTGGTGAACAGACAGAATCCTATAGGGGTGGCAAATGCAGTTTAGTCTCTGGATTCTTTAGCTAAAGGGATTTGCCAGTAACCCTTGGCGAAGTCGAGGGTACCGATATACTTTGCACTCCCCAGTCTGTCCACCAAATCATCTATTCTGGGCATAGGATAACTATCAAATTCTGACACTTGATTAAGTTTACTAAAATCAAGGCAGATTCTAACACCCTCTTCTTTTTTGTTTACAATTACCACTGGAGATCACCAAGCACTCCTCGACTCCTCTATGATACCCAGCTCTTTCATTTTTTTGTATTTCCTTAACCACGTCAGCTCTTAACCACTCTGGTAACCTGTTTGTCTTTTACATGACAGGGCAAGCATTCCTTGTCACTATTACGTGCTCGACCCCTTTTGCTCGGCATGGTACTGTGGTAAAACTACTGTTTAATGTCTTTAGCACATTACGAATATCTGCAGTTCGTTCCGGGGTTAAAGAAACAGTCACTTTTACAGCATCAGCATTTACAGTTTGATTCAGTCTGTCTTAAGCTACATCAGTATCTTCCTTATCAGTGTCTGGTAAAACTAGCAATGCAGCTTTTGGCATTTTTTTCAATCCATTTCTTGAGGAGGTTAGCTTGGTATTTCTTAGTAGGATTTTTCCTGTCAGGGGTCTCAATCTCACAGTTAACAGTGCCAGTATGTCTAAGAACCTTATATGGCCCTTGCCACTTCATTAACAGTTTGTCCGTTGTGGGAAACAGTAGCAAAACCTTTTCACCTGGCTCGAAAACTTTCTTTCACCCCATGGTCATAATATACCTTCTGCTGATTTTGGGCCTCTTCCTGATTACTATGGGCAATTTCAACTTATTTTGCCAGCTTCTTTCTCAGGGCACATATATATTACGTTATAGATTGTTTCTGAGTGGGGTTATCGTCCGACGTTTCTTTTATCACATCGTGGCCCTCTTGGCTGCCTACCATACAGCATTCCAAAAGGTGAAAACCCTGTCGATGCCTGTGGCACTTCTCTGTAAACAAAAAGTAGGCAAGGCAAATATTGGTCCCAATCTTTCCCTTCCCCTTTTACAAACCTTTTTAGCATGCGTTTTAGGGTTTGAGTAAAACGCTCAACAAGACCATCTGTAAGGGTAATAGAAGGAAGTACTTATGGCAGTGATACCTAGCAGCAGTCTGCACAGCTCCTTAAGCAATGCAGCACCAAAATTACTACCCTGATCAATAATAATTTCATTAGGTATGCTTCTGCTGAAAATACTGGCAAGCTCTGCTACAATCTTTGGGGACGTAACAGTACGTATTGAAACTACTTCTGGGTATCGAGTAGCATAGTTGCATGCTACCATGATAAATCTATTACCCTTTTTACTTTTGTCTAAAGGACCAACCACATCTATTGCAATTCCCTCAAAAGGCACATCTATCAAAGGTAGGGGCATCTTGTCTTTTCTAGTTACTGGGGCTATTTTCTGACACTCAGCACAGGAATTGCAACAGATAGCAACATCTTCATGAATTCCAGGCCAGTGAAATCTATACAGCAATCTGGCAAGGGTGCGATCCCACCCTGAGTGACCAGTCACAGGACTATCATGTGCTATCTGCAACAATTCTGTTCTATACTTCTGTGGTATAATCAATTGTTCTGTCTGTTCCTGTGTCTGAGGTTTAACCCAAACTCTGTACAGTAACCCATTACATTTTTTAAACATTGGTCCACCCTGTTTCGATTCCACTCCCAGCTGCTTAAAATAACTCTGGAGGGAAACATCGTTAGCTTGTTCTGAAAGAAAATCAGCCAATTTAGTTTCAGCATTTTCATATGTTGACCCATCATGTCCATCAGTCATTTGTTGCCACAGTTTCTTCAGGTATTGTCTTTCTTTCCTGGATTTCCAGATCTCGGAGCTGTGCTCAAGTAAGTCTGAATCAAAAATCACTGAAAGGAAAAGTGTCCCCACTGTCTGAAATTTTCTTAGCCTGAGCTCGTCACCACAGCTGCTGAAACATCTGGATTTACTCTCTCCTTGATTAACTTAGTAAACCCTGGAAAGTCATTTTCAATAATCACAGGTACAGGTAACTTAGGCACTATCCCCACTTTCATTTGGTGAGACACACCCTTAATGGTCAGTCTCACTTGGGTGGTGGGATAGTATAGTGTGTCCCCGTGGATGCAGAGGATACCAGTACCTGGTCCCTGTACGCAGTGTTTTCCCAACACTAACTTGTACTAGGGCCTGTCTGCTTCCTCAGTCAATGAGTCCCTTCACTGTCTTATCCCCACCTTCACATCTGTTAAGTACTTGCCACAATTTGTCAAGGACAAATCTGCTCCAGTGCCACTCTCTTTACAACAGCAGTTTTTTGCAAAATGGCCTGGCTTATTACAGTTATAGCAGATAACGTCTTTGGTCACAGATTTTCTACCCCTACCAGAGTTCTTATCAGGCTTGGAGTTTAAGTGGAAGAAAAGAGTGTCTTACCGGTGCTTGACTGTGGCATCTGTCTGGCCATATGGTAGTCCTCAGCCAAAAAAACAGCCTTCTCCCCACTCTCTGGTTAGTGTTCTTTCACCCACAACTGCACATCTGTAGGCAGGATGTTGATGAATTGCTCAATAGCAAATGTGTCGATCTGTGGGACTGTTTTGTTCTCTGGTTGGATCCATTTTATCAGGAGTTCTTTGAGTCGGGTGAAGGCTTCTCGAGGATTGTCGACAGAGTGGTATCTCAGATATCGAAATCTCTACCTGTAGGTCTCTCTGGAGAAGTCATACCTTTTCAGGATTTCGCTTTTCACCAGGTCATAGTTTTCTGACTGTGCAATGTCCATACTGCTGTAAGCAAGTTGGGCTTTCTCTGTCAGGTAGCGTACCAGTCCGATAGTCCATTGCTGCTTTGGCCATTGGCAGGCTGTGGCAACACTCTCAAAAGTTGTCAGGTATGTCTCAATATCATCCAAGGGACACAACTTTGTAAGTTTAATGGCTTTAAAGTTGCTAGCATTTTGTTTCTCGTCTGGATCTGTGCCGGATTCTCTGCCTTTGATAGCTTGCAAGGCATCCAGCCATCGCTGCTCCTGTCGCTGCATCTCTTTTCTCATCTGCTGCTCCTGTCGCATCTTTTCTTCTCTCTGCTTTTCAGTCTCTTCTTGTTGTATAGCCCATCATTTGAAAAAGTCCATCAGCAAGGGTGCCGGAAGATGGTAAAAACTGAGGGGGCACTTTTTCTACTAGTTTTTGCCATACAGAAATAAAAAGTGGAGGGGCTCCGGCCCCTTCCGCCCCACCGGTTCCGGCACCTATGTCCATCAGGCTTTTAGGTTCCGTCACTTTCATAGGTTGTTCAGAGCTCTATATAGATCAAGGTCCATTATAGCTCGCTGTTATCAGTGATATCCCAAAATGTTGTTTCTAATCAGATGTGCATCCAGTTGTGCCTTAAAGCTATGCATACTACCTCTAGCCACTACTTATAGGGGGGAGTCTATTTCAGATTTTTATTGCCCTGGTAGTAAGCCAGTGTTTCCTTTTTGTGGTAGTAAATCTTTTGACTTCAATCAATAGGGGATGAGATCTAGTATGATGACTCTTATCCTTTAACTCCAGTCCCAGGAGTTCCCACAACTGGGTGTCAGTAAGGGCTCTGTATAACAAACACATATACCCCCTCATACGTCTGAATTCCAATGAGTACCGTACCAGGATATCCAGTCTGGATTGGTAGTCCAAATCCCTGCAGCTCCATAAATCCTATGTGTTTCCCTTCACTGGACCGTCTCCAGAGCTTGGGTCCCCCTTCCGCCACCAGGGGACCAAAACTGTGCACAGTACTCCATATGTGGTCGTACCAGGGATGTATACAGTGGTACCAAAACATCCTTACTTCTACACTTGATGTGTTTATTAAAGCAGTGGAATATACTGCTAGTCTTTTTAATTACTTGGTTACACTGTGTCTTGAAACTGAGGTCTTTCATGATCAACAGTGCTGAGCTTTCGCCCCCTCCCCCAGTAGGTAATCTTCCTGTCTATTCTTTTTCCCTGAAATGTATCACATTACATTTGTCCACATTGAATGACAATTTCTTGTCGTTTGCCCAGTTTTCCAGGCCTATTAAAGCTAGCTGGAGGATATCTGCATCCTCAGGAGTATCTACAATGTGCCCAATTCTTGCATCATCAGCGAACTTGGATAACCATACACCAGTAGTGGTACTCGTAGGAGAAATGTAGACATTGAACAGACATGGCCCCAATATAGATCCCTGCGGCACCCCACTAGTCACAGCTGCCCATTCTGAATATGTCCCTTTTACACTAACTTTTTGTTTCCTATCAGAAAGTCATGATTCTATCCAACGTGATACTGTACCGGAAATTGAGAGTTCTATGAAGGCAACAATCAGTTCCCCCGTGGTACCTTATCAAATGCCTTGGAGAAATCTAGGAAGATAACATCCACTGAATGTCTGTCATCCAAGACTTCACTAACCCCACCATAAAACTCAAGTAAGTTGGTGTGACATGACCTGTCCTGGGTGAATCAATGCTGGGTATAATTTAGGGCATCTGTTAACCTATGGTGGTTGATCACATAATCTTTTATAATGCCTTCCAGGATCTTTCCAAAATATGGCCGTTAAGCTAATGGGTCTGTAATTTTCTACCTTATGCTTGGTACCTTTTTTATGAATTGGTACTATGACCGCCTGTCTCCAGGCCTCCAGGACTATCCCTTCATCCAATTATTTCTGGTAGATGGATGTAATTGGACCTGCTAGTACCTTTGCTAGTTCATTTATGATTCTGGGTTGTAGTCCATCTGGGCCTTGTGACTTAGCTTGGTCTATATTCTGGAGTCTCTTGAACACATCTTCCTTATTAATATGAGGACATGTATTACCAGATTGATCTAGGTGTGCTGTCTTGGGATAGGTTTTTTTTATTAAACACCGAGGTGAAGAAGCCATACTACTGCTCTACCATCACCAAGATGTCTAACCATAGTGCCATCTGGGCCTGTTCTTTTTCCATAACTTGTGTTGGCTGTACAATCTCAGCTTGGACTTCCATCTCTGCTAGTTTGGCTTCAACTCTCCTGGTAACCACTCCTGGACTTGCTGCTGCAGAATCCATATCTTTCTCTGCGCTTCCCTGGTACTAGGTCCAGTACCCATACACAAAACTCCTAGCTTAGAGAGTATGCACAGCATAAATCCCACTTAGGCTGACACCATCTGCCGTCGACACAGAGGTCAGGAGGTATAGGAAAACCAGGAGAAGCTGCAGAATTCACCAAAATATTTATTTACAGTAGCAGTAACAAAAAAAATAAACTTGTTCAGTATAACCATTTACAAAGGCAAAATAAGATAGTGTTTTCCTTCAGTCTCTGTGTCCCTTTTTCTTTCTCAAGCAGTTGCAGCTCAGCTCTCTTATAAGTTCTTCCACCCCCATTCTTACAGGTAGCAAACATCCTGTTCTTTTAAGTATCAGGCAGGGCTGCTAGAACACAGGGTGCCTTAGCTGAGAGGCTCCATTTCCACAGCTTTTGCAAAAGGCATGAAAATTGAACTCTGGTAACCTCTTAAGCTTTCCAACAGTTTTTTGCAATAATCTCAAGCTACAATTATATACATTTCAAAAAATTAACACTTCATAATTTCTAAACAGAGGGATCCCAATATCGGTTACAGTTCCATACAATGATTTGCATACATTTTTGTATCAGCAGATATGCACAGGAAGAAAAACAGACAGTAAGAGAGGACTTAAGACAGTGGGAGGCAAAGAAAATACAGTTATGTAAGAACTTACCGTAACAGTAGATCTTTGAAAGGCGCTCTTGCAGTAGGTATTTACATATAGGACTGACCCACCAGGCGTCAGGACCCCACGGAAAAATTTCTAGCTAGCAGTCTCTGGCAGGGGACTGCCTCCATGTCAGGTGGCAAACGTCAGTAAAAAGGGGAGGTCCCCCACATCCACCTTCCAGTTCTTTCCACCAAGAACCCAAAAGAGGCAAAACAGAGAGGGAAGCGGAGATTTCACTTCCCGGAAAAGGAGCTAAAAAAAAGTTTAGGGGGATGGAGGGCGGGAAGGCAATACCTACTGCAAGAGCCTCTCTCGAAGATCTACTGTTACGGTAAGTTCTTACGTAACTGTACTATCTTACTTCGAGAGGGCCCTTGCAGTAGGTATTTACATATAGGACTGAATCCCAAGCAGTCTAGAACAAGAAAAGCACTCAGGAGGAGAATATTATCCATGGTATGGAGCCTCCGGCTGAACAGGTCTTATGAAAGAAAACCTTGAAACACAGCCAACCCGAAGCCTGCTCTACGGCGAGAGGCAATATCCAAACTGTAGTGTTTCGTAAAGGTATGGACAGAAGTCCAAGCTGCGGCTACGTAGATGTCTGCCACAAACACATTCTTGAAACAAGTCGCAGAGGCAGCTACTCCTCTGGTGGAGTGGCCTCTGACTTGACCCGGCAGGGTCTTGTTGTACTTGTTGTAACAGAAAGTGATACAATGAGCCAACTATGTAGATAGGCATTGCTTGGAAACAGCACTGCTGTCTCTTTTGACAGCAAAGAAGAAAAAAAGCTGATCAGATTTCCTGAGATCCTTAGTCCGAGAGGTGTAGTATCTCAGTATTCTGTGAACATCCAAAGTGTGCAAAAGGTACTCCCCTTGATTGGAGTGCTGCGTAAAGAAAGCGGACACCTCAATGGATTGATTCAGCCACCACCTTAGGGAGAAACCTAGGGTTGGTGAGTACAGCAACATGTTCCCTGTGAAAAATCAAATACGGGATTTTGCACATGAAGGCCTGAAGCTCGGAAATTCACCGAGCTGAAGTAATAGCTACTAAGACGAGAGTCTTCCAAGAGAGGAACTTTAAATCTGCTGAGGCTGCCAGCTCGAAGGGAGGCAGAGTAAGCTTCTCAAGAATAAAATTCAAGTCCCAAGGAGGAGCACGAATATGGATGGGGGTCTCAAATGGAGGACCTCTCTGAGGAATGTCTTAGAGACTTCCAGCTGTGCAAAAGTTCCGTCTACGAAAGGTACATGGTAAGCAGAAATCGCTGCCATATGGACCTTTAAAGAGGAATGGCTGCGACCGAGATGGAAGAGATGGTGCATGTAGTCCAGGACTCTGTTGGCTGGGCAAGAGAAAGGGTGGAAGTTTTTATAACGTGGCCCAAATAGAAAACCGTTTCCACTTCATAGCGTAGGTGGACCTGGTGGAAGGCTTTCTGGCTTCCACCAATATGTCTGCTACGAGCGGGGAACCCCGAAGCGGGCTTTAGCTACACCTGCAGGAGCCACGCATGCAAATGAAGGGATTTGAGACCTGGATGAACAAGGGTCCCCTGATCCTGGGTCAACAAGTGTTGCGACAGAGGAAGAGGAAGCAGAGGTTCTTCTGACAACTGCTGTAGAAGACAGAACCAAACTTGCCTGGGTCAGAATGGAGCAATGAGGATCATTCGTGCCCCCTCTGATCTGAGCTTGTTCAGGACCCTCAGAATTAAGGGAATAGGAGGGAAGGGATAGACGAATCTGTCCCTCCAATCGAGAGACAGAGCGTCCCATCAAAAAATGCCCCGCCCTAGAGCGAGCGAGCAAAAGGCGGGAAGTACTGCGTTCTGAGGAGACACAAACAGGTCTACCTGCAGGGTTCCCCATTACAGAAAAATTTAATCTACAACCTCTCGATCCCGTTCCCATTTGTGGGCCCTGGCTGAGGACCGACTGAGCTTGTCTGCCAGTGTGTTTTCCACTCCCAGAACGTGAATGGCTGTCAGGTGAAGATTGTGCGGGGTAGCCCAGACCCAGACTCTCATTGCTTCCCTGCATAGAGGGTAGGAATGAGTTCCTCCCTGTTTGTTGAGATAGCAGACTACATACATCTGTATGTATGAGGAGATGACTGGGAAGTAGGGAGGAGAGCAGGGCATTAAGTATTGCTCTGAGTTTGAGCACATGTATATGCAGATTTTGTTCGAACAGGGACCAGCTGCCCAGAGCCCTGTGAGACGCAAGATGGGCTCCCCAGCCTTCTCCTGAGGCATCTATTGTCAAAGTCTAGGAGGGGGGCTAGATATTGAAGTGAACTCCCCAGTAAAGGTTCTCCTGCACCATCCACCATTGCAAGTCCCTGATCATGGGATCGGAAACTAGTACCTCCTGGTCTAGATCGTTCAGTGTTTGGTCCCATTGAGACAGAAGCATCCACTGAGAAATCCTCATATGGAGCTGAGCGCGTGGGACTGTTGGAAATGCAGCCACCATTAGCCCGAGGAGGCGAAGGACTGACCTGGCTCCGACCCTTCTGCGGCTGGACAGAACATGATTCTGAGTCTGAAGGGTGTCCACCCTGTCCAGAGGTAAGAAGGCTTTGCCGATGGTTGTGTCCAGGATCGCCTCTATAAATTGGAGTTGCTGGCAAAGGAACAAATGGGACTTTGCCTGGTTGATGGTAATACCCAAGCTGGTGAAAACCTCCAGGGAAGAGTGCAGGAGTTCCTCCCTGGGCAGGAGCCACCAAGAGCCAATCGTCCAGATATGAGTATACCTGCACTCCTGAGTGCAGGTGGGCGCCACCACAGACAGGCATTTGGTAAATACTCGGGGGGGAATGAGGAAAGACCAAATGGTAGGGCCTTGAATTGGTAGTGGTCCCCCTGAAAACAAAATCGAAAGAATTTGTGGTAGGAAGGGCATATGGGGATATGTAGCTAAGTATCCTGCATGTCCAAAGCACACAACCACAGTCCCTGCCGAAGAAGAGGCAGAAGACCCTGCAGGGAGAGCATTCTGAAGCATTTGTACTCCACAAACATGTTCAGGGATCTGAGGTCTAAAACAGGCCTCACATCTCCAGTCTTCTTTGGAACTAGAAAGAAATGGGAATAGTAACCCATCCCCCAAAGGTGGCTGGGAACTGGTTCTACCGTCGTCTTCAAGAAAAAGGTGGTAATTTCTTCTAGGACCAGAGGAAGATGTTCCGGGGAGTAAGACGACTTACGGGGTGGTCTTCGGGGTGGTTTCTGTAGAAACTCTATTGAATGTCCGGCTGCAATCAGCTGGAGCACCCGTCATCCTCTCCCAACTCGGTAGACTGAAGGAGAACCTCCCTCCTACTGGTTACTCTGGTACCTCCAGAGGGCGTGGGAGAGAAGAGGAGTCGGGTCTGGGGCAGCGCAGCAGCTGAGGCTCACGCGGCTTTTTTGGGAGGGGGAGTCTTGGTTGCTGGAAGGGCCTGACACTTGTTGGCCTGTTTATCCTGTGGTTTTGTTTGCCAGTTACATCGACGAAAAGGGCGCCGCTGCCCCTGAGGGGATCTGTTCAAAGAGTCCACAGACTTGAGCGCAGTGTCCTTCCCTTGCAGGTCGGTAATGATGTCCTTTATATCACCGCTGAACAGCACCGAATCCCTGAAAGGTGCATCCTGAACAGTAGATTGCACTTCAGGGACCAATCCTGACACGCGGAGCCAGGCATGACGTTGAAGACCCACAGCGAAAGCCGAAATCAGACCAGCTGCATCCACTGTGTCGTAAGTGGCACGAAGCACGTGCCAACTGGCCGAATGAGCAAAACAGACAAGATCTACCACTTCCTGTTTTGTCTGAGACTCAGGAAGGGAGTCTAACTTTGATTCCACCTGACTAAGGATGGTCTTCTGGTAATTCCCCATATGAGCTACATAATTCAGGGCCCTAATGGTTCCACACCATGGGTTTCAATGAATGGTTGAAAAACTGGTGTGGAGGTCAGGGTTTTGGTTTCACTGGGGACTGGGGAGCCACCTGGAGAGATGCAGGCCTACACAGGTGTGATGGTCTGCATCTGTCTTTGGGGGGGGGGGGGGAGACCAGGATCCTAGGTGATAGGTTTAAATGTTTCTTTGGCAAGCATTTAAACTAGCCAAGGGGGGGAGGCACTGAAAAGGAGCATGAAAATCCAAGCCTCCCCTACAAAACACAGTAGTTAGAGAGGTAAACACCAAGGTAGAGAAAGTCAGTAGGGAGCAGGACAGGGGTAAATGAAGAAAAAGGCAGTAAGGACAGGGATGAGGCTAAAAGGGTTAAGGCCATCAAAAAAAAGGAAGGTGATGAGTATCATTGCCCACAGTCTGTGTAACAAGCTCCCTGAACTAGTGGTCTTGATGGAAGAGGGATGCCTGGATATTGTGGCAGTCAATGAAACATGGTACACAGAGAACCATGACTGGGATGTCAACATACCAGGATACACAATCTACAGGAGGGACAGGGTGAGTAAAAGAGGAGGAGTAGCAGCTCTCTATATAAGGGAAGGGATTAAAGCAACAGAACTAAAGAGTAAACAGGAAGATAAGTCACTATGAATCACCTTGTAGACAGGAAATGGTGCCACAATCCACATGGGGGTTATGTACAGACCCCCATCTCAGGGGGAGGAAATGGACAAGGAAATGATAGAAGGCATCCTTAAAATGACAGAAAATGGGGAGATATTGTTGATGGGAGACCTGAATATGCAAAATGTTAACTGGAGTACCTTTGCTGCAGACACATCCAAGAGCAGGGTCATTCTTGATGCCTTACAGGGGGCATGCCTCAAACAGCTAGTGATGGAACCCACTCGGGAGGGAGCAATCCTGGTACTCTCAAATGGGGAAGGAGAAAGGATCTCAGATTTAAAAGTGGGTAGCCATCAGGGAACAAGTGACCACCAAACAGTGTGGTTCACAATAAACACAGCCATAGAGTCGAGCCATACAAAAACAAGAGTACTGGACTTTAGGAGTGCTGACTCTGGGGAAAATGAGAGAGTGCCTCAGAAAAGCACTAGCAAATGGGCAAGATGGAGGGGTGGAGGAACAATGGGGAATAATCAAAACAGCCATCTCAGAGGTAACAAGCCTTTGTGTGAAGCAGATCAGCAAAACGAAGGAAAAAAAAACACTATGGTTCTCAAAAGAGGTGGAAGGGAAGGTTAAGGAGAAAAGGTTAGCATTCAGGAACTATAAGGAAACACAGAAGGAGCAGGACAGAGAACTTTATCAGTTAAAGCAGAAGGAGGTAGGGCAGGCAGACAGAATAGCAAAGGCACAAACTGAGGAAAAGATAGCCAACTCTGTTAAGAAGGGGGATAAAACCTTTTATAGGTACATTAGGAAGTGAAGGAAGACCAAGGGAGGGACACAGAAACTTCATAAAGGGGAGGGAATGTGGGCAGAGGGTGACAGTGAAAAAGCAGGGATACTGAATATTTCTGCTCAGTATTCACAACGGGAGGGGAGGTACCTAAACCAAACAAGAGAAACACTCTGAATGGGGGGTCGATACCAGTCCATTTACAGAAGAAAGGGTTTTGAAAGAACTCTTGAAACTGAGGGTGGACAAAGCAATGGGGCTTGATGGGATTCATCACAGAATTCTAAATGAACTAAGAGTAGAACTAGTAACGCCACTGACTACTTTCTAACAAATCATGGGAGGATGGGGTGGTACCAGAGTACTAGAGGAGGGCAGATGCGAGTCCACTTCACAAAAGTGGGAGCAGGGCAGAAGCAGGAAACTACAGACCAGTTAGTTTGACCTCAGTGGTAGAGAAAATTATGGAATCACTTCTGAAGGAAAGAATTGTTGAGCACCTGGAGGCCAGTGAGGCACAAGACCCAAGGCAGCATGGTTTCATAGCAGGAAGGTCATGTCAGGCTAACCTAATAGATTTCTTGGACTGGGTAACCAAAGTAGTAGACCAGGGAGGGGCTGTTGATATGGCCTACCTAGATTTTAGCAAGGCATTTGACAGTCTCACACAAAAGATTAACATACAAGTTAACTAGCCTTGGAGTGGGTCCCAAGGTGGCAGCCTGGATTAAAAAACTGGCTGGACAACAGGACGCAAAGGGTAATAGTAAACTGAGTCCACAGTGAAGAAAGGAGGGTAACTAGCAGGGTACCACAGGGTTCGGTACTGGGACTGGTCCTCTTTAATTTATTTATTTATTTTAAACCTTTGTTTACCGGGTAAGTACAATGACCCAAGGGCCCGTTTTCATAGACGACCCGGGGACCATATACATATACAGTCAAGATGTTTACAATTAACAAAACTCATACTACAATACAATTACAACAATTTTTTTTGACATACATCACACAATTACGACAGTGAATAAAAAAGAAATATAAAATAAAATACTCATTAAAAACAACAATGCAATTTGCCAAGAAAATAATTTCTTTGCCTAATTTTAAAAGCTTGGTGGCTAACATGCTCATATAAAATAATAGGAAGCGCATTCCAATTTTTAGCAGCAGAATAGGGAAAAAGAACCCATTTTAGTCTTGGTCTTGAGAACATTTAATTTAATTTGATGATCTGAACAAGTTCCCTCAAATTTATTTTAATATGTAATAATGAATATAATGGAGAATCTGTACCTTGACGGAGAGTTTTATCAGTTAAAGAACATAAATTGTATAAACAACCCAGCCTAGGTGGAAGCCAGGCAGATAGTCTGTACAGTTCACAATGGTGTGCAGAATAAGGCAGCTTAAAGGTACATCTACAAATACTGTACCATGAAACACATTAGTAAGAACAGATAACTCTCTATTAGACAAATTTGAAAAAAGAAATGAATTATAATTCAACTGAGGGAGTAATACACCCTTGGCTATTGCATGCCTTGCTGGTAAGGTCAACAGTGATTGGAACTTGAATAAGACACCCAGTCTCTGATTTATCTGACGAGAAATAAAATTTACATGATTAGAAAAATGTAAGTATTGGTCCAACAGGACTCCAAGATATTTAAGTTGTTTTACCTGCTCCATCCTATTACCCAATGAATCAGAAATGGACAAATTCTGAGATCTATTGCGTCTAATTCTAGATCCAAAAAAGCATACATTTTGTTTTTAAGTTGTTAAATGCCAAATAATTCCTATTTAACCAGCTACAAAGTACATCAAAGTCCTTATTTAAAGACTTATTAATAAGTTCCACTGAAACATAACTTCTGTACAAAATAATGTCATCTGCATAGATCAGACAATGAGTGTCATTCAGCAAAGATGGAACAATGTCTACAAACACAGTAAACAAAAGTGGGCCCAGAACAGACCCCTGGGGCACACTCTGTAATAAAACTCTACTAGAAGAAAATGCTCCATTTAATCCTACTTTAAGTGGTCGTTTGGACAAATAACTGTGAAACCAGTCAACAGCAATCTCCGCCATACCATACCATAGTTTCGGAGTGTCCTGATCAGCAAGGGATGATTTACTAAATCGAAGGCCTTGGACAGGTCCACGAACACAGCACCAGTGAACAAACATTCATCCATAGCAACACTGGTGTGGTTCGTGAACCTGGCCAAGGCCGTCCCAGTCCCATGGAATTTTTGAAACCCATGCTGATCAGGTGTCCTAAAACCATTATCTTGTAAGTAGGCAGAAAACTGCTCATTCACAAGTCTCTCAAAAATCTTACCCAAAGGTGGCAAAAGGGAAATAGGACAATAATTGTAAATATCCATTCTGTCACCTGATTTATAAATGGGTTTGATTACTGTTTGTTTACATTCATCAGGGAAACATCCAGTAAGCAAAGATAAATTAAAAATAAAAGTCAGTGGATAAGTAATATATTCAGAAATCAATTTTAAGAACCTAGTCTCAAGTTCACACACACCCTTGAACAAACTGGCTTTTGTTTCAAGAGATTATAAACCCGCTATGGTTCAATAAACGAAAAATAAAAAGAACCAGATTTAGAAGTAACACAGGACTGTTCATCCACACACAGACCCTGATTAAAATCCTGTGTATATCTGGACAAATCAGAAAATTTATCCAAAAAAGAATCACAGATAGCCTGAGCATCAGAAATCACTTGACCATCCTTAATAAAAGCCCCAATAGCTTATTTCCTAGATGGATTAATTAAGGTGTTTTACACAAGACCAAAACCTTTTTGGGTTATTTAAACAAGAAGTTTGTAAATTCTGAAACTAACTAGATTTACTTTGCCTAACTTTTATTTTATATTTATTTCTAAGCTTCCTATAACGATTAAAATCTCTGACTTAGTTACCTTATACAACTTCCAAGCAGCATCTCTCAATTTCATTAGATGCAAGAAGGGGGCAGTAATCCACTTATTCAAGGAACCTCTGACTCTCCTAACCACTTTAGGAAAATATTTGTTTTGTAATTCCAAAAGAGTAGAAGTAAAATAATCAACAGCAATATTCACGTCAGGGATTGCATCCAAAAAGGTCCAATCAAGATTCTGTAGATCAGCAAGAAAATCACCGCTCACCTCATTAACAAATCTATGGTATGAAATTAACCTAGGAGGCAATTTGGGCCTTTTGGATCTCCATATGCAATAAGTGGCCAAATGGTCACTCATTACATCGGGAAGTACACCAACACTAGAAATATTTACCTGTTTATTAACAAGAACCCAATCTAAAATTGTGTGGTTCTGACTACTCGTATTCATACAGGTAAATGAGTTAATAAACTGAGACAAACCAGCATTGGCCAGTAACGTCTCTATAGAAGGATCATTAATAGGGTTCCAATGAATATTAAACTCTCCAGTAATCAAAAGATCACTACCTGATTGAATAATTGTTACAAACTTTAAAATATCATCTAGCCCTTTTTTAGCAGTTTTTGGGGGATTATGAACTGTGCAATATCTTAATTTTTGACAACCACCCAACTTCAATTCCAACAAAGGCCATTCAAATTCAGAAGTATGTTTATATCCAGGAGAAATCTCAACTAATTCTAATTCTGATTTATAATATACCATTATACCCCCTCCCTTCTTTTTTCCATTCCTGTCTTTCCGTATTAAACTATAACCTTCAAGAGCAATAAGGTTATCTAGGACTGAAGGTTTTAACCAAGTCTCAGTCACACTGAATATATCTGGGTCATAATTAGTGACCCAGGCCTCAATTTCAGCTTGTTTAGACATAAAACTTCTAACATATAGATGAACTATTCTTAAACCTTTAGTTTGCCAATAATTATCATATAATACAGTGTCAGGAATTAAAGGCCCAGGGTTTGTTTCCACATCACCAGATAGAAGTAGAGTACACCACATAATCCCAATCAACAGGGAAACAAACGGAAACTTTATACAAGATGTTACAAAAGAAAAAGCCCCCATCTCACATTTATTCCTCTTGTTAAGACCAAGTCCCTAACATTTAAGGAAAAACAAAATAATTTTAAAGAATTTGAAAATGTGTAATCAGTAAGTGAATAAATTTGAACGTTTGTTGGTGTAACTGGATCAATGGTATACATGAAAATTAATCCAATGCAAAAACACATCATAGATATCCTTAAGCCCCACATGTTAACTAACTAATCAATAAACAAATAACGGATATATCTTTCCAATTACACCTATATTGATAATTGCATATACTATCTAATATATAATAAAAGTGCATAAATTACATGCAGTCTCCCCGGTCTCCCTCCGTTGACTCCCGATAGTGACTCCACCACTCTTGCGTACTCCACTCACGCGTACAGCCGCTAAAGATGCAACAAATATATACTGAGTTTAATTAAGAGTCTCGGCCCCTCAATCAGCTGTTCTGCTGCAAGCTCCCGCCCAGCAGCCCCCTCTCTTACCAAAACCAGGGCCAGGATGTTAACAGTCAAAGCGGCCACACTGCTTGCCGGGAAATCAGGGCACAAAGTCTCACTGTGGATAGGTATAGCAGGAGACTCTATAATTAACTGCAGGCACAAAATAAAGCACAAAGTGCAGTGTCTTGTTGATGGTTACAGCAGCACTTTCAGATGTAATTCTTGTCTTTATAAGTGACATTGGAGAGCACCTGGAAGGAAAAGTATGTTTCTTTGCAGATGACACAAAGATCAGCAACAGGGTTGATACAAAAGGTGGGGTGGAAAAGATGAAAAGGGACTTGGCAAGGCTGGAGGAATGGTCAAATATATGGCAGCTCAGATGCAATGCAAAGAAGTGCAAGGTAATGCATCTGGGAAACAAAAACCCAGAGGAAGAGTACACAATGGGGGGTGAGATAACAAAAATAAAAAAAGACCTAGGAGTAATTATATCAGATGACCTAAACGTGGGCAAGCAATGTGGGAATTCAGTAAGGAGGGCTGGGCGAGATACTGGGATGCGTAGGGAGAGGCATCAACAGTAGAAAGCAGGAAGCGGTTATCCCTCTTTACAGACAGTTGCTGAGACCCCATCTAGAGTACTGCGTGCAATTCTGGAGACCCCATCTCTGCAAAGACAGAGTGGAGGCTGTTCAGAGGAGGGCAACCAAAATGGTGCAGGGTCTGCACCAGAAGACATACGAGGAGAGACTAAAGCAGCTTAATATGTATACCCTTGAGGAAAGAAGGGAGAGGGGGGACATGATAGAAACGTTTAAGTATCTCAAGGGAATTAAAGTACAAGAGGGTAGTATCTTTCAGAAAAAGAGATGTGCAACAATAAGGGGGCACAATCTGAAGATGGGGGGGTGGCTCAGAGGTAATGATAGAAAGTATTTTTTCACAGAGAGGGTCATGGATGCATGGAACAGCCTTCTTGAGGAGATTATGGAGTCAGGAACAGTCGGAGAATTCAAGAATGCATGGGACAGACATAAAGCAATTCTACTACGGGGGGTAGGAGAAAGTAAGCTGTTGATTAACTATAATCTGCAGCTTATCCATCAGGTAGGAAAATGGGTAGACAGGATGGGCCAAGCAGTCCTTATCTGCAGTCAAATTCTATGTATGTTTTTTAATACCGAGGGTAGAAGATGCATAGACCTTCTTCCCATATTGGTCCAGAAGCTGAGACTCCTTGTCAGGTGGAGATGAGCTGAGATGTTTAGGATTAGCGGAGCAGCCATCAGCGGCGCTAATCATGACAGCGTCCGCTTAGGGGTGTAGATTCAAGAAATCTACTCCCTCAAGAGCCTGGTATAGCCGATCTGCCTTCCTCAGAAGGGGGGCTAACACGGATGGTTGTTTCCAAATAGTGGAAACCAAGTCCGCGTGAGGCTCAATCCAGGGTGGAATCAATGTAGGAGCGGTCTCGGGCACATCCAAGTGGGCAGCGAGCTTTTTACACTGTGGATCTGGCTCCAGAGACTGCCACTGATGAACTTCCTGGATTTTTCTCCGTAGCTCCAGAAAAGAAGGATCCTCCGGAGGAGACTTCAGAGGAGTCCTTGGTCTAGGTCGGTCTCGAGTACGAGGCTAGTCATCCGGGTCAAAGTATCCTCCTGAGTAAAAGTCAGAGGTCTCAGATGAAGACTCCTCCAGACGCCGGGGGGGGGGGGGAAGAGGTCCCTTTGGGAAGCCCTCTGGGACACGTGTCCTCCCCACCCCTGGCGCCCAAGGGTTCACCTCTGGTGTCAGGTAAGGGGAAGGGAGTCTTCCATCTCTGGCACTGGGGACCCTGTGAAGGGTCCGGCGCCAGTAGAAGACTCCCTCTCTGGTGAGTTGACCCTTGGCCTCAGCCAACCAGAGTCTCCTTCAAGTCCGCCAGCAGCTGGGGTGTGGGCGGCGGAGGAAGAGTGGGATATGGATACTGAAGATATCTGTACGAGTATCGATAATCCAACGGCAGGAAGCCCTGTGTCGGGTATTGAGGTGCCGGGTACTGTGGTGTTGGATACTGTGGCTCCGGGTAAGACGGCACCGGGATTTGTGGTGTCGGATACCCGGGTGCCAGGGGCTCTGATGGGGCAGAGGACATGGCAGAGGCCCAGCTGGCAGGCCAGGCAAAGGTGGCCCCACGGGCATCAGGCCTGGCATGGGAGCGCCATCTGGTAGAGGGACGTCGGCTGGAGTCGGGTAAGCCGGCGTCTGAGGGACTGGCATCAGGCCCAGCAGGAGGAGGCCCTCCCACAGCAGCATGTCCAGGTCCTCCGTGACGAACAGGGAGGGAGAGCTGGAATTCCCAGGGTTCAGCAGAGGAGATGCAGGGACCTCAGAGGGCAACACCAAGCATTGCGGGGAGCCTGGGGCGTCAGACTGGTCAAAGGGGTCCGACGCTAGCTCCTTGGCTGGGCAGTCTTTGGAGGGGCAGACATCCGACTTATCAGCCGGATCCGGGCAGGCATCGGAGGAGCCGGTGTCTGACTACGGATCCTTTGCTCAATGAAGGCCGCGCTAGAGATGCGGCCTTGTCAGGCAAAAAAGCAACTGTGCACCCTCCTGAAGGAGAGAGCGACTTTCCAGTCTTATCCGGGCGGACGTCAGTGGCACCGGCATCCAACTTAGTGGTCCTGCTCGAACCTGAGGGCCTCGTGGCAGCTGCCTTCCCAGAAGGGAAGACCTCCTCTACCCCAGAGGTACCTGAGAGGCCCGAGCGCGAACCAGACAAGAGGGGCGATATCTTCTTGGACACCACCAAGATGGTCGTTTTGGAGCAGTCCCCAGGAGGGGACGTTACCTTCAGAACCTCGACTCCGGCCGGAGTCACGGAGGCCGTGGAAGTCTAATCCCAGTCCCGGTGCTTCTCCTTTTTGTGGCCTTTGGGTGAAGTGGATGCCTGCTTCAACTTTTTCCACTCCTTCTCCATGGATGCCATTTTTTCTTTAAAATATGGGCCTCCAGGGACTGCTGCCTCCATTTTCGGGTAGCTGATTTAAATTTCTGACAGTGCTGGCACTTCACCACAGGATGATCTGGGCCTAGGCAGAAGAGGCAAGAAGAGGCACAGGAAATGCCCATCCTTATGCGTCAGTTGGGAACTGCATGAGTCGCACTTATTTTTATGCGATTCGGAAGGTGTCTGGGACAACATACACAGCGATATGAGGGTGAAAATATCGGAAAAAAAAATCAAAAAGTTCAAAAACTGAACCGAACGACTAATGAGCGTTGAACTCTACTGTGAGAAGCTTTCACAAGTAGACGGCGGGAAAGAACTGGAAGGCAGGAGTGGGGACCATCCCTTTTTACTGACGTCACATGATGTCGGTCACATGACGTGGGGTGGTCCCCTGCCACAGACTGCTAGCTAGAAATTTTTCCGTGGGGTCCTGACGCCTGGTGGGTCAGTCCTATATGTAAATACCTACTGCAAGAGCCCTCTCAAAGTAAGATCTGCGAGACTGTCGAGCTGATCAAGTCTGACGTCGCACAAGAAAATATGGTTGCGCAACCAGACAGACGAGACAGAAAAGGAAAGAATAGATTCTTGCAATTAAACACTTGCTCCATAACAATTGGGACAGGGTCCTACTCCACCCTGTCACAAGATGATGCCCATAATTAATGCCACAGAGGCAGAGATAACCTCATAGTCTTCAGGTGAAGCTACCTCTGGCTGCAAGCTGCAACACTGGACTTAAGATTTGCAAGAAAGCGAGTAGTGCTCACAACAGAGGGAGGTGAACCTTACAATTTACAATTGTCTTTGGTTTGAAGCAGATTCCTTAGGAAAGTTAATATTCTTCAGGTGGAGGATACTTCTAACTGAAGGGTGAAATAAGGAACTTAGAATTATCAGAAAAGGCAGTCTTTCAATCAACAGAGGGAGGTGGGTTTGCTTTACTTTTGTTACAAGTGTTAAAGTTTTCAGTGCAGGAAGAGTTTAAACCCACATAGGCTGAATACTGTTTTCTGTCTGCCCTTCTGCACAGCTGGCGTGTTGTGGGGCTGACTGTTTTCAGAGCACAAGTCACCAGGCTCTTTTGGGGCTGGGGAGGTTTACCTGTGTCTGACATGGATGTTTGGATTTTCTCTGTTTGATTAGCAGGGTATTTTCTCTGTCAAATTGGTTTGAAGCAGTATTACAAATTGTATGGGTATGGCGTCTTGCTGACAGGAAGGCACTCATCGCATCGGTAGGTCAGAGCGTTTAGCTGATTGTTTCGTGAAGGAACAGTTTAGGCCCAACCCTTCCCACCCTCACCCACCCACCCCTGGAAATAGTTCATTTAAACCTGGGGTTCTGACATTTCCTCAAGAGGGCAAGGTACATATCAATGTCATATCCTGTCTAGCACACTGCACTGACAATATAAGCATACACATTATATAAATACATATATTTCTATATAACGCACCAATCTCACACACACCCAAAAAAAAAAAAAAACTACACAAGGTAGACAGTTTTGTGGGGAGTAGTACAATATAATGGCTGTGGGGCAGCAGTCTTCCGGGAGTCTTTCTGGAGGCTGAGATGCTGCCCTGTTTGCAGACAACTATATGCCCTGAGGGAGGAAGTTGCCCGTCTTCAGGCTGCACTGGACAGTGGCAAGGGAACCTCCCCCATCCAGGAAGCGCCAGGGCCACCACCACTACTTCAGAGGTTGCGAACAAAGCAGAGCAGTTGGACCACAGTGGGCTTAGGAAGGGTAAGGCTGGTGGAACAGAGGCACACCCAGTCAGTTGTTCCACTCCACAATCCATACACCATTCTGGGGGAGCATAGTTCCCCTATGGATGCACCCGCAGAGGAGACTAAGGAGGGTACAGACAACTGCCACAAGGAGGCCCTCAGGAAGGAGGCAGAGGGCACCACAGGGAAAGAAAGCAGCTCCTGGTGGGGGACTCAATTATTAGAGGGATAGAACTGGGGGGAGCAGGGAAAACTGAAGTAAGGTGCCTGCCTGGAGCCATGGCTTGGAGGGACAGGAAGTGCATCCTTAGGATCACGAGAACAGTTGCACAGGAGTCTGAGCTGGACGTCATTGTCCACCTAGGGACAAATGACTTAGCTCATCATGAGAGTAGAGCAGTGAAGAAGGACTTTGTAGAGTTGGGGAGGAGCTTAACACAAGTAGCACACACAGTATCCTTCTCAGAGGTACTGCCTGTCAGTGGCATGGGTGAGGCGAGGGTACTTTGCACCATGCAGTTTAACAAATGGTTGAAAAAATGGTGTGGAGCACACGGGTTTGGCTTCATTGGGGACTGGGGTTCCACCTGGAGGGACACCAGCCTATACTGGCAGGAAGGTCTGCATCTGTCCAGGAAGTGAACGAGTCTTTTGGGCAATCGGTTTAAATGCTTCATTGGCAAGCCTTTAAACTAGTCAAGGGGGGAGGCACTGATAAGCAGCAGGAAAATCCCAGCCTCCACCTACAAAACAGGGTACTAAATGAGAAAAAGACCAAGGTAGAAAGGTCAGTGGGGGATGCCGCTACAGAAGGTAAAGCCATCAAAAAATGGAAAGCAATGAGTACCAATGCCCGTAGTCTGGGTAACAAGCTTCCTGAATTAGTGGCCTTGATGGAGGAGGAAGATCTGGATATCGTGGCAGTCACAGAAACATGGTACACACAGAACCACGACTGGGACGTAAACATACCAGGATACACTATCTACAGGAGTGACCGGGAGGGTAAAAGGGGAAGAGGAGTAGCTCTCTACACAAGAGAAGAAATCAAAGCAACAGAACAAAAGGGTAAACAGGGAGGAGAAGAAGCACTGTGGGTCAATTTGGAGGCAGGCAATGGCACCACAATCCGCACAGGGGTTGTATACAGACCCCCCTCTCAGGGGGAGGAAATGGACAAGGAAATGATAGAAAGTATACTTAGAATGGCAGAAAAGGGGAGATATTGCCGATGGGTGATCTGAATATGGCAGATGTTAACTGGAGTGCAGTTGCAGCAGCCACTTCTAAGAGTGGGGTTATTCTAGATGCCCTACAGTGGGCTAGATGCCCTACAGTGGGCATGCCTTAGACAACTAGTATTGGAGCCCACTAGAGAGGGAGTAATATTAGATCTGGTTCTCTCAAATGGAGATGAAGAGAGGATCACAGATGTAGAAGTGGGAACGAGCGACCATCGAACAGTATGGTTCACAATAAACACAGCAATAGAGTCAAGCCATACAAAGACAAAGGTACTGGATTTTAGGAGTGCCTAAGGAATCCACTAGCAAATGGGCAAGAAGGAGGGGTGGAAGAACAATGGGGAATAATAAAAACTGCCATCACAGAGGTAACAAGCCTTTGTGTAAAGCAAATAAACAAAATGAAACGAGGTAAGAAACCACTATGGTTCTCAAAGGAAGTGGCAGTGAAGGTTCAAGAGAAAAAGAAAGCATTCAGGAAGTACAAGGAATCACAGAAGGAACAGGACAGAGAACTGTATCAGTTAAAGCAAAAGGAAAAGATGGAAAGGCAGTCATAACAGCAGAGGCCCAAACCGAGGAAAAGATAGCCAAATCAGTTAAGAAGGGGATAAAACCTTTTATAGGTACATCAGGAGCGAAGGAAGACCAAGGGAGGGATAGTGAGGCTTAATAAAGGGAGGGAGGGTGGGCAGAGGGTGACTGTGAAAAGGCAGAGATACTAAACAAATATTTTGCTCAGTATTTACAAAGGAAGAGGGGAGGTACCTAAACAAACAGTAGAAACACTCTGGATACAGAAGTTGATCCCAGCCCATTTACAGAAGAAAGGGTTCTGAAAGAGCTCTTAAAACTGAAGGAGGACAAAGCAATGGGGCCTGATGGGATTCATCCCAGAATTCTAAAAGAACTAAGGGTAGAACTAGTGACACCACTGACTACCCTCTAACAAATCATGGGAGGCTGGGGTGGTACCTGAGGACTGGAGGAGGGCAGATGTGATTCCCCTTCACAAAAGTGGGAGCAAGGCAGAAGCAGGAAACTACAGACCTGTTAGTTTAACCTCAGTGGTAGGGAAATGATGGAATCACTTGAAGGAAAGAACTGTTGAGTATCTAGAGGCCAGAGGGCACAGGACCCAAGGCAGCAAGGATTCACAGCGGGAAGGTCATGCCAGACAAATCTGATAGATTTCTTTGACTGGGTGACCAAAGTAGTTGATCAGGGAGGGGCTGTGGACATGGCCTACATTACTTTAGCAAGGCATTTGACACAGTCCCACACAAAAGATTAATATACAAGTTAGCCAGCCTGGGAGTGGGTCCCAAGATGACAGTCTGGGTAAAGAATTGGCTGGAGAATAGGACACAGAGAGTAATAGTAAATGGAGTCCACTCTGAAAAAAGGGGGGTTAGTAGTGGGGTACCGCAGGGTTCAGTATTAGGACCGGTCCTCTTCAATGTCTTTATAAGCGACATTGCAGAGGGACTGGAAGGAAAAGTATGTCTCTCTGCAGCCGACACAAAGATCTGCAAAAGAGTTGATGCACAAGGTGGGGTTGAAAGGATGACAAGGGACATGGCAAGGTTAGAGGAATGGTCAAATATATGGCAGTTTAGATTCAATGCTAAGAAGTGCAAGGTAATGCACCTGGGAAACAAAAACCCAGGGGAAGAGTACACAATGGGGGGTGAGATACTAAAAACAAAAAAAATGGAAAGGGACCTGGGGGTAGTCATATCAGATGACCTAAAGGTGGGCAAGCAATGTGAGAGGGCAGCAAGGAGGGCTGGGGGAATACTGGGATGCAAAGGGAGAGGCATCACCAGTAGATAACAAGAAGTTATTATCCCTCTGTACAGACAGCTGGTGAGACCACATCTGGAGTACTGCGTGCAGTTCTGGAGACCCAATCTCCGCTAAGACATAGACAGGATGGAAGCTGTCCAGAAGAGGGCAACTAAAATGGTGCAGGGTCTGCACCGGAAGACATATGAAGAGAGACTTAAGGCTTAATATGTATAGCCTCGAGGAAAGGAGGGAGAGGGGGACATGATAGAAACTTTTAAGTACCTCAAGGAATCAACAAAGTCCAAGAGGTAGCATCTTTCAAAAAGAGGTGTGCAAGAACAAGGGGCACAATTTGAAGATAGAAGGGGCGTCTCAGAGGTAATTTAAGGAAGTATTTTTTCACAGAGAGGGTTGTGGATGTATGGAACAGCCTTCCAGAGGAGGTTGTGAAGTCAAAAACAGTGGTGGAATTCAAGCATGCATGGGACAGTCAAAAGGCAATTCTAGGGGGTGGGGGTAGGAAGAAGTAGGCTGCTGGTTAACTAGGATCTGCAGCTTATCCATCAGGTAAGGAAATGAGCAGACTGGGTGGGCCAAGCGGTCCTTATCTGCCGTCAAATTCTATGTTTCTGTGTGTCCTATGTGGAGTGTTCCTTTAGGCCTGTTGGTCGCATTTTCCCCAACTCTTTCATAGCAGACTTGGATGCAACAGACTATGCATCGAAAGACAGACTTTTTAGTTGCAGGTTTACCATTACCAATCTTGCCATTGGTAACAAAAAGTTGAGCGTTTTTTGGATCAGACTTCTTTTGCCCTGTGCATGCAGATACCCAGAACTCTTTTCAAGTCAAGGCTGTGCAATGTTTCCTCATTGGGACTAAAACGTTCAGGACAGAACACAGGAAGTGTTACTGACTAGTTCAGATAGAATACAGACACCACCTTAGGTAGGAATTTCCTACTGGTTCCAAGGACTACCATAACCCTGTGGAAGATTATGTAATTAGGCTCTGTGCAAAGGGCTTGCAGTTCACTCACCTCCTAGCAGATGTCACTGCAAACAGGAAATACAGGTTACTCACCTGTAACAGGAGTTCTAGGAATGGTATATGTTGTTCATCCACACTGACTGGCAGGTATCCTTGCCGCTTTAAATCTTGCCGGAAGGTCTTCAAGCTGGCTCCTCCCACCCACCCGGGTGGTAAAACTCTCGGCTCCGCCCCATGACACCAGATCTGGCCCGCTGGAAGCTCAGGTTGTGCGTCGAAGCCGGGGAGGTCGGGTGGGTCGTGTGGATGAACAACATATACCATTCCTAGAACTCCTGTTACAGGTGAGTAACCTGTATTTCTAGGGACATGGATATGTTGTTCATCCACACTGTCTGGCAGACTCCTAGCAGTTCTCCGGGAGGAGGGAGGCAAGCACACACCCCCGATACTTACTTGAGAAAGAGAGACTGGAGAACCGAGGCCCCAAAACTAGCATCCCGGCGTGACTCAAGGTCGATGAGGTAATGGGTGATGGTGTGTGCTGACTTCCAGGTAGCAGCCCTGCAGATTTCCTGGATAGGGACGTCCCTGGAAGCAGCCACCGATGCAGCACTATGGCGGGTAGAATGAGCTCTTATCTCTCTGGGAGGCTCCATGCCCGCCAACTTATAGCAGAGATCTATGCAGGAGGTGACCCACCTGCTTATCGTCCGCTTGGCTGCAGGTCTGCCAGGTGCGGCTTCAGCGTAGGTGGCAAACAGCTGGCGAACCCTCTCCCGAATTTCAGCCGTGCGCTCCTGTAGTAAGCGAGCGCCCTTCTAGGGTCCAAAGTATGGAGCCTATATTCGGCCTCAGAGGTGTGATTGGGGTAGAACACCGGCAGAGACAACACCTGGTTAAGGTGAAACTCCGACACCACCTTCGGAAGGAATTTCGGGTGGGGGCGAAGGACAACCTTGTCCCTGTGGAAGACCAGGTAAGGAGACTCGATGGAAAGCGCCTGGAGCTCTCCCATCCTTCTGGCTGACGTGATAGCCACCAAGAAGGCGGTCTTCCATGACAGGTGAGAGATCACACCTGTGCATTGGTTCGAATGGCTTGCCCATGAGCTTTGCCAGTACCAGCAGTAGATCCCACGGAGGTGGAGGTTCTCGCACTGGAGGGGAAATGTGATCAAGGCCTTTGAAAAAGCGCCAGACCACCTTCTCCTGCGCCACCGACTGCTTCCCGGCCGCGCCCGGTAAGCAGAGATGGCTGCCAGGTGCACCCTTAGGGTCGTCAACCTAAGCCCTTGCTGAGAAAGGGACAATAAATAGTCCAAGATGCTTGCCAAGGAACAGGAGGAAGGGTCCAAGCCCTTGCCCTGACACCAGAATGGAAAACCTCTTCCATTTGAAGGCATAGCATTTCCTGGTCGACTCCTTACGGGACGCCTCAACAACATTGAGGACCTCGTCGGAAAGACCCAAGGCCTGGAACTCTAGCCGCTCAGGAATCAGGCCGTCAGGTGCAGGGATTGAAGGTCTGGATGGAACACCTTCCCCTGATTGACTGAAAGCAGGTCCGGGTGACCCGGAAGCTGCCTTGGGAGCCTGGAGCGGAGGCTGAGGAGATCTGGGTACCAGAACTGGCGAGGCCAGTCTGGGGCTTTCAGAATCACCTGCGCCTTGTCCCTCCTTGCTTTGAGAAGCACCTTGTGAATCAAGGGAAATGGGGGAAAGGCGTAGAAGAGGCCCGGGGTCCACGGCCTCGAGAAGGCATCCCCCTGCAGCGAGCCTTGCTGAGGGGGGGCGGGCATGGAGCAGCCTCAGCCTCGCGTTCTCCCTGGAGGCAAACAGGTCCACCTGAGGTGTGCCCCAATGGGAGAATAGATCTTGTACTACCTCCGGCAGGACAGACCACTCGTGGGACGCAGCCCCTATCCGGCTGAGGGCATCGGCCAGGGTGTTGGAGGCTCCTGCCACATGAATGGCTAGGAGATCCGCCTCCAGACAGTGCATGACTGACCAAATGCAGAGAGCTTCCTTGCATAGAAGCATGGAGCGAGTCCTGCCCTGGCGGTTTAGATAGTACATGGTCGTGGTATTGTCCGTCAGGACTCGGACCACTTGACCCCGGAAAAACGGAGCAAAGGCAGTGAGAGCTAGGCGGACCGCTCGGAGCTCCAGCAGGTGATGTGGCATCGGGACTCCCGCAGGGACCAGAGGCCGTGAGCCCAGTGTTCCCCCAGATGGGCATCCCAACCCATCAGAGAGGCATCGGTCAATAGAGAGACCGTCGACTCGGGGCGGACAAATGGGATGCCCTCCTGCAAGTGAACTGGAACGATCCACCACCGGAGAGCATTCCACATCCCCTGGGTCACCGTCACTAGCCGGTCCACAGGATCGCAGTGCTGTGACCACTGGCTGGCCAGTCCCCAATGAAGAGGACACATGTGCTATCGGGCCCAACGGACTACGCTGGTGCAGGCCGCCATGAGACCCAGGAGGCGCAGGAAGTCCCGGGCAAGGCGCGATTGCCCAACCAGAAATGACTGGGCAAAGGAGGAAAGAACCTCGGCCCTGTCCGTCGGGAGCCGTGCTCTGGCTCGAAGAGAGTCGAGCTCTGCCCCGATGAAAAGAATCACCTGCTTCGGCTCGAGTTCCGACTTGGCCTCGTTGATGAGGAGGCAGACTTGAGAGCAGACCTGGAGGGCCAGATCTCTGGACCGCTCCACCTCCTGCCTGGAGGGGCCTGCTATCAGCCAGTCGTCCAGGTAAGGGTACACCCGGATCCCTCGGCGCCGCAGGAATGCTGTCACCACTGCCATGCATTTGGTGAAGACCCTGGGAGCTGGAGACAGGCCGAAGGGCATGGCTCGGAACTCGAAAAGGGATCCCTCCGCTCGAAAGCGAAGGAATCTCTGGTGTGACGGACGGATAGGGACGTGAAAGAACGCGTCCTGCAGGTCCAGAGAGCAGAACCACACGCCGCGTTCCAAGGATGGTATTATCTGAGCCAGAGTGACCATCCTGAAGGTTCGAGACCTTAGGAACTTGTTCAGGTCGTGCAGGTCGAGAATGGGCGCCAGCCCCGTCCGTTCGGACCAGGAAGTACCTGGACACAAACCCGGGTCTGAGGAGGGTCCACCACCTCCTGATCACCTCCTTCTGGAGAGGAGGCGATGTCGGCTCGGCGAGCTGACAGCGAGGCTGCGGACCCGAGGCGGCGGCTCTGAAGGGCAGGGCTCTCGAACTCCAGAGGCAGACCTCTTCCACCACCTCAATACCCATCTGTCCATGGTAATAACGGACCAGGCGGAAAGGAAGTGACAGACCGTCCCCAGAGGAACCTGGGGTGAGGAGACGGGATTGGGAGCGACACCCCTCAACCCGTCACTGGGCAGGCTTGGAGGAGGGACCGGCCGAGGAACCTCCTGGGCCTTTTCCTCCCTGCTTCCTGTTGGAGGAAGCCCCGGGCTTGGGTTTGGGATGCCAAACTCGCACCTTCTGGCCCTGACGTTGCTGGGCTGGACGTGCCGCGGGCACAGAGGGACGAAAGGGCTTAGGCTATGGTCTGCGGCCTTTGTCCTTCTGTGCGGATGAGACCGAGTCCAAGGTAGCATTGGACTTCTCGATCCTCTGTAGGTGACCTTCCACCCCAGGGTCGAAGAGGTCGGTCCCCAAGAAGGGGACATCCGCCAACTTGTGCTGGGTATCCGAAGTAAAGGTGGATATCCTCAGCCAAGCCCGACGGCGCATAGTCACTGCGGCCGCTACTGACCTGGCACAAGAGTCCCCAATGTCCAGAGCAATCTGCAGCTGCTGTTTGGCCACTGCCCTGCCCTGGTCCCGCACCTGCCTGACTATGGTCTGCAGGTCCGCCGGAAGATGAGGGACTACCTCGTCCAGGGAGCCCAACAGGGCATGAGAGAAATGTGCCATGAGGACGGCCGAACTGGCCTGGCGAAGGCCGAGGGAAGACGCAGCGTAGACTTTGCGCCCGGCATAGTCAATTTCTTGGACTCCTTGTCGGAGGTTTGTCTCGTCCCTAGTGTTCGCGCGCGGCAGCTGTCGGTAACTAACCCCTCGGCTGAGGGTGTTCAAACAGGACAAGGAACGGTAGGGACCGCATACTTCCTGGCCATCCTGGCGAGGCGCAGGACAGGAAGCAGGCGCTGCCAGTGCTCAGGCCGGGCCACTATGGCCTCGGCCACCAGAAAGGCCTCCATAGGGGAATCCCCTCGGTCCAGAATCTCCGTGAGGGGGTACCTGGCCCGCTTAGAGACAGGTTCGAGCTTCATCCCGGTGGCCTCCGAGATGAGCCGAAGCAATCCCAGAATGGACGAAGGGCTATCGTCCATCGACTGACCCCCAGAGGACTCCAAGTCTACTCGCCTGGAGAACTGAGGAGTCGCCGTCTGACTCGGAAGAGTCCGCAAAAAGCTGCCTCGGGCCTGAGCCACCCTCCACCTGCCGAGGTCGGTCGGGAGTGAGGGTAACAGACAGCCTATGGGGCAGACCCTGAGCCGACCGAGAATCCTTGGTCGGAGCCCCAAATAACGGCTGTGGAGGCGGAGGTTCCACCGAAATCGGTGGAGCAGCTGGTTTTGGCCGAACAACCAGCCTGGGAACAGGCTCCTCGGTTAAGTCGAGGGGTTGTTTCGGCCGCTCGGTGACAACCGCTTAATGGCGGGGAAGGCGACGGCATCGGCTGTTCCGGTCAGAGGAGCTGTTGCCCATGAGATCTCGTACCCGTCCGGCCGTAACCGCGAAGCCTCCCTCGTCAAGGGCGAGGATGACGACGCCCGCTTACAGCAGTGCGAGACCGCCTATGGCCGGGATCGGCTGGACCCGAAGAAGTCGAGACCAAGACCGAGAACCTCGGCTTTCCGATGGCAGTGCGAGGAAGGTCGGCGAACCAGCACTTCCCTCGGCTCGAAGGGTTCACCGAGGGCTCGGAACAGAGGGACTGGCAAGCCCAGGGATCTCTCAACTCCACGGAGAAACCGGAGAGAGGATTCTCGGCTTCTGCTGACGACAACCCGTCCAACAGGTCGAGAAAAATCTCGACTGCGTTGACAGGAGTCTCTGACAACTGACCTGACGGGACACCGTGAGACCAGTGGCTGAAGCCGAGCGATCGACCGAAGTCGACGGTCGACGACTCGAGAGAGGGACCTTTCCCGCTCCCAAGAGCGACGACGGAGGGATTTACCCTTGTCCTTCTTTTTGGACCGAGAAAAAGGTCCAGTAGACGTTGGTCCCTCTCCCTTCGTGGAGAGGGACAGACAAAGCTCCTTAAAGGAAACTGTATAAGAGGAACCCAGAGAGAGCGGGATAAATGCCGCGGCCGAGGAAGATGCGGCCCGCGCCGCCTCCTCTTCGATGGCGATCATCTGCTCCAGCTGATCCGCCGAGCCCACCGCCGCGGAGACCACCTACCGGGCCTCTTTTGATTCACCGGAGGAAAACGTTTCTCAGAACGCCCCAGTTGTAACCGGGCAGCATGGTCTTCGAGGACGTAGGCCAAGAAGGAAGAGCACAAGTCGCAAGCCTGCGGGTCGTGTTCAAGGCCTAAACAGTAGACACACGTGGAGTGCGGATCTGTCAGAGACATCTTCTGCCCACAAGGGCATCTCCGAAAACCGGGAGTCGATTTGTCCATCGCAGCCACGAGGGATAGAAGACCGAAGTCTCAATTAGCAAAAACTTTTAAATTCGCAAAACCAAAGATTTAGGAACCAGTCTCAAATGCAGAGCGTTAAGGTGGGAACCTGAGCTTCCAAGCGGTAAGGAAGATCTGGCGTCATGGGGCGAAGCCGAGAGTTTTACCACCCGGGTGGGTGGGAGGAGCCAGCTTGAAGATCTTCCGGCAAGATTTAAAGCGGCAAGGATACCTGCCAGACAGTGTGGATGAACAACATATCCATGTCCCTAGAAAAACAGGTTACTCGCCTGTAAAAGTAGTTCTAGAAGTAGTATATGGTGTTTATCCATTTTTTCTGGCAGTTGCCTTTCCCGTTAATTCTGACCAGAACGTCGTCAAGCTGGCTCCTCCCACCCACCCGAGTTGCAACACCCTCGGCTCTGCCCCATACCACCAGATCTTGCCCATTAGAAGCAGAGGTGTGCACCAAAGCCAGGGGAGGCTGGATGGGTCAGTGTGGATGAACATCAGAGACCACTCCTAGAAAGTACAGTCATGTAAGAACTTACCGTAACAGTAGATCTTCAAGAGAAGTTCTTGCAGCAGGTAACACACAGTACTGACACCACCTGGCGGCTGTTCTCGGCAATTCCTTTTCTAGCAGTACCGACGTGGGAGCACCCCAGCCGACATCGGCTCCACCCCCCGTCACCCTACATAAAGGGGGGAGTTCCCCACATGATACACAGATACATAAACAGACAGTGTCGGCAGATAAGGGCCTATGGCCCACCTTGTCTGCCCATTTGAGTTTGTAACTTCAGTTTGTTTTCCTAGAACTCTGTTGCTCCTTACCCCTGACCTCCAGAACTCCTTTATGTCTATCCCATGCATTCTTAAATCCCGTGATTGTTTCAGCCCCCACCACTTCCTCGGGCAGGGTGTTCCACTTGTCCACCACCTGTTCTGAGAAGAAATTCTTCCTCATGTTTCCTCTGAATCATCCTCCTTCCAACTTCATCCCATGCCCTCTAGTCCTGGAACATCTTTTTCGCTTAAAAATAGTGTATTCTTGCACCCTGTTCCTCCCTGTAAGATACTTGTATGTCTCTATCATGTCCCCTCTCTCCCTCCTCTCCTCCAGGGAGTACATATTCAATTCCTTCAACCTGTCCTCATAGGACTTATGATGCAATCAATGTACCATCTTTGTTGCCCTCTTCGGAACCTTCACTACCCTATGTCCCTACGTAGGTAAGGTCTCCAGAACTGTACACTGTACTCCAGGTGGGGCCTCACTAGTCTTGTATAGTGGAATCATGACCTCCCTTTTCCTGCTAGTGATGCCCCTGCCTATACATCCCAGCATCCTATTTGCTTTACCTGCTGCCTTGTCACACTGTTTCCCCTACCTTGAGGTCATCAGAGATGATAACCCCAAGATCCCTTTCCTGCTTGGTGTATGCTACATCCTCACCCCCCAACTGATCTATTGTGCCAGGGTTTTTGTGCCCCATATGCATTATCTTGCACTTCTTTGCATTGAATTTAAACTGCCAAACCCCTGATCATTCTTCAAGTTTCTGCAGGTCCCTTCTCATTCTGTCTACACCCTCTGGTGTGTCTACTCTGTTACAGAGCTTTGTGTCATCAGCGAATAGTGAAATTCTGCCTTCTAGGTCCTGCTCAATGTCACTGATGAAGATGCTGAATAGGACCGGTCCCAGCACTGATCCCTGTGGTACCTCACTGGTCACTCTTCCCTCTGTGGAGTGACAGCCATTTACCACCACCCTCTGTGTCCTGCTGCCCAGCTAGTTATCTACCCACCACACCACTGTCCTGCACACACCCATATTCCCTAGTTTGTGTAATAGTCTTCTATGTGGTACAGTGTCAAAGACCTTGCTGAAGTCCAGATAAGCCATGTCCACTGCCCTCCCCTGATCCACCTCCCTAGTCACCCAGTCAAAAAATTCAATGAGGTTGGTCTGACATGACCTCCCCCTGGTGAAACCATGCTGCCTTGGATCCTGCAGTCCATTGACAACCAGATGTCCCACCAATCTCTCCTTCAGCAGTGCTTCCATGATCTTCCCCCACTACCAAGGTGAGGCTGACTGGTCTATAGTTCCCCGCTTCCTCTTTGTTCCCACTGTTGTATAAGAGGACTACATCTGCTGTCCTCCAGTCTTTGGGTACCTCCCCTGTCTCCAGTGACTGGCTAAACAGGATAGCCAGAGGTTCAGCCACCACCTCTCTGAGTACTTTAAGGACCCTGGGGTGCACCCCATCTGGCCCCATTGCTTTATCAACTCTTATTACTTCCAGTTCCTTCAGGACCCTTTCTCACGTAAAGGGACTTGTGTCAATTTCTGCACCATTCTCACTCCTTGTACTCCCTTCAGACCCATTACCCCCCTCTTCCTCTGTGAAGACTGAGCAGAAATACCTGTTCAGTATGTCAGCTTTACTGTTGTCATCCTCCACTCGGCCCCCATCCTCCCCCTTCAGTCTCACTATCCCTCCCTTTGCCTTTCTTTTTTCACTTATGTACCTGTAAAAGGTTTTGTCCCTCTACCCACTGATTTTGCAGTGTGCTCTTCTGTCTGAACTTTGGCTTCCCTTACTGACCTCCCTGCCTCCCTTTGCTTCTCCGGGTACTTCTCCTTATCATCTTCTGCCTGTGTCTTTTAGTATTGCCTGAATGCAATCTTTTTGGCTTTCACTTTCTTTGCTACCTCTTTGGAAAACCATAATGGCCTCCTCTTCCTTTTCCTCTTGCTAACCTGCTTAATGCATAATTCTGTTGCTCTTGTAATCCCCGTTTTAAATACTGCCCACTGTTCCTCAACCCGATTCCTGCCCATTCCCCTTAATTCCTCTTTCAAGTATCTCCCTATTTTCCCAAAGTCTGCCCCCCCAAAATCCAGGATACGTGTTTTTGTGTGGTTTGGTTCTGCTCCTTCTGTGATTTCAAACCACAATGACTGGTGGTCACTGTTCCCCAGGTGCTCCCCTACTGTTACCCCCATCACACTGTCCCCGTTTGTGAGCACAAGGTCCAGTATTGCCTTCTGCCGAGTTGGTTCCATGACCAGTTGCTTGAGGAAGGCACCCTGAAGGGAGTCCAGGATAAATCTGCTCCTTGTTGATGCTGCTGCTGGGATGCTCCAGTCCATGTCTGGAATATTGAAGTCTCCAACCAGTACTACCTCACCCTTGTCTGCCATCCTTTGGATGGCTAGCATCAGGTCCCGATCCAGTTCTTGCATACCTACCAAAAGGTAAGTGGAACTGCATGAGACAACAAAAATAGGAGTCCATATGTTCTCCCCATAACAGAAAGGAAATGGCCGTCATAGTTGAGGTCTGATCCTGGGGGAAAGGAGGGAGGGAAAACATACCTTCTGCAAGAACTTCTCTCGAAGATCTGTTATGGTAAGTTCTTACGTAACTGTACTATCTTACTTCGAGAGGAAGCTCTTGCAGCAGGTAACATATATAGGACTGGGTTTCCCAAGCAGTACAAACTAAAGACAAGACCTCAGGAGGGAGAGAATGAAAGACAGGCACAAAAAGGGAGCAGGAGGGATTCCTCACGAGACTAAGCCCTGCAAGACCGCAAGGCCAAACCCTGCTCTGCATCTAGGCACGATGTCCAGGCTATAATGCCTGACAAAAGTGTAAACAGAGTGCCAAGTGGCAGCAGCACAGATGACAGCTGCAGAGACCCTTTTTAAAGCTGCTAAGGAGGTGGCGACTGCCCTGGTAGAATTTGCTTTGATTGGCCCATGAGCAAACTTATGTTTTTCACTGCAAATGGAAATGCAGTTGACCAGCCAGCGCGAAAGTGTCTGCTTGGTAACCGGGCAACCTAAGGACCTTTGCACGAAGGTAACTAACAGCTGATCTTGGTTCTGGCCAGGTAGCAACAAAGTGCCCTGAGAAAATCCAAAGAATGAAGCAATGTTTCCCCTTTATTAGAATACTCCAGGTAATACACCGGGAGCTGAACAGCCTGATTGAGAGTGAGCTCAGAGACTACTTTCGGTAGAAACTTTGGATTAGTGCGAAAATCAACCCTATCCTTGTGAAAAATCAGATAGGGTTCTTTACACACAAGCGCATGAAGCTCTGAAATACGCCTTGCTGAAGCAACAGCTACCAAAAACAGGATTTTCCAGGATAGAAAATGAAGCACAGCCTCCACTGCTGGTTCGAAAGGGGGAAGTGTCAGCTTTTCCAGAACAAAAAGCAGATCCCAGGGAGGGACATGATCCCCAATAGGGTTTCTGATAATGTAGAATACTGCAAAGGAAAGCCTTAGAAACCTCCATCTGAGCCACCGTCTTACCTTGAACCAGCATGTGACAGGCAGAGACGGCGGCCAGGTGTACTCTGAAGGAGTAGTAACTGAGGCCTCACTTCGAAAGGGAAAGCAGGTATTCCAACACTAAATTAACTGGATAGATCATAGGGTCCACCTTCTTGGCTGCGGGACAGATGCAGAAACATTTCCACTTCACAGCACAAGTGGCCCTGGTGGCAGGCTTAGGCGCCTCAACCAAAACTTGCACTACCTTGTCCGAGACTCCAAACCTAGTTCTAGTTAGGTCCTGAAGAGCCAGGTATGCAGGTGAAGGGAGCGCAGATTCGGAAGGACCAGGGACCCACTGTCCTGGGACAGGAGTGGAGACGAGATTGGAAGAGGCAGCGGGGGCTCTGCCACTAAAGGCTGAAGCAATGAAAATCAAATCTGACGAGGCCACAACGAGGCCATCAAAATGAGGGTGGACTGCTCCAACTGTGCTTTGAGGAGCACCTTCTGCAGCAGAGGGAAGGTAGGGAAAGCATAAAGTAATCTCCCCTTACAGGAGAGGGACAATGCGTCTTGCCAAAAAGCTCCAGGCTCTAGCCCTAGCGAGCAGAAAATGGGCAGTTTTGTGTTGGATGGAGACAAAAAGAGGTCTAGCTCTGAAGTCCCCCATCTGCAGAAGAACTGATCTGCAACTTCTTGAAGTAGCTCCCATTCGTGAGCCTGCGACCTGGTTCGGCTGAGTGCGTCGGCCAGCACGTTCTGTGACTGAGGAACGTGAACTGTCGTCAAAGTGAGCTGATGCTCCAGTGTTCAGTCCCACATACTCACAGCTTCCCAGCAGAGGGGATACGAGTGTGTGCTGCCCTGCTTCTTGATGTAGAACATCACGGATGTGTTGTCTGTCTGAATCAACAGGTGGCCCGGCATCAGGACCAAGGCTAGCGCCTGGAGAGCATACGGGACCACCCTCAACTCCAGGATATTGATGTGCAGATCTTCCTCTACTGGGGACCAGGAACCCTGGGTACAATGAGTCCCCAAATGAGCACTCCATCCCAAGGGCGAAGCGTTCATGGTCAGAGTCTGGGACAGGGCTCCAACATGAAAGGGAAGCCCAGCCAGAAGGTTTTGTGACAACATCCACCAGAGTAACTCCTGGTGAATTGGCTCCGTGATCCTTATCAAAGCGTCAAAATCATCCTGTGTCTGATCCCACTGGACTCTTACAGACCACTGGATGGTCCGCATGTGCAGTCATGCTAGAGAGACTGAAACAATGGCAGCTGCCATGAGTCCAAGCAGCCTGAGAAGGAGTCTTGCCAGGACCCTTAAGACTGTAGAGACCAGAGACACCAAGTCCTGGATGCGGCCTGCTCTGTTGTAGAGGAGAATAACCTTCCCGAGAGTGACATCCAGAAGGGCCCCGATGAACTGAAGCTTCTGTGATGGGAGAAGCTGAGTCTTGTCCTGCTGACAGTGATTCCCAGCTGCTGAAACAGCGAAAGGGTGTCCCTGATGGTTTCCAACAGATGAGGCCTGGAGGGAGCCGGAAGGAGCCAGTCGTCCAGGTAAGGGAACATGAAATGGCCCATCCTCTGAAGCACCGCAGCGACCACCGGCAGATACCTGGTGATGGAGGCTGACGAGAGACCAAAGGAAAGGACTTTGAACTGATAGCACCTTCCAATGAACCTGAACCTCAGGAATCTTCAATGAGACCTGACAATTGGGATGTGCAGATATGCATCCTGCATATCGATGGATGCCAGCCAGTCTCCTGCCAAAATAAGTGGTAGGAGGGTGGGAAGGGAGACTATCTGAAACCTTCAGTAAGTGACCCATCTGTTTAGTTCACTGAGGCCCAGAATGGGTCTGAGACCCTCAGACTTCTTCGGAACTAGGAAGAAGTGGGAGTAGTACCATGTCTCTACTTGGGCCAGAGGCACCAGCTCGATAGCGTTCTTGTCTAACAGACATAGAAATTCCCTCTGGATGAGAACCCGGTGTTCCCTCAGATAACGGGATGGGGGTGGTGGTCTGTCCAGAGGGATGTCACAGAACTCTATAGAGTGCCCAAACTCCACAAACTCGAGGACCCGCTGGTCAAAGGTCACTTGACTCCAGGCTTTTGTGTAGAGAGAAAAGCAACTTCCTACCGGCTCCCCTGGCGAGGCGTCTAGGGGAAGTGGGTCACCTGGACAGTCAGGCTGTTTTGGGGGGGGGGGGAGAGCGGCAACTGTTGTCTTGGCCCATCAGGAGGTAGCAGCTGAGGTACCTCTGGCTCCACCACTGCGACGAAAGTCGCACCGCTGTTGTTGACAGCAGTGCTACTGAGGTTGTTGTCCCCCACGGCCATGAAAAGGAGACTTCCGTGATCGTCCCTGTTTTGGGCGGTACATGGAATGCACATTTCGGATAGGCTTGCTGAAGTCCTGTAACTTAGTGATGATCTTCTCTGTGTCTTCTCCGAAGAGCACAGAGCCCTTAAAGGGAGCATTCAAAATGTTCGACTGCACATCCGGATCAAACCCAGAAACCCAAAGCCAGGCACGGCGTTGAAAGCAGATGCCAGTAGTTGCCGCCAAAGAAAAGGTGTCCACAGAGTAGTAGGCTGAATGCAGAATGTGGGTCCCCAAGTCTGAGCCAGTCTGTAACATAGAAGTTGACAGCAGATAAGGACTGCAAGGCCCATCCACTCTGCCCATTTCTTTTTCCTACCTTATGAATGTGCCATTGGCATTTGCTCTGTCAATGACTTATCTATTCATACTTATCTGTATTGCTCCCTTATGCCTATCCCATGCCTGTTTGAAGCCCTGCACTGTAGTCATATGCACCACTTCCTGAGGTAGGCCGTTCCATGCATCCACCGCCCTTTCTGTGAAAAACACTTCCTCACATTACCCCTTAATTGGCCTCCCTCTAATCTCATGCTGTGTCCTCTTGTCCTGCTACTTTTCTTATACTGAAACATGTTAAGACTCTTTCACCTTGTTAATGCCCTTAAGGTGTCAATGTTTCAATCCTATCACCTCTCTCCCTCCTTTGTTTTAGGGTATACATATTGAGTTCCGTTAATCTGTCCTCATATGTTTTCTGATGCAGTCCCTCCACATTTTGGTTGCCCTTCTCTGGACTGCCTCAATTTGTTTAATGTCCTTGTGAAGCTGTGGCCTCCAGTACTGCACGGTATGCAGTACTCCAGATGGGGCCTAACCTTAACAGTTTGGCAAACTCTGCCTGTTGAGGGCAGTCGGGCAGACTTTGCACAATATCCAGACCCTGTTCCCAAAGGGCGTTCTGGTACTGGACCATGTCTGTTAGGAAGTTAAGGCTACTCATACTGCAAGTGGCAGCAGAGTACACCTTGTGTCCCAAAGAGTCCAGCTGCTTCAACTCCCTGTCAAGCTGCTGGGAGCTCAGGTGCTTGGGCCTCTGCAAACAGTCACGAGTCACCGAAACGATCACTGAGTCTGCAAAGGGTGGTTCGGACAAAAAAAGGGGTGGTCCTCAGGTGTCTGGTACAGCCGATTAGCGTTTTTGGGAACGGAAGAGGAGGAATGAGGACGCCTCCAGGTGGCATAACTGACATCGTCAAAGGTGTCGACCATGGAAGGGATGACCACTGGCTTTGGGTCTTTTTGGTGGAAGCATTTAGCCAACCACAGGCGCTTGGGGTTTAGGGCCTTTGTATCCCAGCCCATGTTCTCCTGAATGTGCCTCATTACCTCCATAAAGCTGGGCTCATCAGGAGGGGATTTAGGGTGCCCCTCCTGGTCCCCAAGATCAGGGTCAGGGTCTGAGTCCGGTACCGAGGAATTGGAGTCGACATAGGACTCTGAAGAGGAAGATGAAGGATAACGACGCCTTCTCCTCTTGCGCCTCTTATCGGGGGAGTGAGAGCGAGAGGAGCTTCTGGATCTGGTCCTCCTGTGTCTCTTGTCCCTGTGCTTCCTGGTGCAGTGGGTTCCTTCCCTGTGTCATGGTCAGAGGGCTCTGGAATGGGAACTAAGCCGGGTTTGGGCTCCCCCTCAAGAGTCTGGAATGGGAGGTGTGGGAGGAGGCACACCCCCTGGAAGATCCCATTTAACAGTATCCCACCAGTGGGGAATAAAAGCTCTTTTATCTGTGAGAGAGCAGGTGAATGGGTCGATTCCCCTTAAGAAGATCTCTCTATGGCGGCCAATCTGGACTTCACAACGAAGGCGGAAAATGACTTTTGTCGCTTAATACGCGTCCGACTATTAAAAGCCTGGCAGTGGGGGAAGGCTCGGTGTCGTGGTCGGGACTGAGGCAGTACAGGCATGCAGAGTGTCCATCCTCAGAGGGGATCGGACGCCTGCAAAAGCACTTGTTGATGTGCCCTTTTGAAGAAGAGGACATAGGTTGAAGATGTCAGAAAAATTAGGAAAACAATTGTGAAAAAACGATGGAGGAAAACAGACAAGTGTTCGGTATTGACACGCGGTAGCTGAAGCGAACTAATCCAAGCCGTGCGGTGGGAAAGAAATGCAGCAAGTGGAGAACTCCTCCCTCTATGTAGTGTGACAGAGGTGGTGCAGATGTCTGCGGGAGCGTTCCCACGTCGGGAATGCTAGAAAAGGAATTGCCAAGAACAGACACCAGGTGGCGTCAGTTTTATATGCGTTACCTGCTGCAAGAGTTTCCTCTTGAAGTAATATCTACTGTTACAGGTAAGGAACCTGTTTTTTCAAAGATGTGGTTATGATGTTCTGTCCACACTTTCTGGCAGGCTCCTAGCAGTTCTCCAGGAGGAGGGAGGAAAGGAGCACACCCCCTACTTCGAGAACAGAGATTGGAGAACTGAAGCCCCAATACCAGAATTGCAACATGACTCTATATCAGTGTGGTAGTGGGAAATGAAGATCTTTTTCAGGGGTACATCAGTCATGAGGTCACATCGTAGAAACTTCATCAGTGAAGGAGGATCCACACAGAACACTTTCTGCAGTACAACTGTGGCCCGTCCACGCCATCGTCACGTGACATCACCAGCCCTGCTCCCTCAGTTCTTTCCCGCTGTCGAATCAGACTACATGAGTCTCCGTGGAAGCTCAGACGCAGTTTCGTACCTTTTTTGCCTACAGCTTTTTTCTCTATATTTTACCCTGGAATCTCTAACAGAGGTTCCATTATTTTGTTTGTGTCAAGAGTTAATCTATCTACCTCTTTTCCATCTCTGCAGAAAGAAGATTGGCTCCACAAATGAATACTGTCACTGTGTCTGTTGTCTTGGGCCTGACCACAAAGTCCGTCGCTGTGAGCTCTGCCAGTAGTTTAATCAAACAACCCCCAGGTGACAAAAGAAGGCTCAATGTCCTAATTGAACAAAAGGTAAGCAGTTATGGGCAGGGGTCCTCCGGGGTCCCAGCCTCTCAAACTCCGGTAGGGTCGTTGAGCTACCAGGCCACTAAGGCCCGAAACATGTCCTCAGAGAAAAGTCGAAGAAAGACCAAGATCAGGACCGCATCTCCTCCCCCGACGGCAGTCCCACTTCCCAATGGCCTCCTCCTCTTCGCCTGGGGGCACTCCGTCAACTCCTGCAGCATAGACAAACAAATCTGTTGTCCAAGTCTCTGTACCTACTAGACGCATACCAACAGCGCCGCCATCTGATTCTCAAGGCAGCAAATCATTGACCCCTCTTTCCAGCGACAATGGGCTTGTCATCAGCAGCCCCTCCTGAAGTGGCCCTGATGATCACACTACAGACATTGAGACAATGGGCTCCCAGAGCCCGACCGATGGGTAAATCGCTCAATCCCCGCCCCTAAATAGGGTTTGGCGGTAGTCTATCTCAATGAGATTCTTACCATGTTTACTTGTGATTGTCCACCAATTTGGTGCCTTCAGGCCTACCTCGCCTGAGCAGTTTACAGTGGCTTCATTGACATCCCCCCTCCCCCCAATCAGCCGCGGGCCACTCCCCGCAGGTCGGCATCAGTAGTGCACCATACATTGGACCTGGAAGAGATAGACGTCAAGGAGGAGTATCACCCTGATCTCAGTCTACCAGATGAGGAACAAGACCCTGCTTCTTCTGTCAGGAGGACTCTGTCAAACACAACCCTAGGTTTTCTCCAGAAGACCCGACCTACTTTAATATTATGAAGCAGTTTTCCTGTATTATGAGGTTTCATACCGGAGAAGATGTCACCAGGAAAGGTTTGGTGCACTTCCTGGAGATACCAAAGGCTCCTCACAAGATCATTCCTCCCATTTTGCCCGTCTTGAGGATTGCTGCTACTGCAGCCTGGCACCGACCAGACCCGATACCAGCCATGCACAGGTGGGCAGAAAAACTTTACCATGCCCCCCAGGGGTTCTCACATTATACTGCTTAGTCTGAAACAGATTCAGCGGTCATCAAGACAGCTCATGACAGGTCTAAGGTGCCTAAACACCATAGTTCCCTCCCCCCAGACAAAATGTTTTGCAGAATCAACCTTTGGGGCAAGCGCGTTTATGCCTCCTCTACCTTGGGTCTGAGGATTGCTAATCATCTGTCTCACATGGTGAAGTACCTGAAAGAAGGGCAAGGCTGCTGCCCAGACTCTTCCACAAGGAACTCAGAAGCAGGAGTTTCTCAAGTGTTTGCAGACAGCCGAAGATGTCAGCAAGCACCTCCAGAGGGCTCTCTATGACATGTCAGATACTGTTGCCAGGGCTGCTGCCACAGGCATTTGCCTCAGTAGGCACTTCAGGCTGAGGGTCTCTGGCTTTGCCACAGACATCCAGCAGAAGGTGCTTAATGCTCCCTTTAGTAGGGCGTAGCTTTTTGGTCCAGATGTTCAAGACATCATTAATGACTTGCAGGCATTGGGCATGGCCATTAAGTCTGTCCATTTGCTTTATCACACACAGCATCATGGGGGGGGGGAGAGTGCCCTCCCTGTCATAGGGCATCCAATAGGGAGGTAGCAACCTTTCAGTCCCAAGGCAAGTGAAGAGCCTGAACCGTTCTGCCGGCCCCCTCCAATGCTAGAGCTGCTGCCATGCACCCCAGAGGATAAGTATCAGCTGCTGCCTTGGCTAGACCCACCCACTGCTTGGCTCCTTGCCAGGCCCCCCTTCTCCGGTCCCCGACCGAGAGACCGTGGTTGGAGGTCGGTTCTCCTTCCATTTAAATTAATGGAGAACCATAACATCAGATGCTTGGATTCTGCAACTTCACACCTTGAAGCTCGAGCACCCTCCAGAGACTCCCTCAATACCCTCCAGCTTATTTGTCTGCACTCTGGAAGGAGGTACACTCCCCTCTTCTGTAAACAGGCCATCAAGCCAGTGCTCAGGCGCCAGGGGGACACAGTATTTTATTCCAGGTTCTTCCTGGTTAAAAAGACTGGAGATTTGAGGTCTATTCCTGATCTAAAAGATCTCAATCTGTATGTCTAGTACAAAATGTTCCGGATGGTGACTTTGCTCCATCTGATGCCCCTGTTCAAGCAGGGTAACTGGCTATGCTCTCTGGTCATGCAGCACACTTATCTGTACCTCCATATCTCAGTCTTTTCTCCTCATAGGTTTCTCCAGTTCCTCTTTCAGGGCAGACACTACCAATTCAAAGTGCTGCCCTTTGGCTTGTCCTCTGCACCGCGAGCCTTTACCAATTGCTTAGCAGTGGTAGCAGCGGCCCTCAGACAGAAAGAAATGTACGTCTTTCCCTTATCTGGAAGACTGGCTCTTAAGAGCTCCATCCAGGAGCCAGCTCCTGGGGATCTCAGAAAGAACTCTTCAGCTGTTCCTCTTCCTGTGCATCACCGTCAACCTGCCCAAGTTGGTCTTGGATCCATCCCAGAGACTGCAATAACATAGGGTGGTTCTAGACTCGGTGCAGGGGAGGGCCTTCCTGCCTCTAAACAGAGCTAAGTGCCTAATGGCCTAGGCGATGGCCCACAGCTGGTACATCCCAGCCAGGGTATATCTGAGATTCCTGAGTCTGATGGCTGCTGCCATTCCCACCGTCCCTCTGGCCAGACTCCACATGCGTACCCTCCAGTGGACTCTCAGAGTGCAGTGGGACCAGCAGACTGACAACCTGAACCAGTTGGCACTGGTATCCTCTCCTGTCAGCAAAGGACTCCAATGGTGGATGGATCCCCAGAATCTCTTGCAAGGGGTTCCATTTCAGATTTCCTCCCCACAGCAGATCCTCACTATGGATGCTTCAGAGTTGGGCTAGTGGTCCAATCTGGGTCTTTTCAAACTCAGGGCTCTTGATCCCAGGTTGAGGCCTCCCTGCACATCAATGTCCTGGAGATGCAGGCGGTTCTGTATGCCATGCAGGCTTTCCAGAACCACCTGCTCCCGGGTCAGTTGCTGATTCAGGCAGACAACCTCTGTATAGTGTACAGTACAACATCCACAAGCAAAGGGGGGACTCATTTGTACCCTCTAAGCAGGGAGGGCATGAGAGCGCAATATTAGGCACGTGACCATGGTCTGACCCTCTCAGCGGTCCACGTCCCAGGAGTACTAAACATTCTGGCCGACAGCCTCAGCAGGACTCAGGCCAGCATGCAGAAATGGGAGCTCCTCTCATCAACATGGGGCAGTCCAGAGTTAGACCTATTTGTGTCACCACTCAACGCAAAACTGCCAAATTTCTGCTTGCTCGATCCAGGGCCAGGAGTTTTCTGGGGAGCGGGCAAAATGTGATGTCCCTCTCCTGGAGGTGGAGGTTCCATTACGCCTTCCCTACATTCCCTCAGATTCAGAGTGTGCTCATCAAGCTACAGATGGAGGGGGCCATAATTTCATTTATTCTTTGTTAACTGGATAAGGACACTGGACAAAATTTCCCTTTTCAGGCCCAACCCGGACAAAAAACAACAAAAATACAAGACAGAAACAACATCAACAATTTGACAAAGTACAAATAACACTGACAAGCAGATTGTAAAAATAAATTATGCTTTAGCTTTGATTTAAAATTAGGTACTGAAGAAGCATGTCTGACACTGACCAGGAGAGTGTTCCAGTAGATAGTGGCTGCCACTGAAAATGCTCTTTGGCTAGTCTCGAGCCTGTGTTGTGGGACTTTATATAAAGGACCATTTGCTGACCTCAAGCAAGGCAGCAACTCTCTTCTAGAGATTTAGAGAGAGAGGAAATAAAGATGCAAAATGCAGGCTCTTTAACATCAGACATCCCACCGAGTACTCAATCTGACAGCTGGGTGATCACCAATCCAGTTGTGAATAGAGACTACAGTGATGTGTGCGATGAGATGTTCCAAGAACAAATCTGCAAATGTTGTTATACTTAGACTAAGCGTTCATTTCTTTCAACCCATTACTGAGATAGATACCAGATACATAGTCGAAGTGGGGAATTAAATATAGAATTTGGAAAAAAGCCTTGAAATCTAAATTAGAAAAGGGCTGGATTATTTTTAAGGCTGATAGAAATAAGTGTAAAAGGCTAGCTAAAATCTCTAAAATGTCTTATTATAAAAACAAAATTGAGAAGAGTACTGACCAAAGGCATTTTTGGAGGGTGGTTAAACAATTGACTAAACCAGGAAGTAATTCCCCTGAGGAAATAAGGCTAAAAAATGGAGATATCCTATTGACAATCCAAATGATATTTCTAAAGCATTAAATTTTTTTGTTGATCTTTCTAATTGTAAAATTTCTTATAGGCAAGATCTGGAACAAAAAAAAAGAAAAAACAGTATCTTCACAAAATGGATTGCCCCCATTTAGATTTAAAATTCTAACGGTTACCAGTGTTTATAAAGTATTACAAAAATAAATATTCATAAAACCTCTGGTAGTGACGGCCTTGAAGGCATATTTTTGAAGTTAGCAGCCTTTAATATAGCACCAATCATTACTTATTTAATTGGAGCCTCCAAATTGGTTATTTTCCCCTATCCTGGAAAGAAAGAGAGTAAAACCAATCTACAAGGGGGGGGGGGGTTGTGGTAGAGGTAAACAACTATAGGCCTATGCAATTCTGCTTAAAGTTGGACCAGCATAACATTCTGTGGTGATTTGCATATGCAGCCCATGATGCTTTGCATTGTGGGGGCATGTGTGATTTTGTATTTTCTTGAAACTTGGCTTCCCAGCCAAATGCCCTTTGGGGTAACCCTTGCCTCAGTGTTTGCGCACAGAGGTTCTTTGTCTATAGGCCTATTGCCTTATTACCCCTTCTATCAAAACGGTTGGAGAAACTTATCTCTGTAAAGATCACGGATTACCTAGATAAATACAATCTGTTAACCCCAAATCAATCTGGATTCGGAAAAAGATTATTCTACCACAACAGCCCTTTTAGAATTTAGTGATCTGTTAAACAGGTCACTGGGAAATAATATGGAGACGGCAGTGATTTTTGTAGACCTTTCGAAGGCTTTTGACCTGGTGGACCACCCCTTATTGATTGAGAGACTGCAAGGGGTTGGTATCAGAGACAGCCCTCTAGATTGGTTAAAATCTTATTTGGGTAATCGCTCCCAGAGGGTGGAGGTACAGGGTTATTCATCGGAGAGCAGAGGGGTCACCAGAGACGTTCCTCAGGGATCGATCCTGGGACCTCTTCTGTTTCTTATTTTCATAAACGATCTTCCACTAGTGGCTGAGCATACATAAATTCGGTTATATGCCGATGATACGGTAATTATCGCATCGGGTCAATCAGATGATGAATTGCAATTGAATCTGCAGTCTGATTTTTCAAAGATCAAGGGGTGGTTCACAGGGTCAAGACTGATTATGATCACAAAGAAAACAAAACTTATGAAATTTTCATCAAAAAAAGATACTACTTCTAAACTACAATTTATACAAAAAATCAAATTAAATTATAACAGGTTAAGGATTACAATTATTTGGGAGTGATTTTTGATGAGCAGATGTCTTTCTTACCATATCACGGATTTGGTAAAAAAAAAAGTGAATAAAAGGGTAGGGGCTTTAAGGAGAACCACAGAATGTCTGACATTAATAGGAAGAAGCTGGCTGAACAGTTAATTATTTCAGTGCTAAGATATGGCAAATTGATATACAGAAGAGCCAATAAAACACTTTTGGCCAGGTTGGATAAAACTTATTTCCGAGTGGCCAGATAGGTACTAAAGGGGAATTATCGCACTCACCATTGTCTATTGTTAAGTAAATTAAACTGGCTGCCCTTGGATACAAATTATACTTGTCAATGGTTAATTTTAATCCACAAAATGAAATATTCCTGTTTAAATCATCCAATTTTATTATTGCTGTTTCCAACGAAGCAACATTCCAATAGGTTACTAACTAGATCAGTTCACTTAAATAAGATTACAAAAGAAAAATCACGAAATAAATATGGGGATAGGACTTTAATTCACCAAGCTGCTAGTTTTTGGAATTCTCTTTCTTCAGATGTAAGGGAAATTGTAAATCATTCTATATTAGCATATATTATAAAATAACTGAATTCTTATGTTTGTAATTGCCGATTACTCCTTTTAATGTACTGTAAAGCTTGATAAGATCTCTATCTTCATGTAAAGATAGGAGGGAGTATTTTTTTTATATACTCTTTTGTTGCTGTATTAGTAACATTTATATTATGTTGATGCATTTTGTGTATGTGCTAACATGGAACCTTATAGTATGTATTTTAGATAGGGAGTACACAGGTCTGTCTTGTAAACTGGACTTTTGTCCAAATGACATTTATTACCTGTTTAAAAATAAATTTTACCGACCTACCTACATATTGAGGTCCCTTAGTCTCTCCTATGCTTTGTGGTGCAAGCCATGCACCATCTTTATTGCCCTTCTCCGGATAGTTTCCACCTTATTTATGTCCTTGCGCAGGCGTGACCTCCAGAGCTGCACGCAGTATTCCAGGTGAGGCATTACCAATGTTTTATGCAATGGTATCACATCTCCTGCTAGTGATGCCCCTGCCTATTCACCCAGGCATGTCACTGGCCTTCCCTGCCACCTCTGTACACAGTTTTGATACCTTAAGGTCATCAGAGATGATAACCCCTAGGCCCCTTTCCTCTTTGATGATTGTCGTGCCCCCCAAAACCTGTAGCTCTCCCCAGGGTTGCCTCTACCCAAATACATTATTTTGCACCTCTTTGCACTGAACCACACTTGCCACATCCCTGACCATTTTTCAAGATTCTCCAGGTCCCTCTTCATTTTCTGCACTTCTGGAGCATCCACCCTGTTGCAGATCTTGGTGTCATCTGAAAACAGGCAGACCTCTCCTTCCAGCCCCTCTGCAATGTCACTAATGAAGACACTGAACAGGACTGGTTCTAGTATTGATCCCTGTGGTACCCCATTGGTCACCCCCCTCCCCAGACTGTACCCCATTTATCACCACCCTTTGTCTCCTGTCTGTTAACCAGTTCCTAACCCAATTCACCACCTTGTCTCCCATGCCCAGACTACCCATCTTGTTAATCAGCCATCTATGTGGGACGATGTCGAGTCGAAGACTCTGCTGAAATCTAGGTATGTGATGTCTACAGCCCCTCCCCGATTTACTTCCCTAGTCACCCAATCCCAAAAAATCTATTAGATTTGTTTGACATGCCCTTCCTGCTGTGAATCTGTGTTGCCTCAGATCCTGAGCACTGCTGGATTCCAGATGTGCCACCATCCTTTCCTTCAGCACAGTGTCTCCATGATCTTTCCCACCACTTAGGTGAGGCTGACTGGCCTGTAGTTCCCGCCTCCTTCATTCTGCCACTTCTGTGTAGTGGGACTACATGTGCCCTCCTCCAGTCCTCTGGAACCACACTCGTGTGGAGTGACCCTGTGAATAGGGTCATCAGAGGCGCTACTAGTTCCCTTCACAGCTCCCTTAACATCCTTGGATGGATGCAGTCTGGCCCCATGGCCTTATCCACCTTCAGCTTTGTGAGTTCTTCTAGAACTCTCTCCACTATGAATGGACTAGTGTCCACCCCCCCAACTGCCTTGCAACCCAACTGTGGTCCTTAACCTTCCCCCTCCTTAGTGAATAGTAAGTAGAAGTATTTGTTCAGTATCTCTGCCTTGTCCAGATCCCCCTCCTTAAACTCTCCCTTCTCCCCTTTAAGCCTCACAATCCCTCCCTAGTTTTTCTTCTTTCACTGATGTACCTATAAAATGCCCTACACACTTTATTTACAGACCATGCTAACCCCTCTTCTGTCTGGGCCATCGCCCTCCTAACAGCCTTCCCTGCTTCCTTAGACATTCAAGGTACACCTCCCTTGTCCTCCTCCCTTTGGCTCCCCTTATATTGCCTGAAACTCAGCCTTTAAGCCCTGACTTTGTCCCCCACCTCCTTAGAGAACCATAGTCGTTTCCTTCTTTTCCCTTTGGCAACTATCCTAATGCGTTTTTTTCTTTTTTTTTTTTTTTTTTTTTTTTTAACTCCACTATGGCTCCTTTCAGTTTCTCCTGTATTTCTTAGACTCTGTTCACATGGGTCCATACCAGGTCCAGAATCGACTTGTCCCTCGGTGGACTCATGCATCAGCTGCCAGAGTCTAACCCACTGCAGGGATTCTAAGATGGCTTTGCTTCTGGCTGAAGCAGCCACTTGGGTTGCCCAATCTACGTCCAGCATATTGAAATCCCCCAGTAGCAGGATTTCACCTTTAGCTCCCATGTCATGCATGTTCTCGACTAGTTCCCTGTCTACTTCCTCTCTCTGTGTCAGAGGTCTGTAGATCACTCCTGTGCATACTGCTGTTCCATTCCCTAGCCCCAGGGTGACCCACATTACCTCGGCCTCCATGTCTTCCTTGAACTTCTGTAGCCTTTATACCATCTCTGATGTACAGGGCCACTCCCCCATCCTTTCTATCCTCCCTGTCCCACCTGAACAGTGTATAGCCTGGTACACTGCCTTCCCAGACATGATTAGCAGAGTACCACATCTCTGTTAAGCTGCTATGTCAAGGTCTGCATCTGCCAACAAGGCCTCCAGGTCTGGAGCCTTGTTTCCTAGGCTATGGGCATTCGTTAGCATAAACTTCAATGTTTTATGGTCTGCCCTCCATCTGCTCTTGTTCTCACTCTCCAGCGTCTTCCCCCTCCACGGTTTCCTTTCCTACATGCCCCCCCCGGTATCACTCATTATACATTCTTCACCTGCCTGCCCCTCCCTGCCTACTTTAGCTGCTCCTGTAGTCAACTTATGTTCCCGCATGTTCCCATGGGGGGGGGGTGTTTCTAAGCCTCCTGACCCTCAATGGCTCTCCCCCCTTGGTTAGTTTAAATGCTCACAGCTGAAGCATTTAAACTTCTCACCAAGGGTCCTTCTCAGACAGATGCAGGCCATACTCCTTATATAAGCTTGCATCTGCCCAGGTCAGGCCCCAGTCCGCTATGAAGCCAAAACCCTCCCTTCCATACCAATCCTTCAACCAGGAGTTGAAGGTATGGATGTGGAGTGCCCTAGCTTCCCAGTGCCATGAACAGGTAGCACACCCGAGAATGAAACAGAGTATGCTATCTGTTTCAGGTTCCCCCCAGCTTCCTGGAATCCTCCTGTACTCTGGCTAACTCCACCCTTCTCCTGGCCAGCTATTTGGTCCCCAGGTGGACAAAGACATCCAGCTGCTCCCTCCTAGCTACCGCCCTAGCGATCCTATGGATCCGTTTCCCATCCCGCCACGCAGCGCTTCCTTGGAGGCACTTTACCTCCCCCCTTCTTCCCTGCTAGGTGCCCCTAACTCCACTCTCCGGACAATGGAGTCACCCACCAGAAGAAGATTCCTTCTCCTGCAGGGTCCCCTGCCTCACTTCCCTGGGACTCCATCCTGGAGGGCCCTCCTATCCTCTCTAGTGCCAGCCTTGGGTTCCGGAATGGGGCTTTCCCGTTCCTCTAAAACAGTGTAGGAGTTGCTAAGTGGGACCGACTGGGAGGATGTGCTTTCGACCCCCCTCCCTCACCCTCCCTGAGCCTACCGTAGTCCAATCACTCCTCTTCATGGGCACCCTTTGAGGTAAAGGTTGTGGGACCCCGATGGTCTCTGGGTGGGGGTGAATGCTGCCTTCAGCTTGGTCAACTATGCTTGGAGACGAGCAACCTCCACCCTCAGCCCAGAGAGGTGCCTGCAGACAGGACAGCATTGCAGCCTTCAGAACATCTTCCTTAAGACAGCTGCTCCACAACCACTGCACTGCACCACTCATCGTGTCTATTTCCCTTCTCATTCTACTGCCTGCTTTAGACGGCTAATTGTTATCTCCCAAATATACGGTACATATATTTTTTTCTTTTGCTTTTTATTATGCTTTCTCTCTTTGCTACTTCCTGTATGGATGCAAGATGTTGCAAGGCCCTATGGGATTCACCCTATGAATGTAGGCCGAGCCCAGGGGTAGGTGGGACTACACCACAGGCTGCATCCAAAAACAATCAGCTAAGGAGTCCTCTGGCAGTGGCTCCTCACTCCACTCACCGTGGTCCAGACACAGCCAATTACAAGCACACAGTCACAAACTTACCAGCTAGAATCTCTCAATCCTGCTCAATGATGCCCACCCACAACAAATAAATGGTAATCCTCCTACGAGCCACACATTGTATTCCATTCAAAAAAATCATCATCAGGTATTTGTTTTTATGAATTATCCCATGGTGTGGTGGAAGCCAGGTTATGCTAAGTAAGAACAGAGGTCAACCTGTTCAGCTGCATGTGGCAAAATGGTGGTGTCCGATGGCAAATAGCTCAGAACCTCACCCTCGGTAGCTGGCACATCCCCTCTCATTTGTCAAGGTTAACAGCTGAAAAAATTAACACAGTGTGAGCAAGCAAACGAGATTTGTGTCAATCAGTTCAGATGGTGGCCAGCAAAGGAAGTGTGGATAAGTCGACTGCGCCAGTTGCCATGTGGAGATGAAGTGGTTTTCTGAGTTGAAGAAGATCAGCAGTTTGTAGTCTCAATTTAGAGGGGCCCAGAGTGGATTGCAGCAGACGGGGAACAAGGACCATATTGTAAGATTAGTGGTAGCTGGTCCCAATGTGTACTCTGTGAACAAAAACATCGTGATCTACTACGTACTGTTTACTGTAGCATAGCAGATTGTATCATACCAATTTATTTACTTCTAGGCTGACATATTTGTTACTACAAATCCCAGAATCTCCTACAACTGGCTTCAGTACAGTATGCAGCACTGGGAGATTCAGTAGCCTACACTGCTTGTTAGAATTTATACAGAATCACAGAAGACTGTCGGCAGAAAAGGACACTATTGCCCATCGAGTCAGCCCAGAAATAAGTTTTGATCATTTGTCTGCAGGTCTTGCCACACTCACTGGGCCATGTACAGTCACAAAGGGCTGTAACTGGCCCCTGGAGAAAAACAGAACCAGAAATGATGTAACTGGAGATTAAACAAACGCTCTAACATGCACTGCAGGCTTTTGAATTTCCCACTACTGCCTAATGTTCTGATGTCAGCTGCAAGGGATTCTGGAATCTCTAATAACAAAAGATGCCAACACAGAAGAAAACAAAATCAGTTTAGTATACAAACACAGACTGACGGCAGATAAGGACCACTTGGCCCACCCAGTCTGCCCATTTCCGTACCTATTAGATAAGCTGCAGATTCTAGTTAACCAACAGCCTACTTCCTGCAACCCCCCACTATAATTGCCTTCTGTCTGTCCCATGCATGTTTGAAATCCCCCACTGTTTTAGACCCCACAATCTCTCCAGGAAGGCTGTTCCAAGTCCACCACTCTCTCTGTAAAAATATTTTCTCACATTACCCCTGAGCACTCTCTCTAAATTGTGCCCCTTGTTCTTACACATCTCTTTTCTGAAAGATGCTACTCTCCTGGACTTTGCTGATTCTCTTGAGGTACTTAAAAGTTTCTATCATGTCCCCCCGTCCCTCCTTTCATCAAGGGTATATATATTAAGCTCTCAGTCTCTCTTCATATGGTTTCTGATTTAGACTCTGCACCATTTCAGTTGCCCTCCTCTGGACTGCTTCCTCTATGTCCTTGCGTAGATGAGGTCTCATCAACTGTCTGTACAGAGGGATAACCACTTACCGTTTTCTACTTGTGATGCCCCTCCCTATGCATCCCAGTATCCCACGGCTCTCCTTACAGACTTCTCACATTGCTTACCCATCTTTAGGTCATCTGATATGACTAACCCCAGGTCCTTTCCACTACTGTTGTTGTTAGTACCTCCACTGCTATTGTGTACTCTTCTCCTGGATTATTATTTCCCAGGTGCATTACTTTGCACTTGTCTGCATTAAATCTAAGTTGCCATATGTCTGACCACTCCTCCAACCTTGCCAAGCCCCATCTCATCCTTTCTACCCTCGCCTTCTCTGTCAACTCTGTTACAGATTTTTGTGTCATTTTCAAAGAGGCATACCTTTACTTCGAGACACTCTGCAATGTCACCTATAAAGACGTTATAGAAGACTGGACCCAGTACTGAGCCCTAAGTTCTCCACTAGTAACCCCCTTTTCTTCAGAATGTGTTCCATTCACTATTACCTTCTGCGTCCTTTTGTGCAGCCAGTTTGCTACCCAGGCTACCACCCTGGGACCCACTCCCAGGCTGGCTAACTTGATTATTAATCTTGTGTGTGGGAATGTGTCAAATGCCTTGCTAAAGTCTAGGTAGGCCAAATCCACAGCCCCTCCCTGGTCTATTACTTTGGTCACCCAGTCAAAGAAATTGATTAGATTCATCTGACATGACCTTCCTGCTGTGAATCCATGCTGCTTTGGGTCCTGTGCCCCTCTGGCCTCTAGGTTCTCAACAATTCTTTCTTTCTGAAGCGATTCCATCATTTCCCTACTACTCAGGTCAAACTTACAGGTCTGTAGTTTCCTGCTTCTGCCTTGCTCCCACTTTTGTGAAGAGGAATCACATCTGCCCTCCTCCAATCCTCAGGTACCACCCCATCCTCCCATGATTTGTTAAAAAGTGTGGTCAGTGGTGTCACTAGGTCCTCCCTTAGTTCTTTTAGGATTCCAGGGTGAATCCCGTCAGGCCCCATTGGTTTGTCCACCACGAGTTTTAGGAGTTCTTTCAGGACTCTTTCTTCTGTAAATGGACTGGCGTCAACCCCACTACCCAGAGTGCTTCTATTGTTTGGTTTAGGTAACTCCTCCTCTTCTTTTGTGAATACTGAGCAAAAGTATTCATTCAGCATCTCTGCCTTTTCACTGTCTCCCTCTGCCCACCTCCAATGGAGGAGGAAGATCTGGATATCGTGGCAGTCACAGAAACATGGTACACACAGAACCATGACTGGGATTTAAACATACCAGGAAACACTATCTACAGGAGGGACAGGGAGGGTAAAAGAGGAGGAGGAGTAGCTCTCTACATAAGAGAAGAAATCAAAGCAACAGAACAAAAGGGTAAACAGGGAGGAGGAGAAGAAGCACTGTGGGTCAATTTGGAGGCAGGCAATGGCACCACAATCCGCACAGGGGTTGTATACAGACCCCCCTCTCAGGGGAAGGAAATGGACAAGGAAATGATAGAAAGTATACTTAGAAGGGCAGGTAAGGAAGAGATATTGCTGATGGGTGATCTGAATATGCCAGATGTTAACTGGAGTGCAGTTGCAGCAGCCACTTCGAAGAGTGGGGTTATTCTAGATGCCCTACAGGGGGCATGCCTTAGACAACTAGTATTGGAGACCACTCGAGAGGGAGCAGTCTTAGACCTGGTTCTCTCAAATGGAGATGAAGAGAGGATCACAGATGTAGAAGTGGGTAGCCATCTGGGAACTAGTGACCATCGAACAGTATGGTTCACAATAAACACAGCAATAGAGTCAAGCCATACAAAGACAAAGGTACTGGATTTTAGGAGGGCTGACTTTGCCAAAATGGGTGATTGCCTAAGGAATGCACTAGCAAACGGGCAGGAAGGAAGGGTGGAAGAACAATGGGGAATAATAAAAACTGCCATCACAGAGGTAACAAGCCTTTGTGTAAAGCAAATAAACAAAATGAAACGAGGTAAGAAACCACTATGGTTCTCAAAGGAAGTGGCAGTGAAGGTTCAAGAGAAGAAAGCATTCAGGAAGTACAAGGAATCCAGAAGGAACAGGACAGAGAACTGCATCAGTTAAAGCAAAGGAAGCTGGAAAGGCAGTCAGAACAGCAGAGGCCCAAACCGAGGAAAAGATAGCCAACTCAGTTAAGAAGGGGATAAAACCTTTTATAGGTACATTAGGGAGCGAAGGAAGACCAAGGGAGGATAGTGAGGCTTAATAAAGGGAGGGAGGGTGGGCAGAGGGTGACTGTGAAAGGCAGAGATACTAAACAAATATTTTTGCTCAGTATTTACAAAGGAAGAGGGGGAGGTACTTAAAACAAACAGAAACACTCTGGATACAGAAGTTGATACCAGCCCATTTACAGAAGAAAGGGTTCTGAAAGAGCTCTTAAAACTGAAGGCGGACAAAGCAATGGGGCCTGATGGGATTCATCCCATAATTCTAAAAGAACTAAGGGTAGAACTAGTGACACCACTGACTACCCTCTTTAACAAATCATGGGAGGATGAGGTGGTACCCGAGGACTGGAGGAGGGCAGATGTGATTCCCCTTCACAAAAGTGGGAGCAAGGCAGAAGCAGGAAACTACAGACCTGTTAGTTTAACCTCAGTGGTAGGGAAAATGATGGAATCACTTCTGAAGGAAAGAATTGTTGAGTATCTAGAGGCCAGAGGGGCACAGGACCCAAGGCAGCATGGATTCACAGCGGAAGGTCATGCCAGACAAATCTGATAGATTTCTTTGACTGGGTGACCAAAGTAGTTGATCAGGGAGGGGCTGTGGACATGGCCTACCTAGACTTTAGCAAGGCATTTGACACAGTCCCACACAAAAGATATACAAGTTAGCCAGCCTGGGAATGGGTCCCAAGATGACAGCCTGGGTAAAGAATTGGCTGGAGAATAGGACACAGAGAGTAATAGTAAATGGAGTCCACTCTGAAAAAAGGGGTTAGCAGTGGGGTACCGCAGGGTTCAGTATTAGGACCGGTCCTCTTCAATGTCTTTATAAGCGACATTGCAGAGGGACTGGAAGGAAAAGTATGTCTCTTTGCAGATGACACAAAGATCTGCAACAGAGTTGATGCACAAGGTGGGGTGGAAAGGATGACAAGGGACTTGGCAAGGTTAGAGGAATGGTCAAATGTATGGCAGCTTAGATTCAATGCTAAGAAGTGCAAGGTAATGCACCTGGGAAACAAAAACCCAGGGGAAGAGTACACAATGGGTGGTGAGATACTAACAACAACAAAAATGGAAAGGGACCTGGGGGTAGTCATATCAGATGACCTAGGTGGGCAAGCAATGTGAGAGGGCAGCAAGGAGGGCTGGAGGGATACTGGGATGCATAGGGAGAGGCATCACCAGCAGAAAACAAGAAGTTATTATCCCTCTGTACAGACAGCTGGTGAGACCACATCTGGAGTACTGCATGCAGTTCTGGAGACCCAATCTCCGCAAAGACATAGACAGGATGGAAGCTGTCCAGAGGAGGGCAACTAAAATGGTGCAGGGTCTGCACCGGAAGACATATGAAGAGAGACTTAAGGAGCTTAATATGTATAGCCTCGAGGAAAGGAGGAGAGGGGACATGATAGAAACTTCAAGTACCTCAAGGGAATCAACAAAGTCCAAGAGGGTAGCATCTTTCAAAAAAAAAGAGGTGTGCAAGAACAAGGGGGCACAATTTGAAGATAGAAGGGGCGGCTCAGAGGTAATTTAAGGAAGTATTTTTTCACAGAGAGGGTTGTGGATGCATGGAACAGCCTTCCAGAGGAGGTTGTGGAGTCAAAACAGTGGTGGAATTCAAGCATGCATGGGACAGTCATAAGGCAATTCTAGGGGTGGGGTAGGAAGAAGTAGGCTGCTGGTTAACCAGGATCTGCAGCTTATCCATCAGGTAGGGAAATGGACAGACTGGGTGTGCCAAGCGGTCCTTATCTGCCGTCAAATTCTATGTTTCTATGTTTCCCCTCTCCTTTATTAATCTTCACTAGCCTTCCCTTAACCTTTCTATGCTCCCTAATGTACCTATAAAAGGTTTTATCCCCCTTCTTAACTGAGTTGGCTATCTTTTCCTCGGTTTGGGCCTTTGCTTTTCTGACTGCCTTTTCCACCTCTTTCTGCTTTAATTGATACAGTTCCCTGTCATGCTCCTTCTGTTGATTCCTTATACTTTTTGAATGCAGCCTTTTTCTCCTTAACCTTCCCCAACATCTCCTTGAGAACCACAGTGGTTTTTTATTCCGCTTTGTTTTCTTTATTTGTTTCACACAAAGGCTTGTTGTCTCCATGATGGCAGTTTTGATTTTTCTCCATTGTTCTTCCACCCCCCCTTTCTGGCCATTTGTTAATGCATTCCTCAGGTATTCACCCATTATGCCAAAGTTAGCCCTTCTAAAGTCCAGTATCCTTGTCTTTGTATGGCTTGTCTCCATGGTTGTGTTTATTGTGAAGCACACTGTGCAGTGGTCGCTTGTTCCCAGATGTCTACTGACTTAAAAATTTGTGATCTCCTCTCCATTTGAGAGTACCAGGTCTAATATTGCTCCCTCCCGAGTGGGTTCCACCACTAGCTGTCTAAGGCATGCCCCCTGTAGGGCAGAGAGAATGACCCCGCTCTTGGATGTGGCTGCAATCCATGTTGTCCAGTTAACATCTGGCATATTCAGGTTCCCCATCAACAGTATAGTACAGTTACGCAAGAACTTACCGTAACAGTAGATCTTCGAGAACAGCTCTTGCAGCAGGTTACACCATTAGGACTGAAGCTGTCAGGCGTCAGGACCCCACGGAAATTTTCTAGCTAGCAGTCTTCAGCGGGGACAGCCCACGCCGGTCCCACTCCCTGAATGAGTAGTATACATAAGGAGGTCCCGCCAGAGACTCCCGGCCGCTAGCTGACATCAGAAGAGGAGACCGAGGATCCACCATCAGATGGCCAAGACTAAAAAAAATCTTTCCATCCTGAAAGATGGATTTTTAGGCTATAACCTATCTCCTCCAAAGGGGGAATGGTGAGCGGGAAGGTACCTCCTGCAAGAGCAGTTTTCTAAGATCTACTGTTACATAGAAACATAGAATTTGACAGCAGATAAGGACCGCTTGGCCCACCCAGTCTGGCCATTTCCCTACCTGATGGATAAGCTGCAGGTCCTAGTTAACCAGCAGCCTACTTCTTCCTACCCCAACCCCCTAGAATTGCCTTATGACTGTCCCATGCATGCTTGAATTCCACCACTGTTTTTGACTCACAACCTCCTCTGGAAGGCCGCTCCATACATCCACAACCCTCTGTGAAAAATACTTCCTTAAATTACCTCTGAGCCGCCCCCCTTCTATCTTCAAATTGTGCCCCCTTGTTCTTGCACACCTCTTTTTTTGAAAGATGCTACCCTCTTGGACTTTGTTGATTCCCTTGAGGTACTTGAAAGTTTCTATCATGTCTCCCCTCTCCCTCCTTTCCTTTCACGGTAAGTTATTATGTAACTGTACTATCTTACTTCGAGATACAGCTCTTGCAGCAGGTTACACCATTAGGACTGATTCCCAAGCAATAGCGACAATCTTACGCCATCGGGAGGAGGAAAGGCAGAGATTACAACCCTGCTCGAGCCTAGGACAGAAGTCCCTGGAGGACCTGCCCTTTGCCTTGAAGCGATATCCAGGCTGTGATGCCTAATAAAGGTATGCACCGAGCTCCAGGTAGCTGCAGCACAAATAGCTGAAGTGGAAACATTCTTCAGCGCTGCAAAGGAGGTGGCCACTCCTCTGGTAGAAGAACCCTTGACCACGCCTGGCAAGGGTTTGTTGCGCTTGTCATAACAGAAAGAGATACACTGAATGAGCCAACGCAAAAGGGACTGTTTAGAAACAGGGGCTCCTTTCATCCTCTCAGCAAAGGAGACAAACAGCTGATCCGCTTTCCGGTACTGTTTGGTTCTGGTGAGATAATATCTGAGACACCTGTGAACATCCAGGGTGTGAAGCAGTGCTTCTCCTCGATTGTTGTACTTGGGAAAGTACACTGCTAAGTCAATATCCTGATTATGGGTAAGGGCTGACACCACCTTAGGCAGGAACTTAGGATTTGTCCTCAGGGATACCCTATCCTGGTGGAAAATTAAGTAGGGATCTTTGCACATGAGTGCATGTAATTCAGAGATTCTTCTCGCCAAAGTAACTGCAACTAAAAACAACATTTTCCATGACAGAAAACGTAGCTTGCAATCCGTGGGTGGTTCAAAAGATGGCAGCGTAAGCTGCTCCAGGACAACGGGCAAGTCCCAAGGAGGAACCTGATCCTTGATAGGTGGCCTAAGGTGGAGGACCCCCCATTAAAAAGGCACGGGTAGTGTCCAATTGAGCCACCATATGATGGCCTATGGGGGCATGATGAGCCGAAATTGCGCACAAATGAACCTTAATAGAGGAGTAAGCTAGTCCGGATTGGAAAGTGAAAGCAGGTATTCCAGAACCAGCTTCTCGAGACAATCTAAGGGCAAGAAATCACGTGTTTGAGCCCACATGCGTATGTTGCGTGTGTAGCCAGTTTTCTAGCAGCGGAAAGAACTTCTGCCACTTCCTGTGAGACCCAATGTCGCATCATGGCTACGTTTCTAGCAGCCAGGCATGTAGGTTTAATGAACGCAAGTACGGATGGACTAGTGAACCTTCCTCCTGAGACAACAGATGGGAGCTGATTGGCAAAGGAAGCAGAGGTTCCCGGGATAGCTGATGCAGGAGCGGGAACCAGATTTGCCTGGGCCAGAAAGGCACTATCAAGATAAGCTTCGCATGCTCCCTGCGAAGTTTGAGGAGAACTCTCTGGATCAATGGGAAAAGAGGGAAGGCATAGAGGAATCTGCCTGCCCAGGAGAGGGACAACACGTCTTGCCAGAAAACACCAGGCCCTGGATATAGCAAGCAAAAATTGGGCAGTTTTGCATTGGAGGGGGACGCGAAAAGGTCTAATTCTGGAATGCCCCATCTGTGAAACAGGTCCTCTGCCACCTCCTGTAGAAGCTCCCACTTGTGGACTCTGGCCTGAGAACGACTCAGGCTGTCTGCAACGGTATTGTCCACCCCGGGGACGTCAACTGCAATAAGGTTTGCGCCGTGTCATATTACCCACTCCCACACTCTCATGGCCTCCCTGCAAAGGGGGTAGGAGTGAGTGCCTCCTTGTTTGTTGAGGTAATACATCACAGCAGTATTATCTGTTTGCAATAGAAGAGTACTCGGTGGGATCTCCGACTGGAAGGCTTGCATGGCGTAGAGGACCGCCCTCATCTCCAGTATATTGATGTGGAGATGAGACTCCTGGATTGTTCATGTGCCCTGAGACCTCACCCCGTTCAGGTGCGCTCCCCACCCGAGCCCTGAGGCGTCTGTGGAGAGAGTTACCATCGGAGACGGCACTGTGAAGGGAACCCCCACGGAGAGGGTTCCCGGGTGCAGCCACCATTGCCAGTCCCGAATCACAGCCTTCGTGATTCGGACTGGCTGCTGCAGATGGTCTTGCCTTTGGTTCCACTGCACCCTTAAAATCCACTGGGTTATCCGCATGTGGAGTCTTGCCATTAGGACTGTTGGAATGGCCGCACCTATATGTGTCCGAGCAGGCAAAGGACCAGTCTGGTCTGGACGGTCTTCTTTGCTGACAGGTCCTTTAAGAGGGACTGAATGTGTTCCGCTCTGTCCTCAGGAAGAAAGGCTTTTCCCTTGACAGTGTCCAGAACTGCCCCTATAAACTGCAGTTTCTGGGACGGTACCAGGAGAGACTTCTAGTAGTTGATGAGGATGCCCAGAGACTGAAAAAGGGTCTGGGTACGCTGAATGGCCACCAACAATGCTTCCTTGGAGGGAGCCATGAAAAGCCAATTGTCCAGGTACAAAAACGTAGTGGCCCTGTCTCCTCAGAGACGCCGCCACAACTGCCATGCACTTGGTAAATACCCGGGGTGCTGATGACAGCCCGAAGGGAAACGCTCTGAACTAATAATGGCGGCCCTGAAACTCGAAGCGCAGGAACCTCCTGTGCGCTTGAGCAATAGGGACGCCAGAAAGGCGTCCTTCAGCATGGGGATTAGACCCGGAAGAGTCACCACGCGGAAGCATTTGTAGACCAACAGACTGAGGTCGCTGAGGTCCAAAATTGGACGGAGGTCTCCTGTTTTCTTTGGAACCAGGAAGAAGTGCGAATAGAATCCTAACCCTCCCTGGTTCTCTGGAACGTGCTCCAAAGCTTCCTTTTCTAGAAGCTCGAGCACTTCCTGCTGTATAAGCAGAGCATGCTGACCCGAGTAGCAGGAAAGCAGAGGAGGCCTTGTGGGCGGATTGCCTATGAATTCTATATAATGGCCTTTTTCGACCAACTGTAGCACCCACCTGTCGGTGGTGATCAACCGCCATCCTGACAGGTCGCATGTGATGGGACCCCCGACCCTCATTTCCCGTTGATCCTGAGGAGGGCCGGGGGCCGGAAAGGAGTCATGCTGTGGCAGCATTGGATCATGCAAGTTGGGCCGACTTTGTAACTCATTGGCCTCTGCCTGAGGATGTCTTAGCCTGGGCATTTCGGGTGAAAGAGCCCCTTTGTTGCTGGCCGGAACGTGTCTGTTACCTTTGAGTCCGGCCACGAAGACGACTCTGGTTCCTGCAAAAGGAACCGAGTTGAGACCTGTACATAGCCTGCACAGATCTAACCGCCTTCCCAGCATCCTGCAGTTTGGTTATCACCTTCTCCGAGGCTTCGCCAAACAAAACTTCACCATGGTAAGGGACGTCCATGATATTCTTCTGGACGTCCGGGGTAAACGCGGAGACACGAAGCCACGAGTGTCTCCGGAGACACATTCCGGAGGCTGTGCTCTGGCCGAAGAGTCCGCAGAGTCGTATGCGGCTCTAAGCATCTGGGTTCCCATGTCCGAACCCGTACAGAGGAGGTTTAACAGCTCCTCCTTAAGGCCACTGTCTGGCATTTGTTCAACCAGGTCTTGTCCCTGCTCCCGCAATGCGCTCTGAAATTGAACCATGTGGGTGACATAATTTAATGACCCTAATGGCGCAAGTCACCAGCAAGCCGCGTGCGTCTACCCAGGACATCCAGCTGTTTGGACTCCGGGACCAGTGGCTGTGTGCTCAAATGATGCAGTTTTTGAGACCGGTCATGTGAGGCCGTAATGACCAGAGAGTCGGCCAGAGGATGGTTCGCCAGGTACTGGTCCTTCCTTGGGGCCTTGTACAGGTGGCCAGCCTTCTTCGGCACTGCCGGAGTCGAATGCGGACGCTTGCATGCAGCCTTGGTGATGTCCGCGAAGGTGTCCACCAAGGATGGCACTACCACAGGCCTTGGGTCTTTCTGCCGAAGGTAGCAGGCAAGGCGTTGTCTCTCGGGGTCTAGCTTTACAGCATCCCACCCATATTCTCCTGGATATGCCTCATGATTTCAGCGAACGAGGGGTCATCCGGAGGAGAACTGGGAAGGTCACGTGGGATTGGAGAAGGAGAACTGGAGCACCCAGAGGTGTCAGATCTGGAGTCCTCCACGGACGGGGTATACCGACGCCGTCTGAGTCTCATGGGGCTGGGGGACCCTGAAGTGGACCTTGAAGAGCCTTCTCCTGTCCGAGATCCCTAGGAGGAGATGCTGGCTCCTGGGGTCGATGACCTGTCCTGCTGACCCCTGGGTGGGAGTGGGGCGCAGGTGTTGAAGGGGTAGCCGGCGTAGGAGGAAGTTATGTGGTGACCACATCCTTCTTAATGGTGTCCCACCAGAAGGTGAAAAGCTCCTTCACCTCTGTCAGATTCAAACCAGACAACGGGCCGGGAACAGGTGGTCTGTCGCCGGGGTTGAGCGTCGGGTCCCCAGGGATCTCTCGCTCCGGGAAGGGTTCTAGTGGGAGTGACGGTTCTGGAGTCACCCGCCTGGTCGGGCTGGGTAGTGTCCTCCTCCGACGACACCTTCCGACCGATGTCGGTAGGCGGTGGTGTGGTCCTTCTCTCTGCAAAAGCCGACGTCTGTCCTCAAGCCGATGTCCTCGGGGGTGAACGCCTGACCGGCGACGGGAGTCGTACGGTAGCCGGTTCCCGAGAGTGCCTATGGAGTTTGGGTCTGACGTCCACTTCAGGGAGGTCAGCTCCTTGGTCTTGTGCTGGGGTGGCGGCGGTTGGGAGACTGACCTGACGTCGGAGTCCGGACGACAGGAGGAAGACTTATGGCGCTCCCCAGACCTGGACGAGGCCTTGGACAGAATGGATGAAGTCACAGGCCTGGAGGTCTTGACAGGCTGCAGAGAGGAGGGACCGCTGGACGATATAACCAGAACCGGGGGAGGCTGAGAGCGAGCCCTAGAGGGAGAGCAGTCAGACCTGGAGCCGGAGCTGTGGGAATCCGAGGCCCTGGAAGGGGATCTGGGTCTTGCCTCCCGAGCCGCAATGTCTATGGGACTTCCCAGAGGACTCCCCCTTGGAGGAAGGATCTCAGTCCATAGCTTTGAGTTTTTCCCCAAGAAGAAAAACCTGAAGGGCTTTCTGGCGGCAGATTCTAGTGCGGCTATTGAAGCCCTGGCAGAAGGAGCAGGCCTGGGTGTCGTGGTCTGGGCCCAGGCAGCGCACACAGGCAGAGTGAGGATCCTTGAAGGGGATCTGCTTGCCGCAGGCACACTTCGATGGATGACCCTCCAAAGAGGTGTTTGGAGAGGACATCAGATGACTCCAGTAACAAAGGAGAAGAAAAACGCTGAAGTTTCCTAGCCGTCACGCGCTAGAGAGTGACCGAGAGGCCAATGCTGCAATGTCAACGGCAGGAAAAGAACTGGGGACTGTGGCGGGACCGACTCCTTATGTACTACGCCAGGCGTCGGGGACAGGACCCGTCGACAGTGATGTCCCCGTGAAGACTGCTAGCTAGAAAATTTCCGTGGGGTCCTGACGGCTTCAGTCCTAATGGTGTAACCTGCTACAAGAGCTGTATCTCGAAGTAAGATCTCCCCTTTTTCAGCCATTTTGAGAATGTCCTCTATCATTTTCTTGTCCATTTCTTCCCCTTGAGATGTGGGTCTGTATACAACCCCTGTGCAGCCTGTGATGCCATTCCCTGTCTCCAAGGTGACCCAGAGTGCCTCTTGGCCTCCCCCTTTACTTTTTAGTTCTGTAGCTTAGATACTTTCCCTTAAGTAGAAGGCTACTCCACCTCCTCTTTTACCCTCCCTGTCCCTTCTGTAGATTGTGTAGCCTGGTATATTGACATCCCAGTCATGGTTCTCCGTGTACCATGTTTCTGAGACTGCCACAATATCTAAGTGTTCCTCTTCCATCAGGGCTACTAGCTCAGGAAGCTTGTTTCCCAGACTACGGGCACTGGTACTCATTGCCCTCCATTTAATGTTGGCTTTCTCCTTTTTTACCCCATCCCTGCTCTTATTGCCCTTGTCTATTTTTCCATTTACTCCTATCCCTCAGTGTTTACCCTACTACCTGCCATGTTTTATGGGGGGAGGTTTGAACTTTCCTGCTTCCTATCAGCACCTCCCCCCTTGGCTAGTTTAAAAGCTTGCCAAGGAAGAATTTAAACCTGTCACCTAGGAGCTCGTTTCCATTCCTGGACAGATGCAGACCATCATGCCAGTATAGACCATCTCTCCGGGCGGACCCCCATTCCCCAATGAAGCCAAAGCCCTGTGCTCTACACCAGTTTTGCAACCATTCATTAAACTGCATGGTGTGCAGTACCCTAGCCTCACCCCTGCCATAGACTGGCAGCACCTCTAAGAAGGTTACCGTGCTTACTACATGTCTGAGGCCCCTCCCTAACTCCATCCTGCACTGCACTGATCTCATGCCTAGCTAGGTCATTTGTCCCAAGGTGGACAATGATATCTAGTTCCCTCTCCGGTGATGCTGCTTCTGCAATCCTGAGGATTTGCTTCCTGTCCCTCCAAGCCATGGCACCAGGCAGGCACTTGAATTCCATCTCCTCTCCCTTCCCCAGGTCTACACCCCTAAGAATTGAGTCCTCTAACAGAAGCGGTTTCCTTCCCCTGTGGTGTCCCTTGCTACCCTTTTGTGGGTCTCCCTTGTGGATGTCTCCAGCATTCTTCTTGGTCTCCACTGAGGGTGTATCTCAACCTCATCAGCCACTTCTTTGGTCCCCTGGTCAAACAGAAGATCCGAAAAGACGAGGAGGCGATCTTGACCGAGGTCAAGACCACATGCTCTTGGGACTCAGACCTCTCTCGGTCCCAAGATTGTCATCGAAACGAAGACGAAGGTTCTCTTTCTCTCCTCCGAGAGCGAGAGGAGTGCGAGTCCGAGGGCACCTCACCCCTGGTGGGGAGACACTGGAAAAACTGTTTAAAAGAACCAATAAAGGTGGAGCCTAGGTTCAGGGGAACAAAGAAGTTTTGATTGGACGAAGCGCAAGCGGCTTTCTCCTCGAATGCCATCATGTGTCCCAGCTCCTCGGCGAAGCCCGCGGCCGCGGAAACCGCCCACCTAGCCTCCTTGGACTTCACCGGATGGTTCCTTTTTTCCAGTCTCCCTAGCTTCAGGCAAGCCTTGCAGTCGTCCAGGACGTTGGCAGGGAAGGCCAAGCAATAACTGCAGGACGAGGTGTCATGGCAGACACCTAAGCAGTGGACGCATGTGAGGTGGGGATCAGTGCAAGACATCTTTTGGCCGCAGGAACACCAGTGAAATCCTGGGGAAGATTTTTCCTCCATGATCGATGCTGCAAAAGCGCGATTGCTAACTTGAACGTGTTTCAATTTCGTTAAAACCGATTATTTGAAAACCAGGGCCTACAAAATGCGAGAGCATGAGGGAGGCAACCTGTATCTTCCAGCGGAAAGGAAGCTCTGGTGTCATGTGGCAGAGCCGAGGTACACACCACCCGAGTGGGTGGGAGGAGCCAGCCGGAAGACCTCCGGCAGACTCAAAGTGGAAGGGGACAATGCCAAGAAGCGTGGATGAATAACATATCCACATTCCTAGAAGAAGACATTACTTACCATAGTAATCTTGTTTCTTCTAAGAGAATCTTACTGTATTCTGACACATGCAACACCGTCCTCCGACTGTAATCTACTATGCTACAGTAAACAGCAAGTAAACCAATATGTTTTTGCAAATAAAGTGCACACTGGGACCTATAAAATATGAGAAACCACATGATGCTGCTTACATGGTGTCAGCAGTACAGAAAAAAACTGCAGAAAGAAAAAGGAAGAAATGGAGCAGTTGAAACCTCCATCCTCTCAAATGGAGATGGAGAGAGGATCACAGATGTAGAAGTGGGTAGCCATCTGGGAACTAGTGACCATTGAACAGTATAGTTCACAATAAACACAGCAATAGATTCAAGCCATACAAAGGCAAAAGTACTGGACTTCAGGAGGGCTGACTTTGCCAAAATGGGTGAGTGCCTAAGGAACGAACTAGCAAATGGGCAGAAAGGAGGGGTGGAAGAACAATGGGGAATAATAAAAACTGCCATCACAGAGGTAATAAGCCTTTATGTGAAGCAAATAAACAAAACAAAACGATGTAAGAAACCACTATGGTTCTCAAAGGAGGTGGCAGGGAAGGTTCAAGAGAAAAAGAAAGCATTCAGAAAGTACAAGGAATCACAAAAGGAGCAGGTCAGAGAATTTCATCAGTTAAAGCAAAAGGAAGCTGGAAAGGCAGTCAGAACAGCAAAGGCCCGAACTGAGGAAAAGATAGCCAAATTAGTTAAGAAGGGGGATAAAACCTTTTTTAGATACATCAGGGAGCGAAGGAAGACTAAGGGAGGGATAGTGAGGCTTAATAAAGGGGAGGTGGGGTGGGCAGAAGGTGACTGTGAAAAGCCAGAGATACTAAACAAATATTTTTGCTCAGTATTTACAAATGAAGAGGGGGAGGTACCTAAAACAAACAATAGAAACACACTGGTTACAGAAGTTGATACCAGCCCATTTACAGAAGAAAGGGTTCTGAAAGAACTCTAAAACTGAAGGTGGACAAAGCAATGGGGCCTGATGGGATTCATCCCAAAATTCTAAAAGAACTAAGGGTAGAACTAGTGACACCACTGACTACCCTCTTTAACAAATCATGGGAGGATGAGGTGGTACCTGAGGACTGGAGAAGGAGGGCAGATGTGATTCCCCTTCACAAAAGTGGGAGCAGGGCAGAAGCAGGAAACTACAGACCTGTCAGTTTAACCTCAGTGATAGGGAAAATGATGGAATCACTTCTAAAGGAAAGAACTGTCGAGTACCTAGAGGCCAGAGGGGCACAGGACCCAAGGCAGCATGGATTCACAGCGGGAAGGTCATGCCAGACTAATCTAATAGATTTCTTTGACTGGGTGACCAAAGTAGTAGATCAGGGAGGGGCTGTGGACATGGCCTACCTAGACTTTAGCAAGGCATTTGACTCAGTCCCACACAAAAGATTAGTATACAAGTTAGCCAGCCTAGAAGTGGGTCCCAAGATGATAGCCTGGGTAAAGAATTGGCTGGAGAATAGGACACAGAGAGTAATAGTATATGGAGTCCACTCTGAAGAAAGGGGGGTTACTAGTGGGGTGCCGCAGGGTTCAGTATGAGGACCAGTCCTCTTCAATGTCTTTGTAGGTGACATTGCAGAGGGACTGGAAGGAAAAGTATGTCTCTTTGCAGATGACACAAAGATCGGCAACAGAGTTGATGCACAACGTGGGGTGGAAAGGATGAGAAGGGACTTGGCAAGGTTAGAGGAATAGTCAAATGTATGGCAGCTTAGATTGATTGCTAAGAAGTGCAAGGTAATGCACCTGGGAAACAAAAACCCAGGGGAAGAGTAGACAACGGGGGGTGAGATACTAACAACAACAAAAATGGAAAGGGACCTGGGGGTAGTCATATCAGATGACTTAAAGGTGGGCAAGCAATGTGAGAGGCTGGGGGATACTGGGATGCATAGGGAGAGGCATCACCAGTAGAAACAGGAAGTTGTTATCCCTCTGTACAGACAGCTGGTGAGACCCCATCTGGAGTATTGTGTGCAGTTCTGAGACCCAATCTCCTGCAAGGACATAGACAAGATGGAAGCTGTCCAGAGGAGGGCAATGAAATGGTGCAGGGTCTGCACTGGAAGACATATGAAGAGAGACTAAAGGAGCTTAATATGTATAGCCTCGAGGAGAGGAGGAGAGGGGACATGATAGAAACTTTCAAGTACCTTAAGGAATCAACAAGAGTCCAAGAGGTAGCATCTTTCAAAAAAGAGGTATTACAAGAACAAGGGCACAATTTGAAAGATGAGGGGGTGGCTCAGAGGTAATGTAGGAAGAGTATTTTTCACAGAGGGTTGTGGATGCATGGAACTGCCTTCCAGAGGAGGTTGTGGAGTCAAAAACAGTGGTTGAATTCAAGCATGCATGGGACAGCCATAAGACAATTCTAGGGGGTGGGGGTAGAAAGAAGTAGGCTGCTGGTTAACTAGGATCTGCAGCTTATCCATTAGGTAGGGAAATGGGCAGACTGGGTGGGCCAAGCGGTCCTTATCTGCCGTCAAATTCTATGTTTTAGTTTGTGTCTGGAAGGCAATCTGGCAGAAAACTGGAGAACATGTATACAAAAATTTGAGCTGTTCATGACGGCAAGTGGAATAGCAGAGAAGTCCGAGAAGGTACAGTGTGCCATGTTTTTACAAGAAGCTGGAGATGAAGCGATAAAGGTATTTAACACATTTGAGTTCACTAATGCAGAGGACAGAGAGAAGATAGCAGTGTTAAAAGCAAAGTTTCAACAGTACTTTGAGCCCAGAAAGAATAGGCCATATATTACACGTGTTCTTTACCAAAGCACAAGACCCATCGGAAATGATAGATGGTTATGTGACTGATCTTAAAAATAAAGCCAAGAGTTGAGTTTGGGCAGTTAACCAAGTCACTTATAAAGGACAGAACTGAGTGTGGCACTATAGATGATCAGGTCAGGGGCAAACTTCTTAGGGAAGCAGACCCTACATTACAGAAAGCAACTGATATATGCTGTGCAAGTGAGGTTAGTCACAGCCAAATTAAAGTGCTTAATGACGAATCAGAAATGCAAGTCCACAAACTTAAGAAAATGACACCAGACTACAGTAAATTTAAAAAGAGCAGCTCAAGAAAAACAATAGATGAAATCAAGTGTAGCAGCTGTAGAAATAAACATGAAAAAAGAAAATGTCCTGCCTTCAGTCAAACGTGTAAAGCCTGCCACAAGAGAAACCACTTTGCAGAAATGTGTATAACACAACCTCAGACTCAGCCTAGAAAAATACACGTGATAGATGAGAAAGATGATGAAGCAGAAATGCTTACTGGAATAATTCAGATAGGAAAAAAAGTACAGATGAGAGCAAAGTGCAAATAGGAGCTAATCATGTTAAAGATGTTGCTGAGGATAAAAAAGACTGGACAGAAACACTTAAATCAGGCAGTTCAATTCAGGCATGACACTGGAACAGAATATAATGTCATATCAACTCGAATGTTAAAGATGTTGAATTTCAAAAATAAGTTGAGCAAGTACAGGTACATGCTAGTTATTTATTCAGGGTATCAGATGATACCTAAAGGGCAAAGAGAGCATACCTGTAAGTATAAAGGCAAAAACTATGACATCCAGTTCCAAGTAATTGATCAAGAAGCACCAGCAATACTGGGTTGTGCAACACGCTGGCAATTAAGCACAATGAAAAGGGTTTTTAATGTAGATCCCAGAGAAAGACATACTTGTTAGGACCCCAGGGAAAAATCTTGTAGCTAGCAGTCTGAGGCGGGGCACCGCCCCCAATGTCGGCTCCGCCCAAAGTGGTATAAGGGGGCGTTCCCCCGGCACCATATCAGTTCTCCCACTGAAGAGCCGGCTGAAGTAAACTGAAAACCGAGCAGTATTTACCCTACCCTAAATAAGGGTAATCCTGGGGGATAATAGCTTGGCAGAAGACACCAGGAGAAAGGACTGCTGTGTGACTGGACTTCTCTGCTGGGACTAAAGTATAAGAACTTTTGCACTTGGACTTTTAATTTAGGGTAAAAAAAAAAAAACTAACATACAAAACAAAAAAAAAGTGTTTTTGTCTGGGTTAACTGAACTGAATGGGTATCTGAACAGTTATCTAGGTGTAAATATCAGGTGACTGAAAGGACTTAACTGCTGTGAGGTTTAAATTACCTGTAGAAAGACCTAGTAAGTAGGGGGAGTGGCTTAGCTAGAAGGAAGCTACATTTAAAGACTGCCTTAGAAAGATTCTGCTAATAGCTTGGCAGAAGACACCAGGAGAAAGGACTGCTGTGTGACTGGACTTCTCTGCTAGGACTATATTGCCCTCCTTCCCTCCCCTCCACTCCCTCACTCAAAGCTAGTTCCATTTTTATAGGCACAGGATTTGACTGACAACAGGAACTTCCTGTTTGGAAGCAGGAAGTGAGTGATCACAGAACCACCAAAGACCCACCATCTCAGAAGGGCAAGAGTAGCTCTCCAGCCCCCTCTAGCTGCTGGAGGTCTGCCTCTGAGCAAGTAAGTGGTCTACTGAGAAATACAGGATATTCTTGTCTCAGAACAGGACAATCAGGAGTTTAAAGGGCACACAGGCAGAAAGTAAGGAGAGAGAGAGAAAAAAAAAAAAAAACAGAGGAAAGAGTAAATATTGCAAACAGTTAAGGGGCCAGAAAAAGACATGATTGGAGTGGTGCAGTGCAGTGGCTGTGGAGCAGCAGTCTTCCGGGAGACGTTCTGGAGGATGCGGTGTTGTCCCATCTGCAGGCACCTCTCTGGGCCGAGGGAGGAGGTTGCTCATCTCCAGGCTGAGTTGGCCAGAATTTGTGGCACCTCCTCTTCCATTCAGGGACCACCAGTGCCACTGCCGTTGCCTCAGAGATTGCCAAGAAAGAGGAGTGGTTGGACCACAGTGGGCTCAGGGAGGGTGAGGGTGGTGGAACAGAGGCGCATCCCTCCAGTTGTACCTCTCTGCAATTCCTCTGCCACTCTGGCAAAGTGTGGTTCCTCTATGGAGGCACCCGCCGTGGAGACCAAGGATGATGCAGGGAACCTCCACAAAGGAGACCAACAGGAGGGTGGCAGGGGACTCTGCAGGGGAAGGAAATAACTCCTGGTGGGGGACTCCACTGTTAAGAAGGTAGAACAGGGGGAGGAAGGGGAGAGGGAGGTAAGGTGCCTGCCTGGCGCCATGGCTTGAAGGGACAGGGAGCGAATCCTCAGGATTGCCGGAGCAACTGCACAGGGGAGGGAGCTGGATGTCATTGTCCACCTAGGGACAAATGACCTGGCTAAGAAAGGGATTAGAGAAGAGCAGGAAGAGTTTGTGGAATTGGGGAGGGCCTTAGTCAAGTAGCATGCACGATAACCTTCTCGGAGGTGCTGCCCATCTATGGCATGGGAGAGGCTGGGGTGTCCCACACTGCTGGGATTCAATCCAGTGGTTGAAAAACTGGTGTGGAGCTCAGGGATTTGGTTTCATTGGGGACTGGGGGTCCACCTGGAGTGATGCAAGCCTTTACTGGTATGATGTGCTGCATCTGTCTGGGAGGGGAACCAGGATCCTAGGAGATAGGTTTAAATGCTTCATTGGCAAGCTTTTAAACTAGCCAAGGGGTGAGGCACTGGAAAGGAGCAGGGAAATACTAGCCACCCCCCAATAATCACGGTAGTAAGGGAGGCAAACACCAACATAGAGGTGTCGATAGGGAGAAGGGCTGGGGTAAATGGAGAAAGTGACAAAGGCAAGAAGGACAGGGATGGGGCAAAAGGGAGTAAGGCCATCAGGAAATGGAGGGTAATGAGTACCAATGCCTGTAGTCTGGGCAACAAGCTCCCTGAGCTGGTGGCCTTGATGGAAGAGGGATGCCTGGATATCAGTAGCAGTCACAGAAACATGGTACACAGAGAACCATGACTGGGATGTTAACATACCAAGGTACATAACCTACAGAGACAGGCAGGGAGAGGGAGGAGTAGCTCTCATGTAAAGGAAGGGATAAAAGCAGCAGAACAAAAGAGTAAACAGAGGAGTGGAGGCACTGTGGGTCACCTTGGAGACTGGAAAGGGCACCACAATCCGCACAGGGGTTGTGTACAGACCCCCATGTCAGGGGGAGGGAATGGACAAGGATATGATGGAAGGCATTCTTAGAATGGCAGAGAAAAGGGAGATACTGTTCATGGGAGACCTGAATATGACAGATGTTAACTGGTGCACATTTGCTGCAGCCACATCCAAGAGCAGGGTCATTCTTGATGCCCTACAGGTGGCAGGCATTAGACAGCTAGTTTCGGAACCCACTCGTGAGGGAGCAATCTTAGACCTCGTACTCTCAAACGGGGGCAGTGAGAGGATCTCAGATCTAGAAGTGGGTTGCTATCTGGGGACAAGTGACCATCAAACAGTGTGGTTCACGTTACTCAGCTACAGAGTCAAGCCAAATAAAAGTGAGGGTACTCGACTTTAGGAGGGCTGACTTTGGCAGGATGGGAGAGTGCCTCAGAAAAGCACTAGCAAACAGGCTAGAAGGAGGTGTGGAGCAACAATGGGGAATCATCAAAACTGCCATCACAGAGGCAACAAGCCTTTGTGTGAAGCAAATAAACAAAACAAAACGAAAGAAAAGCCACTATGGTCTCAAAAGAGGTGGCTGTGAAAGTCAGAAGAAAAGATAGCATTCCGGAAGTATAAGGAAACACAGAAGGAGCAGGACAGAGAGCTGTACCAGTTAAGGCAGAAGGAAGCAGGGAGAGAAGTCAGAATAGCAAAGGCCCAAACTGAGGAAAAGATAGCCAACTCAGTTAAGAAGGGGGATAAAACCTTTTATAGGCACATCAGCGAGTGTAGAAAGAAAGGGAGGGGCAATGAGTCAGAATAGAATGAACGGTGGGTGGGCAGATGGGGACAGTGAAAAAGCAGGGATACTGAACGAATATTTCTGCTCAGTATTCACAAAAGAGGAGGGGGAAGTGCCTAATCCAATTAGCAGAAGCACTCTTGATAGGGGAGTCGATCGCAGTCCTTTCACAGAAGAAAGGGTTCTGCAAGAACTCCTAAAACTGAAGGTGGACAAAGCAATGGGTCCTGATGGAATTCACCCCAGAATTCTAAAAGAATTAAGGAGAAACTAGTGAAACCACCGGCTACTCTTTTTAATAAATCATGGGAGGATGGTGTGGTACCGAGGACTGGAGGAAGGCGGATGTGATTCCCTTCCCAAAGTGGGACCAAGACAGAGGCAGGAAACTACAGACCTGTCAGTCTGACCTCTGTGGTAGGGAAAGTGATGGAGTCACTTCGAAGGAGAGAACAGTTGAGTACCCTAGAGGCCAGTGGAGCACAGGACCCAAGGCAGCATGGGTTCACAGCGGGAAGGTCATGTCAAACAAATCTAATAGATTTCTTTGACTGGGTGACCAAAGTAGTAAACCAGGGAGGGGCTGTGGACATGGCCTACCTAGACTTTAGCAAGGCATCTGACACAGTCCCACACAAAAGATTAATAGTCAAAGTAACCAGCCTGGGAGTGGGTCCCAGGGTGGTAGCCTGGGTAAAACATTGACTGCATAACAGGACACAGAAGGTAATTGTAAATGGAGTCCACTCTGAAGAAAGAGGGGTTACTAGTGGGGTACTGCAGGGTTCAGTATTGGGTCCAGTCCTTTTTAATGTTTTCATCAGTGACATTGCAGAGGGACTGGAAGGAAAAGTATGCCTTTTTGCAGATGACACAAAGATCTGCAACAGGGTTGATACACAAGGAGGTGTGAAAAGGATGAAAAGGGACTTGCAAGGTTGGAGGAATGGTCAGTATGGCAGCTAGCATTCAATGCAAAGAGTGCAAAATAATGCACCTGGGAAACAAGAACCCAGGTAGAAATACACAATGGGTGGGGAGGTAGTAACAACAAAAAAAGGAAAGGGACCTGGGAGTAATCATATCAGATGACCTAAGGTTAGCAAGCAATGTGAGAAGGCAGTAGGGAGGGCTGGGGGTATACTGGGATGTATAAGGAGAGGCATCAGCAGCAGAAAACAGGAAGTTGTTATCCTCTGTACAAACAGTTGGTGAGACCCCATCTGAGTACTGTGTTCAGTTCTGGAGACCACATCTCCGCAAGGACATAGACAGGATAGAGGCAGTCCAGAGGAGGGCAACTAAAATGGTGCAGGGTCTGCAAGAGAAGCCGTATGAGGAGAGACTAAAGGAGCTTAATATGTATACCCTTGAGGAAAGAAGGGAGAGAGGGGACATGATAGAAACTTTTAAGTACCTCAGTGGAATCAACAAAGTCCAAGAGGGTAGCATCTTTCAGAAAAAGAGACTTGCAAGAACAAGGGGACACAATTTAAAGATAGAAGGAGGGCAGTTCAGAGGCAATGTGAGGAAGTATTATTTCACAGAGAGGGTAGTGGATGCATGGAACAGCCTTCCTGAAGAGGTTGTGGGGTCTAAAACTGTGGGAGAATTCAAGAATACATGGGACAGACATAAGGCAATTCTTGTGGGGGATAGGAAGAAATAGGATGTTGGTTAACTAGGATCTGCGGCCTATCCTGTAGGTTGGGAAATGGGCAGACTAGATGGGCCTAGCAGTCCTTATCTGCCATCAAAGTCTATGTTTCTATGTCTCTATGGATGATGGAAGGGAAATCCAACTGCTGCAAGAGCTCTTCTCGAAGATCTACTGTTACGGTAAGTTCTTACAGAACTGTACTATCTAACAGAGGGGGAGCTCTTGCAGCAGGATTTAGCATTAGGACTGAGCCCCAAACAGTACCAAAAGTAGGCCCAGGTCTGACGGGAGGGGGAGAAGAACAAACAGCTGAAAAGCCTCAAGCGTGTAGGCCTTGAAGGACAGCTAGTCCGAATGCTTATCTCCTCCTAGAGGCAATGTCCAGGCTGTAATGCCTAATGAAGGTGTGGACTGTGCTCCAAGTTGCGGCAGCGCAGAAATCTGCCAAAGAAACATTCCTCAAAGAGGCAAAGGAGGTAGCCACAGCACACAGAGGAGTGACCCTTGACCGATCCTGGCAAGGGCTTACCATGATTCTGGTAAAAAAAAGAAATGCAGTGTACTAACCAATGGGTTAGTGTCTGCTTGCTAACAGGAGCCCCTGTCTTTCTGTGAGCAAAGGAAACAAACAACTAGTCTGTCTTCCATTAAGGAACTCATTCTATGAAAATAAAGCAAAACCCTATGAACATTCAGAGTATGAAACAAAGCTCCTCTTTTATTGGAGAACTCTGGAAAATAAACTGGATGTTGGATGTCCTGGTTCAGCATCAATTTGGACACCACTTACAGTGAAAATATAGGATTCGTACGCAGGGCCACCCTGTCCGTATGAAACAGAAGACAAGGCTCCTTGCACAAAAGGGCCTGAAGCTTGGAAACCCTTCAAGCAGAAGTAACAGGAACTAAAAATACAGGTTACTCACCTGTAACAGGAGTTCTAGGCATGGTATATGTTGTTCATCCACACTGTCTGGTAGGTATCCTTGCCGCTTTAAATCTTGCCGGAAGGTCTTCAAGCTGGCTCCTCCCACCCACCCGGGTGGTAAAACTCTCGGCTCCGCCCCATGACGCCAGATCTGGCCCGCTGGAAGCTCAGGTTGTGCGTCCGGCCAGTGGAGGTCGGGTGGGTCGTGGTGGGATGAACAACATATACCATTCCTAGAACTCCTGTTACAGGTGAGTAACCTGTATTTTAGGACATGGATATGTTGTTCATTCACACTGTCTGGCAGACTCCTAGCAGTTCTCCGGAGGAGGAGGCAAGGCGCACACCCCTACTTAGGGAATAAAGACTGGAGAACTGAGGCCCCAAACCAGCATCCCGGCGTGACTAAAGGTCGATGGTAATGGGTAATGAAGGTGTGTGCTGACTTCCAGGTAGCAGCCCTGCAGATTTCCTGGATAGGACGTCCCTGGAAGCAGCCACCGATGCAGCAGTATGGCGGGTAGAATGAGCTCTTATCCCTCTGGGAGGCTCCATGCCCGCCAACTTGTAGCAGAGATCTATGCGGGAGGTGACCCACCTGCTTATCGTCCGCTTGGCTGCAGGTCTGCCAGGTGCGGCTTCAGCGTAGGTGACAAACAGCTGGCGAACCTCTGCCCGAATTTCAGCGTCGCTCCTTATAATAGCGAGCGCCTTCTAGGGTCCAAGTATGGAGCCTGTATTCGCCTCCGAGGTGTAACTGGGGTAGAACACCGCAGAGTCAACACCTGGTTAAGGTGAAACTCTGACACCACCTTCGGAAGGAATTTGGGTGGGAATTACGCCCAGGACAACCTTGTCCCTGTGGAGACCAGGTAAGGAGACTCGATGCAGAGCGCCTGGAGCTCTCCATCCTTCTGGCTGACGGGATAGCCACCAAGAAGCGGTGATTCCACGTACAGGTGAGAGAGTTCACACCTGTGCATTGGGTTCGAATGGCTTGCCCATGAGCTTTGCCAGTACCAGCAGTAGATCCCACGGAGGTGGAGGTTCTCGCACCGGAGGAAATGTGATCAAGGCCTTTGAAAAAGCGCCAAACCACCTTCTCCTGCGCCACCGACTGCTCCCCGGCCCGCGCCCAGTAAGCAGAGATGGCTGCCAGGTGCACCCTTAGGGTCGTCGACCTAAGCCCTTGCCGAGAAAGGGACCATAAATAGTCCAAGATGCTTGCCAAGGAACAGGAGGAAGGGTCCAAGCCCTTGCCCCAACACCAAATGGAAAACCTCTTCCATTTGAAGGCATAGCATTTCCTGGTCGACTCCTTACAGGACGCCTCAACTACATTGAGGACCTCGTCGGAAAGACCCAAGGCCTGGAACTCTAGTCGCTCAGGAACCAGGCCGTCAGGTGCAGGGATTGAAGGTCCGGATGGAACACCTTCCCCTGATTGACTGACAGCAGGTCCGGGCGAGCTGGAAGCTGCCTCGAGCCTGGAGCTGAGGCTGAGGAGATCTGGGTACCAGAACTGGCGGGGCCAGTCTGGGGCTATCAGAATCACCTGCGCCTTGTCCCTCCTTGCTTTGAGAAGCAGCTTGTGTATCCAGGGAAATGGGGGAGAAGGCGTAGAAGAGGCCCGGGGTCCACGGCCTCGAGAAGGCATCCCCCTGCAGCGAGCCCTGCTGAGGGGGGCGGGCATGGAACAGCCTCAGCTTCGCGTTCTCCCTGGAGGCAAACAGGTCCACCTGAGGTGTGCCCCAATGGGAGAACAGATGTTGTACTACCTCCGGCAGGAGAGACCACTCGTGAATGCAGCCCCTATCCGGCTTAGGGCATCGGCCAGAGTGTTGGAGGCTCCTGCCACATGAATGGCTAGGAGATCCGCCTCTAGGCTCCGCACGAGTGACGAAATGCGGACAGCTTCCTTGCATAGAAGCATGGAGCTCGTCCCGCCCTGGCGGTTTAGATAGTACATGGTCGTGGTATTGTCCGTCTGGACTCGGACCACTTGACCCCGGAGAAACGGAGCAAAGGCGGTGAGAGCTAGGCGGACCACTCGGAGCACCAGCAGGTTGATATGGCATCGGGACTCCCGCGGGGACCAGAGGTCGTGCGCCCGGTGTTCCCCCAGATGGGCACCCCAAACCATCAGAGAGGCATCGGTCGATAGAGAGACCGTCAGCTCGGGGCGGACAAATGGGATGCCCTCCTGCAGATGAACTGGAACGGTCCACCACCGGACAGCGCTCCACATCCCCTGGGTCACCGTCACTAGCTGGTCCAATGGATCGCAGCGTTGTGACCACTGGCTGGCCAGTCCCCACTGAAGAGGGCGCATGTGTCAGCGAGTCCAATGGACCACGCTGGTGCAGGCCGCCATGAGACCCAGCAGGCGCAGGAAGTCCCGGGCAGGGCGCGATTGCCCAACCAGAAATGATTGGGCAAAGGAGGAAAGAACCTCGGCCCTGTCCGCCGGGAGCCGTGCTCTGGCTCGAAGAGAGTCAAGCTATGCCCCGATGAAAAGAATCACCTGCTTCGACTCGAGTTCGACTTGGCCGCTGATGATGAGAAGGCCGACTTGAGAGCAAACCTGGAGGGCCAGATCTCTGGACCGCCCACCTCCTGTCTGGAGGGGGGCTGTTTCAGCCAACCGTCCAGGTAAGGTGCCACCCGACCCCTCGGTGCCGCAGGAAAGCTGTCACCACTGCTATGCATTTGGTGAAGACCCTGGGAGCTGGAGACAGGCCGAAGGGCATGGCTAGGAACTCGAAAAGGGATCCCTCCACTCGAAAGCGAAGGAATCTCCGATGTGACGGACGGATAGGGACGTGAAAGAACGCGTCCTGCAGGTCCAGAGAGCAGAACCACACGCCGAGTTCCAGGGATGGTATTATCTGAGCCAGAGTGACCATCCTGAAGGTTCGAGACCTTAGAACTTGTTTAGGTCGTGGTAGGTCGAGAATGGGGCCAGCCCCCCATCCTGCTTCGGAACCAGGAAGTACCTGGACACAAACCCGGTCTGATGTGGAAAAATCCGCCACCTCCTGATCACCTCCCTTTGAGTGAGGGAGGATTTACGCTCGGGTCAAGAGCCTACACTGAGGCTGTGATCCCCGCATGCCCCCAGATGCGACTGCTCTGGAGGGGCCTGCTCTGGTCTCCAAGGGCAGGCCTTTCCTGTCACCTTCCACCCACCTGTCCGGGTGGTAACAATGGACTAGGCTGAAAGGAAGATTGTCGCCCCCCCCATGGGGGAGGTAGAGGAGGTGACGGGTTGGGGCTACACCTCAACCTCGTCACTGGGCAGGCTTCTGGGAGGAGGGACCAGCCGAGGGACCTCCTGGGCCTTTAGCCTCCAAGCTCTGTTGGAGGAAGTCCTCGGCTTGGGTTTGGGATGCCAAGTCGAGCCTGCTGGCCCTGATGTTGTGTGCCTGGACATGCGCGGGCGCAGAGGACGCAAAGGGCTTAGGCTGTGGTTTGTAGCCTTGTCCTTGAGCAGATGAGACAGAGTCCAGGGCAGTACTGGACTTCCCGATCCTCTGCAGGTGACCTTCCACCCCAGGGTCCGAAGAGGTCGTGTCCCCAAGAAGGGGACATCCGCCAACTTGTGCTGGGTATCCAAGTGAAGGTGGATATCCTCAGCCAAGCCCGACGACGATAGCTACGCGGCGCCACCGACCTGGCACATGAGTCCCCAATGTCCAAAGCAGTCTGAAGTTGCTGTTTGGCCACTGCCCTGCCGTCCCGCACCTGCCTAACTGTGGTCTGCAGGTCCGTGGAAGATGAGGGACCACTGGCCCAGGGAGCCCAACAGGGCATGAGAGAAATGTGCCATGAGGACAGCCGAACTGGCCGGGTTAGGTCGAGGAGGACGAAGGTAGACTTTTCGCCCGCATAGTCCAATTTTGGACTCCTTGTCGGGAGGTTTGTCCACATCCTCAGCTGCCTCGCACGCCGAAAACGCTGTCGGTAACTAACCCTCAGCCGAGGGTGTTCAAAACCGACAGGGAACCGGTGGACCGCGATACTTCCTGGCCATCCTGGGCCGGCGCTCAGGGCAGGAAGCAGGGCGCCAGAGCTCAAGGCCAGGCTCATCATGGCCTCGCCACCGGAAAGGCCTCCCAGGGGAATCCCCTGTCCAGAATCTCCGTGAGGGGATACCTGGCCCGCTAGAGACTGGTCTCGAAGCCTTCATCCCGTGGACTCCAAGATGAGCCGAAGCAATCCTAGGTAGTGGGACAAGGGGCTATCGGCCCACCGACTGTCCTCCTGAGGACTCCAAGTCCATTCGCTTGGAGAAAAGCGTGGAATTCCTCTCAGACTCGGAAGAGTCCTCAAGAGCTGCTCGGCTTGAGCCACCTCCACCTGCCGAGGTCGATCGGGAGGAGGGTGACAGACAGCCTATGGAGTAGTCCCTGAGCCGATTTGAGACCTCTTGGTCGGAGCCCCAAATTACGGCTGTGGAGGCGGAGGTTCCACCGGGATCGGTGGGGCAGCTGGTTTTAGCCCAACAACCAGCCTGGGAACAGGCTCCTCGGGTAAAACGAGGGGTTGTTTCGGCCGCTCCGGTGACAGCCACTTAATGGCCGGGAAGGCATCGGCTTGTTCCCGGTCAGAAGGAGCTGCGTCACATGAGGTCTTCATATCGGCCGACGCACTTACGCCGAAGTTCTCCTCGTCCGAGGAGGAGGATCAGGCGACGCCGCTTGCCGCTGTGCCGAGATCAGGACCGCCATGACAGCTGGATCGACTGACCACTTAAGAAGTCCAGACCGAGACCTCGGCTTCCCGAGGACGCGTGCGGGAGGTGTAGTGGGGAACCGCACTCCACTCGGTTCGAGGGTTCATCCAAGGCGCCCGAACCGAGGCACAGACAAGCCCACGGGTCCCTAACCCCACCGGGGAACCGGGAGAGGGGATTCCGGCTTTCCTGCCGACAACCTGTCCCAATGGGTCGAGAAAATCTCGACCGGCCGACGGGAGTCTCGGTCAACTGGCCTGATGGGGACACCGTGAGACCATGGCCGAGCCGAGCGGTCAACCAAGTCGACGGCCGAGCTACCCCGGGAGAGGGATCTTTCCCGCTTCCCAAGAGCAGCCGACGGAGGGACTTACCCTTGTCTTGGACCGAGAAAACGTCCAGCAGAAGTTGGTCCTCACCTTAGTAGAGAGGGTCAGACAAAGCTCCTAAAAGAAGCTGAATAAGAGGCACCAGAGAGAGCTGGACAAATGCCGCAGCCGAGGTAGAAGCGCCCGCGGCCGCTTCTTCGGTGGTCACATCATCTGCTCGAGCTGATCCGTCCGCAGCCCGCCGCCGGAAACCGCCCGACCGGCTTCTTGACTTCACCCGAGGAAAACGCTGGACGCCCCAGTTGTAAACGGGCAGTGCGGTCTTCATGACGAGGTCGAGAGAAGGAAGAGCACAGGTCGCAAGCCCGCGGGTCGGCTTCAAGGCTTCAGACAGACGTATGTGGAGCGGATCTGTCCGGATATCTTCATTCGCAAGGGCATCTCCAGAAACCGAGTCGATTGGTCCATCGCAGCCGCCGAAGGATAGAAGACCGAAGATGATTTTAGCGAAAACTTTTAATTCGCAAAAACCGAAGAATTAGGAACCAGTCTTATACGCAGAGCGTTAAGGAGGGAACCTGAGCTTTCCAAGCGGTAAGAAAGATCTGGCGTCATGGGGCGGAGCCAAGAGTTTTACCACCCGGGTGGTTGGGAGGAGCTAGCTTGAAGACCTTCCGGCAAGATTTAAAGCGGCAAGGATACCTGCCAGACAGTGTGGATGAACAACATATCCATGTCCCTAGAAATATCACTTTCCACGAAAGAAAGCACAGCTCGCAAGTCACAGCTGGTTTGAAGGGAGGCAGGGTGAGCGTCTCAAGAACAAAAAGTAGATCCCAGGGAGGGACAGGGTCCCCTCCTGGAGGTCTGATATGCAGGACACCTCACAGAAGGATCTTGCACACATTAAGCTGTGCCAGAGTCTTCTCCCAATATGTTGCATGATATGATGATAAAGCATACAGGTGCACCTTGTTGGACGAATAGCTTAAGCCCAGGTCCCACAATTTGAGAAGGTAGTCTAGCACATGCTTGACCAGACAATCCAGGGGATCTAGGACACATGCTGTTGCCCAAAGGCAGAAACACTTCCATTTCATGGCATAAGTTGCCCTAGCGGAGGATTTCCTCGCTGCCACCAAATCCTCTGCCACTCTACTTGGACACTCAGTTTCTCCTCTGCTAAGACTGCAGGAGCCAGGCGTGCAAGTGAAGAGACTGCAGAGCAGGATGGACTAATGTCCCCTGCTCTTAAGACAGAAAGTGAGTGGAGGGGGACAACTGCACGGGAGAGGCTCCATGGCCAGCTGTTGCAGCAGCGGATACCAAATTTGTTGAGGCCAAAGAGGAGCCACCAGAATCATTCTGGCCTCCTCTGTCTGCAATTTGAGCAGAACTCTCTGAAAGGAAAGGCATACAGAAACCTCCATGTCCAGGTGTGGGACAATGCGTCTCACCAGAAAACACTAGGCTCTGGATCTAGCGAGCAAATATTTGGCAGTTTGGCATTGAACGGGGACGCAAATAGGTCCAACTCTGGTCAGCTCCAATGACCAAAGAGATCCTCTACAGCTTCCTGGAGCAACTCCCATTCGTGACTCAGAGAATGAGAGTGACTTAGACTGTTGGCGAGAACGTTCTGGCTTCCAGGCACGTACACAGCTGAGAGATCCAGAAGGTGTTCCTAGGTCCCAGTGACCCAGTCCCAAACTCTCATGGCCTCCCTGCAAAGGGAATATGGCTGCGTGCGTCCTTGCTTGTTGATGCAGAAGACAACTGGAGTGTTGTCTGACTGCACCAAGAGTAGACCCTGGGAAACTTGGTCTTGAAATGCCCGTAGGGCATACAGAACGGCCCTCATTTCGAGAATGTTGATATGAAAAGACCACTCTGTGGGGGACCAAGCTCCTCTGGTACTATGGTCCCCTAGATTGGCCCCCCAACCTAACTGAGGCATCTGTCATCAAGGTTTGCGACGGGCACGGTCTCTGGAAAGAGACTCCTCTCTCGAAATGTGGAGGGCAAAGCCACCACTGGAGAGAATGATGGATGGCTGCTAAGACTCGAATCGGGTGATCCCAGTCGTCCATCGCCTGGTACCACTGGACACTGAGGTGCCACTGCAGAACCCTCATGTTTAGCTTGGGGAGAGGGACCATAGCTATGGCCGCAGCCACGTGGCCTAGAAGCTGAAGAATCACCCTCACTGGGAGAGAGATTGCTGCCTGAACCTTGCGTGATAGGTCCATCAGATGGCCTGCTCTGTCTGATGGCAAGAAGGCTTTGCCCTGGGTAGTGTCCAGAATGGTCACAATTTACTGCAGCTACTGGGAGGACCAGGTGACTTCAGACAATTTACAGTAATGCCCAGGGAGCGAAAAAGATCCTTTGTTTCCTCCAGGGCCACGTTCAAATGGCTTGCTGACTGAGCCAAAATAAGCCAGTTGTCCAAGTAAGGGTAAATGAAGTGAACTTTCGTCCTCAAGACCGTCGCCACCACCACCAGGCACTTGATGAAAACCATTGGTGCTGACGAAAATCCAAAGGATAAAACCCTGAACTGGTAGTGCTGGTCCTGAAACCGGAAGCGTAGAAACCTCCTGTGGGAACGCAGGACTTTGATATGCATGTAGGCGTCCTGCATATCGAAGGAGCATAACCAGTTTCACTGATGGAAGAGTAGTATGCGGAATCTCTGGTATTTGATAGCCAGACTGAGTTGGCTGAGATCCAGAATGGGACGAAGATCTTCGGTTTTCTTTGGAAACAAGAAATAACGGGAGTAGAAGCCTGTGCTCGACTGGGCTGGGGGAGGACCAGCTGAATGGCCTTCTTCTGGAAGAGGAACTGAATTTTGTCCGCCAGAAGCCAGGCATGGGCAGCTGGACAATGAAAAGGGGTGGGGAGAGGGTGGATTGTCTGGGAGTATGCCAAGAAACTCAAAAATGTTACCTCTCCGAATGGTTTCCAGCACCCATTGGTCCGAGGTGATACTTCAGCATTCTGTGAGGTAAAGGGAAAATCTCCCTCCTACTGTCTCTTTCTGCATCACCTGAGAATGAGAAGGGGTTTGCATCTAGTCAGGCTGTAGAGGAGGGGTTTGGGGCTAGAGCCCTAAGAGCTTTGGTCTGCCTGGGACATTAGGCACCTTGAGGGTCAGGGTGGCTGCGCCTCTTGAACCCTTTTCCTTGGGGTTGTTTGCCCCCTTGTCATCGACCTTTCTGAAAGGAACGACAACGGGGACCTTCAGGCTCCGACTTGTACACAGGCTCTTGACGAGTGACCACCTCCTGGCCAAACAACACTGGACTCTGGAAGGGGGCATCCAGTATAGAATCTTGAGGGTCAGGGTGAAAACCAGACACCCTGAGCTAGGAGTGCCTCCTCAGACAAATTCCCATTGCAGACGCACAGGAAGCCATGTCCAGCAAGTCACACGAGCAACGGAGGATGTGCTTGTCCACGACCATTCTGGACTGGACATAAGCTACAATTTCATTTTTGTCAGAGTCTGGCAGGGTCTTAACCAACTGCATAGTTTTCTCCCATAGGGATTGTTGGTAGGTAACCATGTGGGCAAGAAAATTCAGTGAACGGATGGAACCGGTAGCTGAAGAAAAAAAATTTTTGCCCCAGTGATCCAATATCTTGGACTCCAGATTAGGCAGCTGGGCGCTCAGGTGCTTGGGCTGACTGACACTACCATGAGCAGCTGTAAGCACTAGAGAATCTGCCTTGGGATGTTCTCCCAAGAAAGGTTCTGCCTTGGGGGGGTTTATAGAGCCTGTCCGCCTTCCTGGGAATGGCTGAAGTGGATGACGGCTTCTGCCATTCAAGTCTAGTGACGTCTCAGAAAGGCTCCACCAATGGCAGGATAACCAGAGGTTTTGGCTCCTTGGATCCCAGAAACTGGCTAGCCACTTTCGCTCTGGGTCCAGCTCTTTGGTGTCCCACTCAAACGGACTGAATGTGAGCATGATGTCCAGGAATGAAGGGTCATCGGGGGGGGGGAGATCTGGGCGAGTTCCTGGTACCTACAGAAGAGGGAGCAAACCCTTCCTCATCTCAGGAAGAGGGGCACGCAGCACCATCGTCTGAAGAGGCTGGGTGTCTGCTGGAGGAGGGGATCAGGGATGAGTACCTTCACCTACGTTTGCCCTTTGGATCTGGATGGGGTTGGTCACCTCCATCAGGTTCATCAGAAATTGGAGGAAGCCCCATAGGAGGCTCCCTAGGAGGTGGGTCTAAGGGTCTATATAGCATGTCTCCTTTGACCGTATTCCACCAGGAGGAAAAAAGCAAGCCAAAGTCCGCCAGAGGAACTACAGGTGGGGCGGGTGTCTGCGGATCTTCAGGATCTGGTGTCCGGTCAGGGGGTCCCTCTTTGTCCTTGTCAGGATGCTACCTGACGTCAGTGTCCTTGGGTGACCCAGCATCCAGGGTAGGAGGGGGCCCATCGGACGACTGACCTTCAGAAGGTGGGGTGGGCATTCAAACTTCATCCGGTGATGGCCTCCGATCAGGCATTGGAACACAAGTCGCCGAAGAAGGCGACCAGCTCAGGAGGCGCTTGTCGTCTGGGGGTGGGCGCACCTTGGCCAGAGGAGATGGCGTCCAATGGAGGACGGTCCCTGTCAGAGTCGTCCGGTCGCTTGCATTTCGGATGACCCACCGGGCTTATGGCTGGGGTCCTTATACCTGCCAGCAGGCAAATGGTCTTCTTGGGTCGACCCAGTGGAAGATTTGTGGGGTCAGTGGGCCAGAGAAAGTTTTACGGGCAAACGCCCAGAGGAAGATAGCTCCCTGTTCTTACCTTGGGAGGAGGAGGGAGCCGACTTCAAAGATGTCCCTGCTGCCATTGGAGGGACAGAACCCGACCTCCCGCCAGAGGCCAAATATGTACTGGGAGGTGACTTTTGGTGGGACTCAGACCTGGCCCTATCTTTCTCCCTATGATGTTTCCCTCCCGAAGCCTTCTCTCTGGGTGGGGAGTCCTTGGTGGGAGAACAACAACTGCGTCCCATGGTCCTCTGCATAGCTGCCACATTTTGCTCAAGGAGCTAGGCCTTCAGGGCATTGGCTCTCCGAGTTCAGGTTTTCTGACCGAATTTCTTGCAGTGTGGGCAGTCAGCGCGCCGATGGTCGGGGCCCAGGCAGATGAGGCAGGCTGCATGGCCATCCTTAACCAGTATCTGCTTCCTGCATGCACACTTTGACTTGCGCCGCGATGGAGAAGGCAAAGACATAAAAGAATACGTAACACTAATATTATTCGAAAAACTGGAAAAATATCAAAAAGCACAGTCGACTGCAATGAAAGGCATCCGTGGAGCCGAACTAAGCTGGTTGACGGTGGGAAAAGAACTGAGATGGCGCTGGGGGACCACCCCTTTTATACCACATCTGACATCGGGTGGAGCTGACGTTGGGGGCGGTCCCCCACCTCAGACTGCTAGCCACAAGATTTTTCCATAGGGTCCTAACGCCAAGCAGCATTACTCCTAAAGGCAATACCTGCTGCAAGAGCTCCACCTCAAACTCAGATCTATGAAGACTTGTTTACAGGTCTTGGATGTGTACCAGGACAGCACCATATCCAGACAGATCCCACTTCTGAAACCAAATAAAGTATGAGAAACCACAGGAGGCTGTTTACATTTTAGCTTCTTTATTATAACTGCACGAGCACTTGCTGCTCAAGCTGTAAACATGTGCTACACTCACATGTACAAACACGTGCCTCACTACATAGCCTATTTTATTGTATCAGCACCATCTACTGTTACAGCATTATACCACATGACCAGTCTCCACACTTCAGTGTGGGGTTCTTTGTGCTGACTGTTCCCCTTTAATGAACAAGCCACAACTCTCTTCTCCATAAAAACTGGAAACGGTCATGTTTTTTGTAGACTCCACTGAGGAGGTCATGGGGTTAAAAACAGTGAGGGAATTCAAGAATGCATGGGACAGACATAGGGCAATTATAGTCGGGGGTAGGGGGAAGTAGGCTCTTGGTTAACTAGAATCTGCAGCTTATCCAATAGGTAGGGACATGGGCAGACTAGGTGGGCCAAGTCCTTATCTGCTGTCAAAGTCTATGTTTCTATATACACACACACACACACACACACACACACACACACACAAAATACAGCTGCAGGCACTCATCCTCTGTTTAGTATTACAGCAATCCCTAATGCTATCAGTATATCTTTAACATTAAGATCTGAATTACAAGGGCAGCAGAGCGAATAAAAATATATTTTAAAATAGCAGGAAAAAAGTTGTTGATTGGTTACTATGAAAGACACAAGGTAAAGAGAAGCTGTAACTTATTAACTTGGTGATTATGACAAGGGAAAAATACACAACAAATTAATTTTAAACTTTCTAGGGCACTCTACATCATGGATTAATTCAGCAGCAGCACTAAAAAAGCTGTAGTGAAGGGACATAGATGACCCCAGGTCTCAATTTCAAAATGCCCTTAAGCATGGGGTGTGTAGACAGCAATGGATAACCAGCTCTAGCCAGACCTAACAGGGCTGTGACAAGCTGCCAAGTGACCAAAGTTACACGTGTACGTAGAAATTATTGAACGCCCGAGTGTAACTTGGCCATTCTTTGGAGGCGTTGCACCAAATTTTCAACATGGCCTTTTTGGGACCCCTCCTCATGAAGAGTGCCAGTGTAATTTTGTTCACTTGTCCCGAAAGGTGATTTCATAGAGCAAACATGCCATTCTGTGCCACACATGTAAAAACACGTTTCGGACAGGATGTGAAAAATGACAGCTGTACTGTTAAAAAGGAGGTGTGCAAAAATAGCAATGTTGAAAATGTGGAGTGAAAATATTAAAAAAAGGCAAAGTTGGGAGTGTGCGTAGAAACTGTGCAACGCATGCTTGTAACGCAGTCAATTTTTTTTTTTTTTTTTATTGTTTCACCAAATGTGCAATATGGGCTTTTTGGGACCGCATCTCATTAACAGTGGCACTGTCATTTTATGAATCTGTCCCGAAAGGCGATTCCATGCAGCGACCATGAAATTCCCTTTCAGGACCGAGTAACGAAATGATAGTGAAAGTTTTCACGAGGTGAGGTATCAAGAAGCCATTTTGAAAATTTGGGGCAAAATTCCAGAAAAATGGCTGATTTATCAGCATAAGTTGAAAACCCCACTGAATGCCATTATAGCACGCTTACTTTTGATTCTTCAGTTTGCGGTTCGGCTTTGAAGAGTGCAGACGTGTCCTGGGTCCAGAGAAGATGACAGTGCAGACCTCTTTTGGGGCGGGAGGTGGGTGCTCAGTTGGAGGGTGGGGAGAGAGGGGACTGAGGTGATGATAGGACTGTTTTTTTTTTTATGTAAAAAAAGAAAAGTCAGGGAACGGTTTTCTTTATTTACAGGAAACTAACAAAAAAAAAAACATACACTTGGGCACACCGGGATGGGCTCCCAGTGTGCAACATGAGTTGGGGGGAGCTACATAATGCCGACACAGGGAGTAGGGACCCCGATGTTAACGCGGAGACAGGAACAGAAGGAGCGAGGAGGGCAGCAGCAGTGGGAGGGTGTGAGGGTTTACTTTGTTGCCGATGCTGGTGGCTGCAACACAACTGCGCATGCGTGCCCAGTTCACGCCTCGGAATGCAGAAGTAACAGCCAAAATAGTGCAGGTGTTATTCCGTAGTGGCGGAGGGTTTCAAGCTCTATTGGACTTTCGTAAGGATACTTCCAAATGTCCAATGATCAGCCGTTTTTGTAAGCTATCAATCCCAAAATGGCTACAGGCTCCGCCCACAACCCTAAAAAGCACAAGTAGGAAAACAATTATCTGAAATTACATTATTTTATCTGTAACTGATATTTGATTATTTCACTAAAACATGCCAGAATTGGGGGGGGCCCCCGCTGGGATAGGAATTCAGCTCCCCTCCTCCTACAACCTTTCAGCTCCTGTCTTTTTTTTTTTGCACTGAATTTTATTCAAATATTATAATTTGAATCAATAAATTTTAGAAACTAGACTCACTGTAATTAAATAAAACATAAATAAGCCGATAGTGTTGGCTTGCTCCAGGCTCTGATTGGACTGTAATAATTCTGCTTAAAGTAAAAAGTTCTCTCTCTCTCTCTCCCTCCCCATCTGACACCCACGATGGTAGGGACATGACAGCTTGCCCCCATCCTACAAGCACCCACCAAGCATACCCCCACCACAATTTCCATATAATCTTAAAACCTTACTGAGACTGCGACCCTACTAGTACAGCTGGAGGATATTAGCACTGGCCTTGGAATGAAGGCTAAGATCACCTCTTTCTTCAGATGGCATCATGGCACCTCAGGCATTCATTGCTGTAGGCGCAGCTAGGCATTTAAATATTGATGTGTGGCCTGCCCTGTACCAGGGCAGGCATGTGCAAAGAAAACGCAGTAATACATGCAGCCCTGAACGCAGTAAAATACAACAGTTGACTATTGCCAAAGCCCACAAAATAAACACTGCTGCAGCCTAAAACCCAATATCTGAACCACAAGAAGAATGACAAAAAAGGAATCCTAATAACCAGGAGAGACACACTAAGCTGAAAGCTTGTTTAGAGGCGTGACCTGGGAGCACAGGGAAGTTGAGTGACTTGCTCAGGATCACACAGTATGCAAGTGGAGGCTGTCTGATAGCTGGGCCATTACTTACCAGCAGGGTCATCAGTAGCAACAAAAACAAACAAGTAAAGAATCTTGCTCGTAAAAATAGCAACTGGCAGTGGATAATACAGTAGAGTGTAAAATTAAAAGTAAAGTGTCATCCTGGGGTCACATCACAGACTGACTAGGTTCACACAGCAAGTTTTTCGAGGGGACAGACTCTTAAACAGGCACTGTTTAGTGCTTCGAGGAGGCTGTTTAAGCCCTCTCGAGTGTTGGCTGGGCTGCCTTTTTAAAGGCAGCTCATATACATTGTTTAGCCCTGCAGGGAGGTAGTTTTTATTTTAAAGCAGAAGCGAGCGTTGCCATAGCAATGAGTGATGCGACTCGCTACCACTATTTAACGCTCGTCTCCAGTGAGCGTCTGTGTGAGATGCATTGGTAGGAATCTGCTTCAAGGATTATTTGTAATACTGCAGGGTACTGTATCTACGTGGAGGCACTCCAGACCCCCCATTTTATGAGGGGACAGGATCTTTTAACAGGCACGGTTGTTTAGTGCTTCGAGGAGGCTGTTTAAGCCCTCTCGAGTGTTGGCTGGGCTGCCTTTTTAAAAGCAGCTCATATACCTTGTTTAGCCCCGCAGGGAGGGAAGTCTTTATTTTAAAGCAGAAGCGAGCATTGCCATAGCAACGAGTGACGTGACTACCACCATTTAATGCTCGGCTCCAGCGAGCAGAGGCGACACGGGCAGAGGCCAGTGGCGTCAGATGGAGAAGTAAGGCAAGCAGTAGAGGATTGTGTAAATTGGTCTATAAAGAGGAAGAATAAACTAATGGAGAGGAATGTCAAGGATAGAGAGAACAAACAGTTATAAGGAATTGTGAAGTGAGATATAAAGGTTTGAAATTCAAAGTTAACTAAAAAGGGGAATTTCTTATACAATACAAGAAACTTTTATAGCCGAGTATTATCAATTACAAGAGAAATACATAAAAGTTTCTAGTGAAAAGTACAAAAAATATATATACGAACACAACAGTAAAATATGGACACAAACATGGTAAGACTAAAGGGGATGAGTTGGGCTTAAGATGTATTATCTGTAAGAAAATCTCTACAGAATTAGTGAATGATGTTTTAATGTACACCTGTAACGAATGTATACTTATAAAGGAATCAAGACAAAACATGGCTCTAGAAATGAAACTGATTTCCATACAGCAGAAAGCACTGATTCAGGCAGATCATGAAGACCTCATAGATAAGAATAACGGAGAGATAAACACCAGTTCTGAAGCCCAAAGGAGTAAAAAAGGGGATAGAAATTTATAAGAGGAAGACTGGCAAATGGAAACATGAAAATTTAAGAAAGGCAGAAGGGCTACGAGATTTACTTTAGACTCTACAAAATACATATAAGCAGCTAACAGATCTGGACGTCGAGGCTAATCTGGGTACAGATGGAATGGTTACATAGTAGAGGATGTTTTTATTAGGGATGATATTAAATTAGGTGGAGTCCCACAGGATAACACGAAACATCATGAGGAAGATACCGGGTCAGATGCACAAGTCTCACATGAGAGAGGGTCTGAGAGCGCGGGTAGGGAACTAGAATAAGTTTCTGAGAGTAATATAATGTATGACGGGGAGAATATTGAAATGAACATTCAACAACAGAGTAATATAGCAAATCAAGTGGCACATATGCCACTTGAGTCACATAATAAAAGAATGCAAAACACTGGGGTGGACGACATGGAAACAGGAATTCTAGGGACATTAATAGGTTGTTCATCCACACTATCTGGCAGGTTCCTTGCCGCTTTAAATCTTGCCGGAAGGTCTTCAAGCTGGCTTATGTAACACATCAGATAAATGGCGAACTCTGTGCTCATGTTTTGGGTGACTTAATATTGAAATATACAGATAGGTATACATCAAGAGGGAATAAAGAACGAATAACAAGAAGTTATTTTCCAGGGGCAAAAATCAGGGATATACAGGGATTGCCAAATATTATAGAAGACAAAAATAGGAATAATGTATTAATTTTACATCGTAGGGTAAATAATATAAAATATCAAGATATAGAAACTATAAAACAGGGGTACAGAAATGTAAAAGAGGAAGCCAGGAAATTAAGTGCAATATTTATTTTTCTGAAATAACTCCGGTACCAAAAGAAAATGAGAAAAATCAAAAGAAAATAAAGGATGTAAACAATTGGTTGAGGTGTTGGACGCTACAGGAAGTCATAGGATGAATCTGCCACTGGGAGCAGTTTGTAAATGATCCAGGTTTATTTTGCACTGATGGTTTGCATCTGGGCAAAAAAGGTAGCAGAAAGCTGGGGACAGCAGTAAAAAAGTAACAGATACACATTTAAACGAGAAATCAGGGGAGAGGGGGAAAAAAAAAGATGAGAAAAACAATTTGAAAGAAAGCCCTATACGAAAAGCAGCAATGAATCAAAAAATTTAAAAATTTAAAAACATATGATGGATTAAAAATATCGTCTTTGAATGCAAGGAGTCTCAATACGATAAAAAAGGCAGAATTAAAGATAAGGTTAAAATTAGAGGGTGTTGATATATGCTGCATTACCGAGACCTGGTGGGAGAAGAAAAAATTACTCACCTTAGTAATTGCTTTTCTTCTCATGGAGTCTTGCTATATTAGGACTTATTGCAGTTAGCCACTGCACTTGAACTGCCCCGGAGAGGAAAGAGTTAACTCCAGAGAATCTGGAGTTCTAAAGCGCGAGGGCGCTATACCAAAGCTCTATCTGGGCAGTTTCAAATGAAACTGTCAGATCTTTACGAAGCTAACACTAAGCAACAAGTCTGTGTGGAAAGCTCTACACTAGGCAAATGGCTACCTACTAGTAGTAATAACAACAATAGAAACAACAATAACAATAATAAGAATGAATAATGGTATTATTAGTTTTCCCCCCTGACAAGCACTATTAGGAACCCCCCCTTCCCCCAAAGACTCAAGTCCAGGAAGGGGGCCAACAAATCACTCAACCAGAAAACCCTAGTTCCCTAACCCTAAATAAAAGAGGGTGAAGGGAAGAACTACAATGGCATGACACAGTGCTTGCACTAATTTGCCACCCCCACCCCAGTAGAAGTTCTGAGAGGGGCAGGTTGGGTGGTCCTAATATAGCAAGACTCCATGAGAAGAAAAGCAATTACTAAGGTGAGTAATTTTTTCTTCAAACACCATGAAGTCTTGCTATATTAGGACTTACTGCAGATTACACAGCAGTACCTCCATGGAGGAGGGTCAGAACCTACTTAGGAAATAGGCTCTGAAGCACAGCTGTGCCAAAAACGAGCATCTCTCCTGGACTGAAATACAGGGAATAATGCTTGGTAAAAGTGTGAACTGTCTTCCAAGTAACAGCTCGACAGATTTCCAGAATGGGAATATCTCTAGCAGCCGCTAGAGATGCAGCTGTACACCTGGTGGAGTGAGCCCTCAGTCCTGAGGGGGCTCTCCTACCTAGTCTTTGATAACAAAATGGATACAAGAGACAATCCACCTTGCAATTGTCCTCTTAGTGGCAGGTTCCCTTGCCAACCCTCGCCCTAGGTAAGGAAGAGTTGGAGGATTCAAACCTGTGACCCTTGGTGCGTTGCCAATAGTAGCATAAGGCTCTTTCGACGTCCAAGCTGTGCAGTCTCCTCTCACTTGAGGAAGAATGCTCAGTGAAAAAATCCTGGGAGAGAGATGGATTGGTTCAGGTGGAAACCTGAAACCACTTAGGGACAAACCCTGTGTAGTCCTAGGACTGTCTTATCCCTGTGGGAGAGGAAAATCTTCTTCCACTGCCAGGGCCTGTAGTTCACTTATGCGCCTGGCAGAAGTGAAACCACCAGAAAAAACATTTTCCAAGTGAGAAGCTTGAGCTCTGCTGGGGACAGAGGTCCAAAGGGTTTGCATTAACTGAGCAATGCAAACATCTGGCTCCATGCAGGAGCTGGTTCCCGAAAAAGGAGGGTTGGTGTGAAGCAACCCCTTAAAAACTTGGAAAACACAGGTTGAGAAGAAAAGGAAGCAGGCTTCCCTGCTTGCAGAAAAAAGAGACAGCTGCCAAAGAAACCCTTAAGGTAGCTGGCCTAAGACCTAAAGAATTTAAAATGGACCAAAAAGTCCAGAAAATGGGCAGATAAGCAGACTGTGGTATAATCTGCTTCTCAGCGCACCAGACTGAAAACCTGTTCCACTTAGAATTGTAAGTGGCGCCAGTGAAAAAGCTTCCTTGAAGCCTTTAAAATATCCACGACACCTTGAAAAAGGTGTAAATCAGCAAATTCTAACTCCTCAAGAGCTGCCTTGAGAAGGAGGAATTTGAGGTTCGGATACCACACTCTCCCTTGTGCAAAGGCCAGTAAGTCGTGGACTCTGGGCAAGCTCAGGTAGGTGGACAGTCAAGGACAGAGACAATGGGTACCAGGGCTGTCTGGCCCAGCTTGGAACAATCAGAATCGCTTTGCAGGGCTAGATCTGATTTTTACTAGTACCCCTGAAAGAAAGGAAAAGGAGAAAGGTGAATAGAAAATACAGGTTACTCACCTGTAACAGGAGTTCTAGGAATGGTATATGTTGTTCATCCACACTCATTGGCAGGTATCCTTGCCGCTTTAAATCTTGCCGGAAGGTCTTCAAGCTGCTCCTCCCACCCACGGGTGGTATAACTCTCGGCTCCGCCCCAGATGCCAGATCTGGCCCGCTCTGGAAGCTCAGGTTGTGCATCTGAGCCGGGAGGTCGAGGTGGGTCGTGTGGATGAACAACATACCATTCCTAGAACTCCTGTTACAGGTGGGTAACCTGTATTTCTAGGGACATGGATATGTTGTTCATCCACACTCATTGGCAGACTCCTAGCAGTTCTCCGGGAGGAGGAGGCAAGACGCACACCCCAATACTTACTTGGGAAAGAGAGACTGAGAACAGAGGCCCCAAACCAGCATCCCGGCGTGACTCAAGGTCGATGTGGTAATGGGTAATGAAGGTGTTTGCTGACTTCCAGTAGCAGCCCTGCAGATTTCCTGGATAGGGACGTCCCTGGAAGCAGCCACCGATGCAGCAGTATGGCGGTTAGAATGAGCTCTTATCCCTCTGGGAGGCTCCATGCCCGCCAACTTATAGCAGAGATCTCTGCAGGAGGTGACCCACCTGCTTATCGTCCGCTTGGCTGCAGGTCTGCCAGATGTGCCTTCAGCGTAGGTGACAAACAGCTGGCGAACCTCTCCCGAATTTCAGCCGTATGGCTCCTTATAATAAGCAGCGCCTTCTAGGGTCCAGAGTATGGAGCCTATATTCGGCCCTCGGAGGTGTGATTGGGGTAGAACACCGCAGAGTCAACACCTGGTTAAGGTGAAACTCCGACACCACCTTCGGAAGGAATTCTGGGTGGGGGGCAGGACAACCTGTCCTGTGGAAGACCAGGTAAGGAGACTCGATGGAGCGCCTGGAGCTCTCTATCCTTCTGGCTGGACGGATAGCCACCAAGAAGGCGGGTCTTCCACGACAGGTGAGAGAGAGCACACCTGTGCATAGGTTCAATGGCTTGCCCATGAGCTTTGCCAGTACCAGCAGTAGATCCCACGGAGGTGGGGTTCCGCACTGAGGGAATGTGATCAAGGCCTTTGAAGCGCCAGACCACCTTCTCCTCGCCACTCGACTGCTTCCCGGCCCGCCCGGTGAAAGCAGAGATGGCTGCCAGGTGCACTCCTTAGGGTCGCCGACTCCAAGCGCCTTGACTAGAAAGGGACCATAAATAGTCCAAGATGCTTGCCGAGGAACAGGAGGAAGGGTCCAAGCCCTTGCTCCTGACACCAAATGGAAAACTTTTCCATTTGAAGGCATAACATTTTCTGAGTCGACTCTTACAGGACGCCTAACTACATTGAGGACCTCGTGAAAGCACCCAGGCCTGGAACCCCTGGCCGCCAGGAACCAGGCGTCAGGTGCAGGGATTGAAGGTCCGATGGAACACCTTCCCTGACTGACTGAGAGCAGGTCCGGGCGAGCTGGAAGCTGCCGCGGAGTCCTGGAGCTGAGACTGAGAGATCTGGGTACCAGAACTGGCAGGCCAGTCTGGGGCTATCAGAATCACCGCGCCTTGTCCCTCCTCGCCTTGAGAAGCACCTTGTGGATCAAGGGAAATGGGGGAAAGGCGTAGAAGAGGCCCGGGTCCACTGCCTCGAGAAGGCATCCCCCTGCAGCGAGCCCTGCTGAGAGGGGGCGGGCATGGAACAGCCTCAGCTTCGCATTCTCCCTGGAGGCAAACAGGTCCACCTGAGGTGTGCCCCAATGGGAGAATAGATCTTGTACTACCTCCGGCAGGAGAGACCACTCGTGGGATGCAGCCCTATCCGGCCAGGGCATCGGCCAGGGTGTTGGAGGCTCCTGCCACGTGAATGGCTAGGAGATCCGCCTCCAGGCTTCGCATACGAGTGACCAAATGCGAGCTTCCTTGCATAGAAGCATGGGCGCGCCCCGCCTGGCGGTTTAGATAGTACATGGTCGTGGTATTGTCCGTCTGGACTCGGACCACTTGACCCCGGAGGAGCGGAGCAAAGGCGGGTGAGAGCTAGGCGGACCGCTCGAGCTCCAGCAGGTTGATGTGGCATCGGACTCCGCTGGGACAGAGGCCATGAGCCCGTGTTCCCCAGATGGGCACCCCAACCCATCAGAGAGGCATCGGTCGATAGAGAGACCGTCGGTCGGGGCGGACGAACGGGATGCCCTCCTGCAAATGATCTGGAACGGTCCACCACTGGAGAGCGTTCCACATCCCCTGTGTCACCGACACAAGCTGGTCCAAAGGATTGCAGCGTTGTGACCACTGGCTGGCCAGTCCCCACTGAAGGGGCGCCATGTTCCAGCGGGCCCAACGGACCACGCTGGTGCAGGCCGCCATGAGACCCAGGAGGCGCAGGAAGTCCCGGCAGGGCGCATTGCCCAACCAGAAATGATCGGGCAAAGAGGAAGAACTCGGCCCTGTCCGTCCGGGAGCCGCGCCTGGCTCGAAGAGAGTCGAGCTGCGCCCGATGAAAAGAATCACCTGCTTCGCTCGAGTTTCGACTTGGCCTCGCTGATAAGGAGGCCCAGTTGAGAGCAGACCTGGAGGCCAGATCTCTGGACCACTCTGCCTCCTTCCTGAGGGAGCTGCTATCAGCCAGTCGTCCAGGTAAGGGTACACCCGACCCCTGGCGCCAAGAGGAATGCTGTCACCACTGCCATGCATTTGGTGAAGACCCTGGGAGCTGGAGACAAGCCAAGGGCATGGCTTGAACTGAGAGGATCCTTCCTTGAGGCGAAGGAATCTCTGGTGATGAGGCCGACGGATGGGGACGTGAAAAAGCAGCATCCTGCAAGTCCAGAGAGCAGAACCACCACGCGCGTTCCAAGGATGGTATTATCTGAGCCAGAGTGACCATCCTGAAGGTTCGAGACCTTAGGAACTTGTTTAGGTCGTGTAGGTCGGAATGGGCGCCAGCCCCCGTCCGCTTCCGGAACCAGGGAAGTACCTGGACACAAACCCTGGGTCTGAAGGAGGTCCACCACCTTCTATCACCTCCTTCTGGAGGAGGAGAGCGATGTCGGCTCGACCGAGCCGCCAGTGAGGCTAGGGATCCCGAAGCCCCCGAGGCGGCGGCTCTGAGGTGGTGCTGCTCGAATTCGAGGCAGACCTCTTCCACCACCTCCAAGACCCACCTGTCCAGTGGAAACAGCGGACCAGGCGGAACGGAAGTGCGGGCCGTGTCCCAGGGGGACCCAGGGATAAGGTGGCGGGAATGAGGCGACACCCCTCAGCCCGTCACTGGGCAGGCTTGGAGGAGGGACGGCCGGCAGGACCTCTGGGCCTTCCTCCCTGCCTCCTGTTGGGGAAGCCCGTGTTGGGTTTGAGATGCAAGGCCCGAGCCTGCTGGCCCTGGCCGTTGCTGGGCCGGGTAGCTGAAGGACGAAGGGCTTAGGGCTGTGGTTTCTGCGGCCTTTGTCTTCTGAGCGGAAGAGACCGAGTCCAAGGTAGCATTGGACTCTCGATCCTCTGCAGGTGACCTCCACCCCAGGGCGAAGAGGTCAGTCCCACAAAGGAACATCCGTCCAACTTGTGCTGGGTATCCGAAGTAAGGTGGATATCCTCAGCTCAAACCCGCCGACGCATAGCCACTCGGCCGCCACCGATCTGGCACATGTGAGTCCCCTATATCCAAAGCAGTCTGGAGCTGCTGTTTGGCCACTGCTTCTGCCTGGTCCCCGCACTGCGTTAACCGTAGTCTGCAGATCGGGCGGGAAGATGAGGGATGACTCATCCGGGAGCCCAACAGGGCATGAGAAAAATGTGCCATGAGGGGGCGGCGAACTGGCCTGGCTGAAAGCCGAGAGAGGACGCATCGTAGACTTTTAGCCCGACATGGTCAATTCTTGGACTCCTTGTCAGGAGGTTTGTCCACATCCCTGGCGTTGCCGTGGCGCTACCGAAAACGCTGTCGGTAACTAACCCCAGCAGAGGGTGTTCCAAAAACCGGACAAGGAACCAGTAGGGACCACTATCCTGAGCCATCCTGGCCGGAGCGCAGGGCAGGAAGCAGAGGCGCTGCAAAGCTCCAGTGCCGGTCCACTGCTGGCCTCGGTCACAGGAAGGCCTCCGTCGAATCCCTCGTCCAGAATCTCCGTGAGGGATACCTGGCCCGTTGGAAGCAGGTTGAGCTCCATCCCGGTGGACTCCGAGAGATGAGCCGAATGAGTCTAGGAAGGACGCAGGCTATCGTCCATTGACTGACCTCCTGAAGACTCCAAGTCCAGTCGCTTGGAGAAAAGGAGGAATCATCTTCGGACTCGGAAGAGTCCTCAAGAGCTGCCTCTGGCCTGAGCCACCTTCACCTGCCGAGGTCGGTCGGGAGTGAGGGTAACTGACAGCCGATGGGTAGACCTTTGTCGAACCGAGAATCCTCGGTCGTGAGCCCCACTGGTGGCTGTGAGGCGGAGGTTCCACCGAATCGGTGGAGCAGCTGGTTTTGGCGCAACAACCGGCTCTGTATAGGCCTCGGATAAGTCGAGGGGTTGTGTCGGCGATCGGTGACAGCCACTTAATGGCCGGGGAAGGCGACGGGTCAGCTTACTCCTGGCCAGGAGGGCTGTTGCAACATAGATCTCGTACCGTCCCGGCGTAATTCCACGCCGAAGCCTCCCTCATCCGGAGGAGAGGAGGACGAGGCCGCCAGGGCGACGCCGCTTTAGCGCGTGCCGAGGACAGAGACCGCCTATGACGGTGGGATCGGGCTGGACCCGCTGAGAGTCCGGAGACCGAGGACCCCGAGTGTCCCGGAATTTTGAGGTCGGTGCGGGAGGTGTCGGCTTGAACCGCATCCCTTTGGCCTCGATGGTGCATCCGAGGGCTCCGAACCGAGGCACAGGCGAGCCCACGGGATCCTCAACTCCTCCCGGGGGAACCGGGGAGAGGGGAATCTCGGCTGCTAAAGGCGACAGCCCGTCCAATGGGTCGAGAAAAATCTCGACTTCATCGGTGGGAGTCTCGGTCAACTGACCTGACGGGGACACCGTGAGGCCAGTGGCCGAAGCCGAGCGGTCGACCGAAGCCGACGGTCGACGGCCCGGGGAGAGGGACCTTTCCCGCTCCCAAGAGCGTCGACGGAGGGACTTACCCTTGTCCCTCTTTTTGGACCGAGAATAAGGTCCCGCCAACGTAGGCCCTTCTCCTTTAGTGGAGAGGGACAGACAAAGCTCCTTAAAAGAAGCCGTGTAAGAAGAGCCCAGAGAGAGCGGGATAAATGCCGCGGCCGAGGAAGATACGGCCCGCGCCGCCTCCTCTTCGAGGGGCACCATCCGCTCGAGCTGATCCGCCGAGCCCGCCGCCGCGGACACCGCCAACCAGGCCTCCTTGGACTTCACCGGAGGGAAACGCTTCTCGGGACGGCCCAGTTGCAATCAGGCAGCACGTCTTCGAGGACGTGGGCCGAGAAAAGATGAGCACAGGTCGCAAGCTCGCGGTCGTGCTCAAGGCCTAAGCAGTAGACACATGGGAGTGTGGATCCGTCCGAGACATCTTCATTCGCATGGGCATCTCTGGAACTGGGAGTTGATTGTCCATTTGCTGCCGAGGGATAGAAGACTGGAAGTCTTTTCGCAAAATTTATTTATTTTTTTTTTTTTAAACCAAAACGGAGAAATAGGAACTAGTCTCAAACGCAGAGCTAAGGAGGAAACCTGAGCTCCAAGCGTGTAAGGAAGATCTGGCGTCATGGGGCGGAGCCGAGAGTTATACCACCCGGGTGGGTGGAGGAGCAAGCTTGAAGACCTTCCGGCAAGATTTAAAGCGGCAAGGATACCTGCCAATGAGTGTGGATGAACAACATATCCATGTCCCTAGAACTTTCCTTTCCAATCCAAGTGAAAAGCGTCCAAGGGGGCTGATCCCAGCACTGGAGGCCTCAACAAAACAGAGAAAGTTAGTGGTTATCTGGGCTGCAAAAGATCTATCTGAAAATGAGCCCCATCTGGCAAGGACTGAACCCAGCACCTGAGGATTCAGGAGCCCAATCGTGATGGCCCTGAGAATCCTGTTGAGGGCATCTGCCAGGGCATTGTCCTTCCCTGGGAGGTGAACTGCTATCAGGGAGGTGTTCTGGGAGTAAGCCAGAGACCACCACTTCATTGCTTCGGTGCACAAGGCTGATGACCGAGTGCCCCTGCCTGTTGATGTACACATTATTGTGGTGTTGTCTGTCCTGACTTGAACTACCTTGTTCTGGACAGAAGCGAAAACTCTAAGAGCTAAAAGACAGCTCTGAGTTCCAAAAATTGATGTGGAGCAAGAGATTCCTAGGAGACCACACTCCCTAGTGGACAGGTCGCCTGGGCGAGGCTCCTCACCCTAACACAGGAGCATCCGTGGTGAGGAATGAAGAGGACCCTAGTTTTAGATTGCTTTGATCCTGCCACAGTGTAAGGCCAGGATCAGGATTGGGTCACTAGAACCAGTTTGGAAAGGGAATCTCCTTTGGGACCAATAGGCCCTCAGATGGAACTGAATGTCCCTCATCTGGAATCTTGCTCCTGCACTACAGCTGTGGAAGCAGCCATGTGCCTAGTAGTTGTAGCAAATGCTTTGCTGGTCAAGAGACCTTGAGTAATGGAAGATGCCAAGGGAAGAGACTACCTACACCTTTAGAGGAGAAATGCCCTGGCTAACTTTGTGTTCAACTCTGCACCTATGAAAGTTAGTACCTGAACTGGTCTCGAGAACTGACTTTGTAAATTCAGCAGGAATCCCAGAAAGGTGAGAAGCTGCTGGGTGAGCTCAAGTGGGATTTGATTGATCTGGAGACTGACCCACTAAGAGCCAGTCATCCAGGAAAGGAAAGCAATCCTTGCCTTCTTAAAAGAGCCACTACCACAGCTAGAATTCTTGAATACCCTTGGCGAGAGGTAAGGCCAAGGGCATTGCCCTGAACTGGTAGTGGCCCGAGGGTAACCTGAGGTACTTTCGGTGAGAAGGCCTGATCTAGACATGAAAAATAGGCATCCTTGAGGTCCAGGAAAGCTAGCCAGTCCCTGGCCTCAGCCCAGGAGTTAACATTTTTAACTTTGTTTTCAAAAGATGCTTGTTCAGGTACCTTAAATCTGAGATGGGCTGCCAATCTCCTGCCTTCTATAGATTAAGAAAGTATCATGAGCACAGCCCCTTGCCCGGTGGCAAGGAGGGACCTTTCTACTGCTTTGCAGTTCAGAGGAGAAGAAACCTCTGCTCCCAAAGCAAGGGATTCGAAGGATTTGCAGGTGGACCTGTCTGGCCTCATCTTTGGAAACTGTTTGAAGCTGAGAACCAGACCTATTACTTCCAGAACCCACTTGTTCCGAGTTAGGGACACACAGTTCTGGCTGAAATAAAACCAACCTGCCCACTGGTATAGGAGAATCAGCCCTGGGCACCCCATCAGGGTGCCTGCTTGGCAATAGTCTTAGAGCTAAGGGGAGGGGCCGGTTTACTTGTGCCCCTGGCTCATCTGTGCCTCTGAAGAGACCCTCTGGCGGCAGAGGAGGCCTGAGCCTCTACCTGGGCACTTTTGTAGGTAATCATCCATGTTTTTCTATAGCTTTCTGTTTGTTCCTCAAACAGAGAATTACCCACAACAAGAAACAAATCCATAGACTTTGACAGAGTATCTTGGGACATGATTAGTGCATCTGAGCCATGCCAACCTATGGAAAGCTACAGAAGTGGTCATGACCCTAGAGAAACAAGATTAACACCAACAGCAGTATGAACTTGAACTTAGAGGCTTCAGTGCCATTAGCAGCCACCTGTTCCAACCCGCTAGCCAGCTGGCCATGGCCTGCTTGGCTAACTGCAATACTACGCCCCACCTAGATTTCCTCAAATCAGCCACATAAGCCATGCAACTTGCCTGTCTGAGTCCCACAGAAGCTGCCATATACTGTTTTCTTGTTATGGCATCAGTCCTCCTGGAATCCTATTCAGGAGGATGTGAGGCCAGGGAACTAGCCTTGACACAGGCTGCAGCTTGTACCACACCTACATGACTACACTGCTCAGTGAGGAAGTCTGTAACAGAGCCTGACGAAATACACCTTCTGTCCATTTTTTATCTTACAGGAGGGACAGAAAGAAGAATCTTATAAAATCTAGTTGTTTACTTCTAAATGACTTATGCCAAGGAAAGACAACCTCCTAGCCCATCATTCCTACATAATCAGGCTCCCTTTACTCATCCATAGCCTCCCTAAAGGAAGCTGGGGGATTTTGCAAGCTTTTTTGTAAAACATAAACTGAGAAAGGGACTCAGACAGAATAGGAGGAGATTCTAAAAGTCTGTCTGGAGAAATGTCCGCTAGTGGACACGCTCCAGACCCTACCAGCCACACATGTATTGATCAATTTTCCTCCTCCCACTCCTGTGGTTCATAACAATTCCTCAACATCATAAACCTGAACCACTGGAACTGAACTAGCCACCTTTTACCAACTGTAGATGGCTCGACAGGACCTAGAAACAGTGACTGGACAGTCTGTATGGCTTAACTACTTCTGCAGCAGTTGGAGAGACAATCTTTGGACTCCAAACCTACTGATTTCTCTGTCATATTCTTATTTTTTTTTTTTTAAACTGGTTCCTCTGAACCATCATTTTGCCCGAGGAAGTCTAGCCCTGGTCAGAGGCACTCCCTCTGTCCAGTGGGTACTGGACCCGGGCTAGCCATCGGGTCAGCGGACTTTTGGTATAGTTCCCTGAGCCGCCCTATCTCTTTTCAGGGTGGCTGCAGAGAATTTTAAACACCTGGCAGTCTGACAGGAGGTGGTCAGCCTCAGACACAAACACAAGTGGTGGTGGACAGCCTTGGCAAAGGCTTCCCACAGCATCACAGTGTTGAAACCCAGTGGGCCCGGTTTTCCTTTTTGGGTTTCCCAGACATAATGCCAGCCTAACCAAAAACTTGCCCTTTTTATGGCCGTGCCAGGCAAGACACCCTTATCGGTTCCTAACCGTTTCACGGGTATTTGAAAAAACACCATTTAAAATCAAGGTTTTTTTAGAACCGATAAGAACCGGGTACCGCACTCTAACAGCCCAAAACTTTAAAACGTTAAAATAAGCAAACCGATCGGTTCAAAACCAAACCGATAACTAAATTTCCACACAGACTTTACATTTTGTACTTACGGTTTACCAGATAGAGCTTTAACCGAAATGCGGTAAAATAATTACTTTTGGCCGGTTCAAATGAACCGAAAATACTCGCTTGACCAAGAAATGAACCGAGCTGAAGAGCTGATCTCCGGAGCGACTGTTCAGTGAAGCGGAGTAAAGAATCTGACAGTTTCATTTGAAACTGCCCAGATAGAGCTTTGGTATAGCGCCCTCGCGCTTTAGAACTCCAGATTCTCTGGAGCTAACTCTTTCCTCTCCGGGGCAGTTCAAGTGCAGTGGCTAACTGCAATAAGTCCTAATATAGCAAGACTTCATGGTGTTTGAAAGAAATGTTAGGGAACAGGGAAATAGAGGGGTACACACTATTTCCAAAAGAAAAGAAAATAAAAAAGGAGGAGGTATTATGGGGAAGAGATAAGGAGGGGCTGACCAGAAGCCCTCTCCTCCAGATGAGGGGAGTAGCCTTCAAACCCAAGGGGGAGGGATAGACTGGGGGAGGAGGTTTCAGGAGAAGCAGAGGGTGGATGGAAGTATAAGGAACCTGGATGGGGTTCGACAAAGGGGATCAGGGATAAGGGGTGGGGGGTGGTGTTAGTAAATGCCAGGAGCTTGGGAAACAAGTTGCCAGAGTTGCAGGCCATGCTGTTAGAGAGGGAGGTGGATGTGGCCGCGGTCACAGAAACGTAGGCCAACAAAAACCATGACTGGGACCTAAACGTACGGGACACACTATGATTAGGAAGAAGAGAAAGGACGGCAGAGGGGGTGGAGTGGCTATGTTCATTAGAGACGACACAGAAATTGCTAGGGTAGAAAAGGCAGAGGGGAACATGGAGACCTTATGGGTCACCTTACGAACCCCGGCAGGAGGTAAGGTCAAGCTGGGTGTAGTATATAGGCCCCTCGAGATGGGTACTGTTCTGGAGGATGGTCTGCTGGACAACATCATTGCCCAGTGTGGACCAAAAGGGGATGGAGTGGTGTTGATGGGGGACCTTAATATGACAGGTACAAACTGGGGAACCATGTCCTCTAAGGTGGCCAAGGAGCAGAGGCTGCTGGACGGCTTCCGGGATGTGTTCTTAACACAGCACATGATGGAGCCCACAAGGGAGGGGCATGTCCTGGACGTGGTTCTGGCGGATGAGGATCTGGTAAGGGACCTGGTTGTAGAGGATCCCTTGACTGGGAGCAACCACAATACTGTCTGGTTTCAAATAAGCATGGGGGGAGGAAGAGATCTAGGACACTGGCAGTGGACTTCGGGGGGGCAGAATTTGTGGGCATGGGAAATATTCCCAAGGATCACTTGAAGGGGATTACAACAATGACAAATGTGGAAAACAGATGGAGGTCATAAAACGGGGACTTTATGAGGCAGTCAGGACCTGCGCTAAGGTGAACTGTAAGGGAGCAAGGCCACATAAACCATGCTGGTGGTCCAGTGAGGTTCAGGTAGCAGTCAGAGAAAAGAAGGCTGCCTACAAAAAAATATAAAACAACGAGAGGGGATAGGGAAAAGGAAATGTACCATCTTGCATCTAGGAAAGTCACCCAGATGGTGCGGGGGGGCACAGTCCAGTAAAAGAGCAGTGGTTGGCACAGGGATACGGGGAGGGGAAAAGGGGTTCTTCCAGTACATTAGGGAGCGGAGAAAAACCAAGGGCCATCTCGGCAGGTTGAGATCTGAAGGAGGGTGGGTGGAAGAGGCGAGGGACCAGGCAGAGGTATTAAACGAGTACTTCGCCTCTGTGTTCACTAGGGAGGGGGATGGGATATCTACAAAGCAAGGCACAATGGGGATAGAAGCGGTAGTGAGTGGGATCAGGGGAGCAGCAGAAATGGAGCAAGAGGGAGGGAGAGGTACCCCAGGGATAAAAAGACTAGTAAGGTGGAGGGGACGGATGATGCTGTCTCCACCGAAAGGGTGTAGTTAGCCCTTAAGGGCCTAAAGAAAGATAAATCTCCTGGGCTGGATAGCATTCATCAGAGAGTACTATGGGAATTGGTGGACATACTGGCTGCACCCCTGGCGGAGCTCTTCAACAGGTCGCTTGAGACAGGGAGGGTACCTAGGGATTGGCGAGAGGCACATATGGTGCCAATCTATAAAGGGGAGGGTCGAGGGAAGTACCAGGTAACTACAGACCCTTCAGTTTGACCTCAGTGGTAGGAAAATTAATGGAGAGTATACTAAAGGAACGATTGGGGTGTGCTTGGAGGAGGTGGGAGTTCTGGATAGTCGGCAACATGGGTTTGTGCCAGGTAGATTGTGTCAAACCAATCTTGTGGAGTTCTACGAATGGGTAACATCAGAACTGGACAAGGGAAAGCCTGTGGATTATTCTTGGACTTCAGCAAGGCGTTCGACTCCGTCCCCTACAATGGCCTGGTGGAGAAAATGACGGGGTTGGGAGTAGGCCTTTTGACGGTCAGATGGATTGAAAACTGGCTAGCTGGACGCACTCAGAGAGTAGTGGTCGGTGGAGAGCTCTCGAACCCTAGAGAGGTCAGTAGTGGGGTACTGCAGGGCTCAGTCCTAGGTCCAATCCTGTTTAATGCATACATTTCGGACATCAGGGAGGGTATAGGGTGTGAAATGAGTCTCTTTGCTGACAACTTCAAGATGGGAACAATAGTTGAGGGGGAAGAGGGGAGGCTGGCCCTGCAATGGGACCTGGACACCCTGGAAAGGTGGGCTCACACATGGAAATTAAATTTAAATATCACCAAGTGCAAGGTGTTACATCTTGGGCGGGGAAACCCTAAACACAGGTACACCCTGGGAGGGAAGGCGCTGGAGGCCTCAAAAGGGGAAAAAGACCTAGGGGTCATAGTGGATTCATGTATGAATAACTCCGAGCAGTACAGGAGAGCGGCTAGCAAAGCAAACAGGATGTTGGGATGCATCGTAAGGGGGATCACCTCTAGGAGCAGGGAAGTGATTCTGCCGCTGTACAATGGATTGGTTAGACCACACCTTGAGTACTGTGTACAGTACTGGAGACCACACTTGAAGAGGGACATACAGCTCCTGGAAAGGGTACAGAGGAGGGCAACTAATATGATACGAGGACTAGGGGATTTGACGTATGAGGACAGACTCGAGGAGCTCTGCCTGTTTTCATTGGAGGAGAGGAGAGGGGGGGGCATGATTGAGGTCTTCAAGTACCTCAAGGGAATAAATAGGGTAAATACAGAGGGGATCTTTAGACTAAAGCAGGGAGGCATCGCCAGAGAGCATGGTTTGAAGTTGGAAGGGTGAAGGAGGAAAAGAAGGGGAGGTTTTTCACTGAGAGGGTGGTAGATCCTTGGAACGTGCTGCCTGGCGAGCTGGTTCAGAGATCCACAGTGGAGGGCTTCAAGCGAGGGTGTGAGACACAGAAAGCAGATCTATCAGATGATGGCCTGGCCCGGGGTGAGATTGATGACAGGGGTTTCTGGAACACAGTTGGGGCGCCTCGGGTACCTAACTAGGGATCTGAGGTTCGAGCAGACTCGATAGACTGTAAGGCCTAATCTGCTGGCAATTGGTATGTTACTATATAAAGCAAGGAATAAAAAGTACACTATATAAAAAATATGATCAAAGTGATGAGATCGAATCTTTATGGTTAGCATTGCAAATCACACAGACTCAAAAAAAAGTATTGCTGGATTTGTATTATCGACCTCCTAATGCAAGCAAAACTCAAGATGAACTGATAGATGTTGAAATTAGGCAAATAGCAATGATGGAAGATGTAGTAATTACAGGAGATTTCAATTTACTAGACATCAACTGGGTAACAATAACTGCAAAGGATGCAATACATAAAAGGTATGTAGAGATGATGGAAGAGACGGGGCTAACTCAGTTGGTACACAAGTCTACAAAAGGAAAAAAACATACTGGACTGGGTAATAACAAAAAGGAAATACACTAAGAGAACAAAATGCCATTTGGCATAGAAAAATGCTAAGTACTGCCTATGGGGAAAAAGAACCCTAGGTATACATATTATTTGAACTGTCAAGAAATAGAATAATCAGAAATGGAAAAGGACCGTGGGATAATAGATGATGGTATGACTTTTAGGCCACAGAGATCAGAGGTAATCAGGAAAACTAGTTATATGATAAGAAACGTCAAACGGAACTTTATAAACAGATCAAAGGAATGCCTACTTCCATTGTGTAACCCCTAGATGGCGCTATCCCAGGGGCTACTACCCCTGCCTGATTTGCCACTAACAGGTTGAGGGGCCTGGATCCAATGGCGGGTGCCTCCACCCAGAGGTCAGGGTTTGCAATAGTTAAACTAACTTGGTCACAGCCCTCTGGGACACTGCAACCCCCCTTTCTTCCCACTAGTGGCCCACACAATATATCAGTATTACTTTCACAGTATACACTTACCCCAGGTCTGGTTCCGCACTGGGACCTCCTGTGAAATGAGATACAGTGCAACAATCACAGTGCAGTACTTTAACATAGACAAATACCTCAGGCAGTATAACTTGCTGAAACAAGCAGCTCTGATTTATTTAGGGGATATAACAAGGACAGGGGAAATCAGGTTAATTAGCTTATCACTCTAATAATCTATTTATGGCTCTGTGCACAGGCCTATCCCTATCAGTTACTGTCCCTGGGTACCCAAGCCCTAGTGGCTAGTCCAAACCGTGGCAGCTGGTAGGGGCCCTTTCACACAGAGAAAAAGAGAATTAAACAGTCAGCAGTACAGTAATTCCATTTGATTTAATGTGGCAATTCAACAGGGAGCGACCTCTGAATTAGTACCACGACTCCAAATAAGATAGGGTCCTTCAATGTCAGCAGGGCTCACTTGAGGTACACAAACCTCTTCACACATCCATATAAAAGAAAGCACTATACTAGGCAGGCTGCATCTGTATCCCGATCGCAATTACTGCACAATACCCGGGAGAACACACAGCAGATTCAGTTCCTGACAGACCGAGTGCAATTTTCAGCAATTCCTCCAGTCTTCTACAGGGTGAGCCTGGTTTCTACTCTTCAGAGATCCTTTGATTCTTTTCACAGGACGGATTCAGTCCTAACAAGCTGCAGACCGGAACTCTGGGCCTTACACACGTTTTTTGACTAAAACTGCACACTGAAAAAGCACAGGGCTCCTTCCTTCTTCACTGCCAAAGCTCAACTGAAACTCCAACCGACAAAACTGGCACGCCCTTTGAGTTCCTCCCAGTTCTTGACTGGATTGGTCACTCACAATAGACTGCTGCTGTTGGTCCAAAAAGGCACTGAAGTCTAAACTACATCTCCCAGAGTCACTGCCCATACAACCCTCTTGTGGCTGGCTCAGATTATGAGTCCAAGTTCTGATTCGTCCAAGGCACCATTTTAGAGCTAGCTTACCCCACACTGATTGGTCCAGTTCAGCAGTTCAAAACTAGAATGGGGAACTAGCAGACACAGTTCTGACTGCAAAGAAAGCAGGTTAGACAAACTGTAATGTCATTATTACTCTAAATAATTTCTGGCAAACAGTTACATCTTTCAGATAGGTTCCCTTTGCACTCCTAGTGACTGCAAAAATGAAGTGAATTGGCAGCAGCTTGAGTGGTACTCAATCAAAGAAACACACAGTCCCCCATACAAACTAATTATGTCTGCAAGCAGACAGCTCTTAAAGAGACAGTACCAGAGGTTCTAAAAACACTCACTGATAAATGGCTTAAATGCCAAACACCATTCAGGCTTGGAGCATTCAAGCAAGCTCCTGGAAGTCTTTTGGGAACCCCCATTTGCAGGGGGGTTACACTTGTATAGTACATCTGTAAAACCACATATTGATTACGGTCCATCCTTGTGGAGTCCCTACACAAAGGGAGAAATAAATAGGATACAAAAGATACAAAGGACCTTTATGAAAACGATATGGTCCATAAAAAAAGGATAGTTACGAAGACAGGTTGTAGAAGCTGGGCTTATTTAGTCTGGAGAACAGAAGAAAGAGAAGGGATCTCTTACAACTGTTTAAAATTATGAAAGATCCAGAATTCATAAATGAAATGGGTATAAAATTAAGGGAGAAACTGGAAGGTTTAAGAGCACATAAATTGCAAATAAAATTAGATACTGCAAAGACCAATGTAAAATATTTTTTTTTTTTTTACACAGAACAGCAAGAATGCTCTACCAGAGTATGTTGTTCTGAGTGTTAGTTTGGACATGTTCAAAAGGGAAACAGATCAACTGATATGCTTAAAGTGATAATATTGAGCCCGCTATGCGAGGAACGGTAAATTGGGCAAACGGTGCCTTCTCCTGTTCTATCTCCTAGTATAAGGAACACTCAAACTCAGGAGTAGGGCTGCACGAACCGAAAACAAAAAAGTTATACCGGATTTTACCACGTAGAACCCAGTAGAATCAGGTTCTACCAGGTAGAACTGGGTTCCACCATTTATAACCAAGTTCTACCAAGTTAAACCAGGTTCTACCAAATAAAACTAGGTTCTAAGTAGTTAAAAAAAAAAACAGGTTCTACTAAGTAAAACCAGGTTCTACAAATATCCCTGTGTGTTACTACTTAAAGTACTTGACTCAACGCAGCTAGAAGTACTGTATTTACCTGCTAGGGAGAAAATGTCACTATCTTTCTGCTTAAAGCACTTGACGCAGCCATGAGTGGTAAAAAAATTGCAGCACTTCTCAAGCAATTTAGGCAACAGTGACATTACAGAAAATTCAGGACACTGCAGGAGTAACCCGCTGTGGTACTCAGAGGATAAGCACAAGAGCCATCATAGAGCGGCAGCTAGTCTTAGTACGCACAGTGATGGATGATGAGAAGACAGATGAAACTGAGGGAGAAATCAGTGAAACAGATCCTGAGTTTGTAGTAGATAAAGTAGCAGTCAGTCTGTCAAGTAGCAGCAGTTCTGTGGAGTGGGATGAGGAGGAAGAGGACCACAGGGCCAGAAAAAGAGCAAAAAAGAGAGTTCTAGGGAGGATGGTGGGGCTAAGAATTAATGGGGCATAATGAGATAACCACACCTGCAGTGGAGAAACAGAGAATAGAAGACGGACAGGGTTCTAGAGGAGTTGAAGCAGGAAGAGTTGCTGTGCATCAACATTCGTTGATTGGCATGGAGATAGAAAGACCTCAAAGAGATACTGGCAGCAGCAGTGGCTGTGGTGGTGCCATGGGCAGTGGCAAACATATCCTCCCTATAAGCAGTAGTGCAACTAAATCTGTGAAATCCATAGTGTGGGAATCCCCCCCCCACACACACACACACACAAGATAAATCCTGCAGTCATGCGATTTGCAAATTATGCAAAACAAAATTAAGTTGCGGTAGAGTGGGTACCAGGATGGGAACATCAACAATGATAAGACATATGAACAACTCCCACACTTATCAGTATCAAAAGGCACAAAAAAAGCACACACAAGTTGTTATACTGTTGCACTCTGCTGAGGAGGAAGATGATATGGATGTTTACCAAGATCACAGTGACGATGTAATTGATGCAGAGTTGGAGGATGATTAAAGTCTGACTTCCAGTCAAAGCACAACATTTTCAATTTTGCGTTTCTTTACCCCTCTGAGACCATCACCACAGCTTGCCAGGAGTCATACACCATCCATGTTCACGACATGTACCTCTCGTGGTGGTAAACACCAATGGAAGCTACCAAGAAAATCTGCTGATACCAGCAAGTGTAGCACTCATCAAATTTCATTGACTGTTTTGAAAGGTCACAGAAATATAAGCCCAACAGGCCTGAGGAAAGGTGATTAACAAAGGCAATTGGAGAGACGATAGCCACCGACTTGCTACCATTCTCCTTTGTGTCTAACCCAGGCTTTAAAGCATTAATGGAAATGTGCCCAAATATCAAGTCCCCAGACTGATTTATTTCTCAACTGTTGCCATCCCAGACTTGTATGATGCTGTTCTTAACAGCGTGTCTGAGGCTCTTAAAAGGTTCAATGGGCAAAAAGTTCCAAATCACAACAGATATGTGGACCAGTGGCCAGACGGACTATATGGCTGTGATTGGCCACTGGGTAAACCTTCCTCCCTCCTCCTCACATAGTGGCACTAGCAGCAAAAAGCAAGGGTCTTTCTCTGTTCGGAAACAGGCAGCATTGTGTATTTACGGTTTTGAAAAATTTCACAAAGCGGAACATCTTCTGGAGGGCCTTGAAGAAAAGTTTGCCAACTGGTTAACTCCAAAGTCCTTGAAACCAGAGTGTACAGTGTCTGACAATGCTTCTAATATTGTGAAAGCAGTAAGTCTTGGTAATTTTACACATGTACCATGCTTTGCACACACTGTTAACTAGGTGGTGAAAGATCATCAGTGAGGACCGAAATGTTCTGAACTTGATTGCAGCTGCCCGCACTGTGTGCACCCACTTTGGCCATTCTGTTAAAGCCAGAAAGCTGTTGCGGCAGATTCAAGTAGAAAACAGCCTCCTTCTCCACCAAATGATCCAGGAAGTTCCAGCCAGGTGGAATTCCACCTACTATATGATGCAGAGAATGCTTGAGCAGCAGAAAGCCATCCATCAATATGCAGTCCAACATGGCATTGGGAAAGGAAATGTGAATATCAGCCCTAATCAGTGGCATCTGATGGAGAATCTTAATTGTATTCTTAAACCCTTTGAGGAGGCTACACGAGTGGTGAGCTCCGATGGTGCTGGCTAAGCTAGATATTATCCTTAATCTCACTCATCAGAATGAGACTGGAGCGTCTTGAGTCACAGTTCCTTGACACTGATAACATCAGTGCTGCATCCCTTGTGGGAAAAATGTTGAACACATTCCTGGCTGACGAGCGCATTGTAAATATGTACAAAGCAGAACATTACATTTTGGCCACACTTCTCGATCCTCGGTTTAAGGATACAGCTGAGACATTCTTCAAACCACACGACTTTAAAGATCTGGAATACTATCGCGAACCATTAATTGAGAAAGTGTCAGCACGTATAGTTGAGAAAAGTAGTACATCATCAGTGCCCTTGTGGCAACTTTCAAATTCTGAATGAGATCTGGTGGAGAGGGAGGGAGCACAATCTGCCGTTGCTGCTGCTGCTGGTGCCACCGCTACTGATGTTTTTTGTCTTCAAACACCAACCAGAACTGCTGCTACACCGCAAGAGGACAGACCACTGTGGGACATGCTGTCAGACTTTGGTCTGATAAAGACGGCGAGAAAGGCTCAGCCAGCTATTGTGGTAACAGAAGTCCCTGCTGCAAAAATGGTGAAAGATTATATGGAGGGGACTGTACATCTCACCGCAGCTGACAAACCACTGCTGTATTTGCACCAGAAAAAAAAATCTATGTGGCCTTCTTTAACAGAGATCGCAATTAAGTACCTCAGTTGCCCACCTGCAAGCACATATTCCAAGAGAATTTTCAGTGCTGCTGGAGCAATAGTGAATGACAAAAGAACATGTCTTTCCAAAAAGAATGTAGAAAGGCTCAGTTTTCTTAAAATGAACCTGCCACAGTTCATAAACATATACTGTCCAAACTTTTTGGCAGGCTGACAGCACCCAGATGGCATGCCACGCTAATTTATGGCCCATGGAAACAGCCATTGGGTTCTAGTAGTGGTTCAGTAGAGGGTTACTACTTGTGCCAAGCTTCAAGCAGGAGCCGCTCAGTAGCTCTGCTGTTGTCACCATTGCCCGAGAAGTCCTGCTGTTTTTTTTTTTTTTTGTTTCATTTTGTTTTACCACTCATGGCTGCGTCAAGTACTTTAAGTAGTACGACACTGGGATATTTGTTTCCTAGCAGGTACATACAGCACTGCTGGCTGTATCGAGTCAAATACTTCAAGTAGTAAGACACAGGGGATATTTGTTCCCTAGCAGGTAAATACTACTGGCTGCATCGAGTCAAGTAATTTAAGTAGTAATACACAGGGTTATTTTCTCCCAAACAGGAAAATACAGCATTGCTGGCTGCGTCAAGTACTTTAAGTAGTAAGACGCAGGGATATTTGTACGCCAACAAGTAAATAACACTGCTGGCTGCGTCTAGTAGTTGTGAAAACAACAGGGTATGATTATCCCAAAAAGGTCAGTAAAGCTCTGTACTAATTAAAATAGGTGTGTTGTCTGTACTTGGGAACACAGGATTTTTCCCCAACAGGTCAGAAGTACAGCAGTGAAAGCTTTTAAAACACAAGAAGAGTTTGACTGGAGGAGTCAGAAAGAACTCACTGCTGGGCTGACTGCATGGATGACAGACGTCAGAGACAAAGAGCAGAGCACTTTGGTTTTCACATTTAACAAGCACTGCACCAAATAAAACCTTACTTTTTAATTTTTTGTCTCATGCTTTGTTTAATAAAGAAGACTGCAGAGACTCATGCCCCCACAGTACTACTTGTACAGATTCAAATTGTTTGTAGTAGTACTGCTAAGTACATTACAGGATGTTTTTGGTGGGGGGAGACAAGTAGTTAGTAGTAGTACTTGCTGTGTGACAAACTATTTTTGGGGGGTTGTTTTCCCTCAGCCCTGACTTGTTTTTATTTTAAGTAAAAAAATGTATATGATCCAATTCCAAAGAAGACTGATTCCCAACTAAAGCAAGGATCTTTTTTGTAATGACATAAGTGCTATTCTCAGAGATGCAGTGTGTCGCAATAGCCGTCTAACCTGTTACTATTTATATATAATTTTGTTATAAATATATGTTTTTGAATTTCTGCTTGTGAAACATGGCAGTCAGCAAAGCATCATGGAACCATGAATTTTCAAAAATATGCTGTTCTCTCTCTAAGTGGAAGGAAACAGGCTAACTTTAAAAGAAACTGACACATGCCTAAAAAAACCTGTGTGGAAATCATAAAAGTCATGTTCTCAGAGAGTTGGTTCTTTGAAGTGAAAATACTACCTTTTTACGAGGTGACAGGAGGGAGAATGCTTCCTAGTCAGTCTATGTCAAAAATCCTCACAATGTTGAGAAATAGGTCATCAGGATGTTTTTCTGAAACATCAAAGGGGGTCATTCTAAACCTGTCATGAACCATGTTCTGTGATTCACTTGGTTGAAAAGACTTTTTTTAATATTTGGAATACACCTGGCCTTGTGCAGTGTCACGTGACTAATTCAGTATGCAGGAATGAGTGATCTCACAGCCAGCCAGCATCACCACAGAGCTGTGACCTCACAAACTGGGTGGGACACCCCCCCCCCCGATATTGTCAAGTTGCTGAGGGAATATTGCATACTTCAGTGTTTGGACTTTCATGACAGACATTTGTGTTTAGGACTTCTAAGGGACACTTTTGTTCCGGGACTCAAAGAAAAGCACTTCTGCCAAAACAGGTAATTTCATTCCATTTATTTACCAACTGGAACTAGGGTAGGCTTAGCTATTCAGCGCAAGTTGCTTTGTTTATAACTGTCCATTTATTTTCTGACTGTACCCTTAATGTATATATGTTCTATGTTTTGTATTTTATTTACTATTTTTAAGTTTAGTAAACTGTTTTTCCTTAAAACGCTGCCACACATTTTGTGTGTGAATGGCGGAACAGTCTTAATATTGTGTCACCATATGCAGCCCTGCTAACAAGGATACGTGTAAAGATCCAGCAAGGTAAGAAAATACCAGACTCTCAATTGAGTCAGAAGGGGGTTGTGAGCCAGGTTGGTTGTATGCCCACTGGGCCAAGTATATTGCACTGCTTTCCCCAAAAAGTGTGTGATATCTGGACCGGTTACCTGGGTGTGCTGGCTAAAAGGGGTACATAACTGACCCCAGGACTTGAAACGGGTAGCTTGCTCGGACCCAAAACAAACAGGAGGGTGTTCCTGCTTGTCCTCTGTTCACAAATTGCACTTAAAGGTTAAGCACTGTGGTAGCAGAGGGCCTGACCCCAGGAGTGGGTTTATAACAGTGCAGGTCAACGGCAGGAAAGAACTGGAGGCGGGCGTGGAACCACCCATTATATAGCACTGGGCCAACGTTGGTCATGTGACACCAGGTAGGCAGTCCCCCACCGGACACTGCTAGCTAAATTTTCCGTGTGGTTCTAGTGCCTGGCACCTTAGTCCTATATGTTACTGCCTACTGCAAGAGCCCTCTCGAAGTAAGATCCACATGTTCTGCTCTAGACAGAGTATGATCTGAGACAGAGTTACCATCCTGAAGGTGCATGACCTAAGAAACTTGTTCAGGTCATACAGTTCTAAAATGGGATGACAGCACCCCACCCCACCCCACCCCGGTGCATTTTGGCAAAAGGAAGTACCTGGAGACAATTTATTTATTGAAATTTGTTGACCGGGTAGGCCCACTGAGACAACATGCTCCCCTTTTTCAAGGGCGACCCAGAATTACATAGAATAAAGACATCATATGCCAACAGCAAAGCAGGCAACAGTAAAGGTACACACTTTTACAAGGTTAGTATACAAGGCTAGAATCCACGGATCAATATAAGCAACGAGACATTTCACACGCTGTATCAGGCGGGAAAAATATATATACGCGATTTGTTGATTGAAATTTCAGATAACAC